>CM052701.1:140267418-140301402 GCA_028551405.1 Uromys caudimaculatus
ATCAGCTGTGGGGCCCTGTGGCCCAAGCTGAGGTTTCCGGCCGGCGCAGGAAGCTGCTGGCGGTCAGTCTCTGGTGAGCTGTGGGGCGCGTCCCTGGCCCTCCGCTGGGTCCTGCGATCGCCGGCGAGGGATCTTTGTCCCGGCGCTGATCAGCTGTGGGGCCCTGTGGCCCAAGCTGAGGTCTCCGGCCGTCGCCGGAAGCTGCTGGCGGTCAGTCTCTGTGGTCTGGTGAGCTGTGGGGCGTGTCTTTGGCCCTCCGCTGGGTCTTGCAATCTCCGGCAAGGGATCTTTGTCCCGGCGCTGATCAGCTGTGGGGCCCTGTACCTAAGAATTTTATGAAGTCATTTTTTTAATAGCTGAGTAGTATTCCATTGTGTAATGTACCACATTTTCTGTATCCATTCCTCTGTTGAAGGACATCTGGGTTGTTTCCAGCTTCTGGCTATTATAAATATGGCTTCTATGAACATAGTGGAGCATGTGTCCTTATTACATGTTGGAGAATCTTCTGGGTATATGCCCAGGCGTGGTATAGCTGGGTCCTCAGGTAATACTATGTCCAGTTTTCTGAGGAACCACAAGACTAATTTCCAGAGTGGTTGTACCAGCTTGCAATTCCATCAAAAATGAAGGAGTGTTGTTTTTCTCCACATTCTTGCCAGCATCTGCTGTCATTTAAGTTTTTGATCTTAGCCATTCTGACTGGTGTGAGGTGGAATCTCAGACTTGTTTGGATTTATAGTTCCCTGATGACTAAATGTTGAACACTTCTTTAGGTGCTTCACAGCCCTTCGAGTTTCCTCAGTTGAGAATTCTCTGTTTAGCTCTGTTACCCATTTTTTGATAGAGTTATTTGGTTCTCTGGAGTCTAACTTCTTGAGTTCTTTGTATATATTGGATATTAGCCCACTATCAGATGTAGGATTGGTAAAGATCTTTTCCCAATCTGTTGGTTGCTGTTTTGTCCTATTGACAGTGTCCTTTGCCTTACAGAAACTTTGCAATTTTATGAGGTCCCATTTGTCAATTCTTGATCTTAAAGCATAAGCTATTTGTGTTCTGTTCAGGAAATTTCCCCCTGTGTCCATGTGTTTGAGACTTCCCCCCACTTTCTCTTCTATTAGATTCAGTGAATCTGGTTTTATGTGGAGGTCCTTGATCCACTTGGACTTAAACTTTGTACAAGGAGATAAAAATGGAGCAATTTGCATTCTTCTACATGCTGACCACAAGTTGAACCAGTCTTAATATGGGGGAAGGTGCCTAGTCTTTTTGCAACTTGATATTCCACGTTTGGTTGATATTACTGGGAGGCCTGCCCTTTTCTGAAAGAAAACAGAGGAGGAGTGTATGGGGAGTGGTGAAGGGAGAAGGGACTGGGAGGAGAGGAGGAATGGGAAACTGCTGTTGGGATGTAGTACATGAGAGAGTAAATTAATAAAAAAATATGTGTAACAGAGAAAGAAGGTTTAACTCTTGATACTATATACAGCTTTAGCCATCCATCACAGACCTTGGACAATGCCATCACAGAGGAGAGTTTAAAATGATACAATCCAAAGCTTCACGAACCCACCATAGACTTAGACCATGTCTTAACCTAGAAGGAGAGTTTAATTGTTAAGCTTCATGCACCCACAATAGACTTAGACCATGTCTTAACAAAGAAGGAGAGTTTAATTGTTAATAGTATCCACAGCTTCAGGCATCCACAATGGACCTTAGACCATGATCTCACAGAGAAGAAGCATTTAACTGTTGATATTATGCACAACTTCATGTATTCACCTTAGGCCTTAGACCATGTCCTCACAGAGAAGGAGAGTATAACTCATGATATTATCCATAGTTTCATGTCCCCATATAGAAGGAAAGTTTAGATGTGTACAATATTCACAGCTTCAGGTATCCACCATTAGACCTTAGACCTTGCAGCCATAGAGAAGTAGAACTTACCTGTTGATATCAACTACAACTTTAGGGATCCACTCTAGATCTCAGATCATATCATCACAGAGAAAGAGAGTTTAAATGGTCATCTCTGCAGATTCCAGCATCTACCTTAGGCCTTACGTAGTATGTCCTCAAAGAGAAGGCTCACTTAACTGTTGATACTATTCATATCTTTTAGAATCAACTGTAGGCCTTAGACCATGTCCTTATAGATATTCAGAGTTTAACTCTTGATACTATTCAGAGCTATCCATTGTAGGCATTAGACCACACCCACACAGTAGGAAAGTTTAACTGTTGCTAGTATCCAGAGCTTCAGGCATCTACCATGAGTCATAAACCACATCCTCACTAATAAGGACAGTTTTACTGCTGTTACTATCCGCAGGATCAGTCATCACCTATAGGCTTTAGACCCTGTTCTCACAGAGAAGCTCACTTTGACTATATCCGCAGCTTCAGCCATCCATGTTAGACCTTGAACATGTCCTCACAGAGAAGGAAAGTTTAACTGGAAATAGTATCCAGAGATATTTGGATCTTTACAGGCCTAGGATGATGTCCTTACAAGGCAGGGGAGTTTAACTTTTGATACTATCTACAGCTTCAGGTATCTCTATCATAGGCCTTAGAACAGGTCTTCACAGATAAGCTCAGATATCCTATCAAGGTAACTCTTGATAGGATCCATAGGTTCAGATATCCACTGTAGGCCTTAGATCGTGTCCTCATTTACTGTTGATATTCTCCCCAGCTTCAGGCATCCACATTAGGTTTGATACCATGTCTTTACAGGGAAGATATATTTAATAGTTGACAGTATCTACAACTTCAGCCATCCACTTTACGCCCTTCCAGAGGAGAGTTTAACTGCTGAGACTATCCACAGCTTCAGGCAACCATCATAGACCTTAGACCATGATTTCACAGAGAAGGAAAGTTTAACTGCTGAGACTGTCCACAGCTTCAGGTATCCACAGTAGTCCTTAGATTATATAGTCATAAAGATGAAGAGTTTTTAACTGTTGGTACAATCCACAGCTACAGGCATCCGCTGTAGGCCTTACACCACGTCTTCACAGATAAGGAGAGTTTAAATGTTGATACTATTGCTAGCTTCAGACATCCTTCTTAGGTCTTGGACCAAGCCCTCACAGAGAAGGAGTTTAACTGCTGATGATATCCACAGTTTGAAGAATTCATCATAGGTCTTAAAACAATTCTTCATAGAAGTGAGTGTAACTGTTGATTCTATATACAGCTTCTG
Source organism: Uromys caudimaculatus (assembly GCA_028551405.1). Taxonomy (NCBI): domain Eukaryota; kingdom Metazoa; phylum Chordata; class Mammalia; order Rodentia; family Muridae; genus Uromys; species Uromys caudimaculatus. The sequence continues at coordinate 140,270,639 of CM052701.1, forward strand.
ACATCCACCATAGGCCTTAGACCATGTCCTCACACATAAGAAGAGTTTAATTTTTTAAGTTATTGTTTTAATTTTACAACATTGAGTTAATTTATTCAACAAACATTTTTACTAATAATCACTTAGCACTTTTAAATCACATGGATTTAATCACATTCTAAAGTAGTTCCTATGAAGAAAAACAGCATTGTTCCATTTCAATACATGCTTCATTCAGATAGTACTTAAAAGATTTCTCAGTCGTCTAAAGCATGTCTTTTATTGTTATTAAAAAAGTTCTACACTATTTCCTTCATTATAAGCAGAAGAGTCAACACAAAGAAGTTGAAACTGGCAGGATAGTGAGATTAGAGGTTGACTTTTCAAATAAACATGATAATGTAGACACTTTCACTGTGTGGTAGAAGTTATAAAAATAGTAGGTTTATAGTACATATTGAGAACATTTGTTTTTATGTTTTAATTTATTATTTATTTTACAGTGCTGGGATTGAACTTAGATGCTTGTTCATGCTGGAGATGCTTTGTCACTGAGCATAAAATACTTTGAGACAGGGTCTTGGTGATTCTCCCAGATTTTTCTAGTACTCACTTGGCACCCTAGGCAGATCCTGATCTTGTTATCCAGTGTATATTAATCTTGTCCACTATGAAAGATATCACTTTGTGGCTTCTGTTTCCTATGCAGAAGACAGATGCATTCCAAGCAGAATCTCAAATAATAGAATTTGTAGTGAGCTTTGATCACAAGCTCTAGACTAGATGTAGACCAGAACTTCTTTCAGAAAATTAGTGTTCCTTTCATCCTGATGGCATCTAGCCATCACTAGTCTGAAGCAGGAAGTGACTAGCACTTACCAATATTTTGAAATTACCCAGCTCTTTCAACTGCTCAGCAGCCTTGGGAAGTATGTAGTCTGTGTGCCAAGCTACATTTGCTTTTGACTTATCTCACAAAATGACTTAATATATCTTCAGCTTGCATTGGTTAATAACTACCCTCAAATGAACCCTAGGTCAAATGATAGACTTTGTTATTTTCAATACTTCCCTCCCTATGGTCAGAGAGGAATGTGTAGGCTGCAAGAGAATACATAAGCACAGGGTCTTGCATGTGTCCTGAGTGTACTTGTTTCATGCAGTTAAAAAGTCTTCAGGTATGGAGTTCAGGACTGACAAAACAGGTCATGCTGTTCTATATATGGTTCATCATTTTGATTCCAAAGTGAGAGTCCATCTTTATGATGCTAACTCAGGACTGAAGTTAAACTGGGGACTTGGATAAGATTAGGTAAATTGGCAGCATAATATTAATAGTTTAGCACTGATGGACTGAGAAAGGCAAGATGCAAGGGGTTCAAAAGTTTTGTGGATATAGATATATGATGTTTTCTATTGAAAATCTACATATCATTTAGTGTGTTCTAGAATACTAGTGTTATTATTTGAATTTGAAGTGTACCTCACAAACTCATTTTAAACGTATATTATTCCAAGAGTGATACTCTTGGAAGTTATAGAACCTTCAGGAAGTGGGGCCTAGCTGGTTTTAGCAAGATACCACTCTGGTCCCCCATTTTGGGACTCCATTTTGGAAAGAAGATCAGGATTCCTAGGGTGCTTCTCATATCCTCATTATGGCAAGTCTCCAAGGGGTCAGTTTTTGTAGCAGGAATGGTGGGCTGCCTCTATGTTAACGCAGAGGGCTGCACAGCCACAAAAGCATCTCCTACAGGAGGACCTAATTGAGGACTGCCTCAGAGACCACGGATTGCTGGTGCAGACAATGCCAGCCAATCAGGAACTGCTGTTTAGAAGAGACGCTTTCTTGGGACCAATAGGCGTGGATGGAGGATGTTAAAGGAGCTTGCAGCAGTGCTCAGATGAGCTTGCTGTGGCATTTCTTACCTGCTCTGTCTGTGTCTGTGTTGTTGGCTCTGCTCCACCTTACTTCCAACCCCCAAGGGCAGGTAGAGTCAGGCAGCGTGCAGTCCAGGGCACAGGCAACAAGCTTTAAAGCGTATTTTGGTATGTATGGTCTTAGAGTCATTTCAGCAAATTGTTGAACAAATCAACTGCATGGTGTTCATTCCTGTAGGGTCACCAGTCTCTCATCTCTGTTATGATACCTGTTGTGTACCTGAAGCTGAAGCTCAGAAAGCCTGCCCTGCCTGGCTCTCCCTCCTGAGAAGTGCAAGGGACTTAAAGTAAGATAGTCCAACAATTTATAGACTTTCACAACCAAAGGAGGTAAAAAATACCTGTGTGCCCCACTCCAACCCCAAACCATGCCAGGGATTTGATTACTAATTGTGTAAATACCCTGTATACCAGATATCTAGATTTTAGTATGTACAAGAAACTTCTTGTGACTATTTAAAATAATGAGGGCTATGTCAACATAAAAATGACCAGGATGTGAATTAACACATACTCATATAACCGCCAGCCTAAAAGAAAAACAAATTAGTGATAATCTCTTTAAAGGATATTGACATTTCTTTTGGAACATCAGATCATTGTTGTGGGAATATGCATACCACAGGAGACTAGAGAGATATTCAAAGACATTGAACTAGGGGAAATTTTTAAGGTAAAAAAATTAAGATTGTGCCAGCTATTTTGAAACAATATTTCTTTGTCTCAGTGATGAATAGCAACTTTAGTCTGAAACTGAATTGAAGTGTCTAGTTACATGTACTTGCTGAAATACTTTTTATAGATGTTTACGTTGGCTTATACACAAGTCTGTGGTTCTGGCAGTCTCTTGTGACGTTATTGTTAGGCCCTCTTTTTTAGGAATTTGTCCTTCTTAATATCTGGCTGCATTTAATTTTTGTTAGTGTTGACACAAGCATTCTACTGGTTCCCAAAGCTCTGATCTAGGTCTACAAGTCAGTACAAGATAGTTTATGTCGTTCTAGGAAAAGCAAAGAGAACTATCAGGTTGACTACCAGGGAGTACTCAAGAATTTAGTTATGTGGTAAAATGTTGAAGAAAACATGAGTCCCTTACACTGTACCCATACTTTATAGCTCATGGGATGAGGATCACTGTTTCCCCGAGGTGGGATGAGGGGAGCAAGTCATGTCAGGCTGATATGGAGATGTGAGGGAGGGCCATAGTTTCAGAGAGTGGAACAAGCAGGAAACAGCTTTGTAGCTGGACTTTTGTCTACTTTATGGATTCCCTTTCTACTCCCCTACTCCACCCTTACCCCTTCCAATCCCCCAGCATTAGAGAGAAAGAAGGTTAGAGGGGAAAGGGGACATCAATATCATTAGACTATTTTCTGGTTACTGTTGTTGCTGCTTCCACAGCCTCTTAGGGTTCTAGCATTTTAATACCCTCTCAAGTGTCTCCAGAATTCTCAGAGTAAGCTATCTTTACCTGGCAGAATCACTCCCCATCAGAGCATGAGAAAAATCATAGTCAGCTGCTGTGGACAATCTGAAGCAGCCCTATATCCCACACCTGGAATTAAAACAAAACATATTCACATAACATTTCTGTGTTTTTAAAGAAAACAAAATTCTTACTACACAGCTCTGCAGTCTGAAGGACTCTAATGTCCAAAGAAGAGGTGTGGCTGTCCCATGTCATTGTGGTACACAAAGATCGTTCTCATTCATAGTCCTTTCTGCAAAACTTGCTTTCCCTGTGAGACAGAGAATGTGTTTAAGCATCCTAAGGCACATCTTGTACCTTTAAACCGCATCCTAAGGCATATCTTGTACCTTTAAACCGCTGCCCCTCAAAGGGATGGATGCATTCAGAGATATGTAGATGGGGGATACTACAACTTGGGGTAAACCACCTTCACCAGAAAGGGAGTTACAACTGGGATCCATGGTGTCCATGTCTCCCCCTCTTCTTTCCTCCACTTCCTCCTCCTTCTTTTTGTATTAATATCGAAAAGTCATGCAACCCCTCAAAGGTGGTAAAAAAAAAATCAAACCAAAACCAAAACAAAAAATCCCTCTTGCCCCTCAAGCTAATCTCTTCCTCCCTAATTTCTGGACACTAATTCTCCATATACTTTTATTATTGACCAGATTTTGACTGGTCTTTTTAAGGTCAGAATCTTTATCTAGGCTTATTCAGCCTTCCATCCTCAGCCCTAACAGTGTCACTGGCAGAGGTTAGCTCAGCCTTCCATGCTGTGGGGTTCCATGTTAAAAAGCCTTTCTCCACAGTTTCTGCTGGGTATCTCTTACTCAGGGAAAGTGTACAGACACCATTGTGCCATGTGGTGGAACTCCTTTGTTTGGGCTCATGTAATCTCTGTTTATATATATCCTTTTTGGTAAGCTTCTTTTTGTTTTAGTATACATTTTGCTTAATTTAGCCGGAAGCAACTCTCACTGCTTGTAACTGACAAGCTAGAAATAAGGCAACGTATTTAGACCCTGAGTTTCTGTTCTGCTAATACTGTTACCCTTTAGGAGAATCAGAACCTACTTAGATATAGGGCTCTGTTTTGTTTCAGGACTGGCTCCTTCTAGAAGGTAAAAGTCTTTTCCATCAGGTTCTGGATTTTGGCTTTAAGTGGGACAAGGGAATTGTCTTAGGCTTAAGCACATGGGACCTGAATTTTGATGTGTGGATTCAAATACAAGTTTTGATTATTACTGCTTTAGAACTTAGGACAAACGTCAGGGTTCTAATCTATGAAATGAGAATATTACTAAAAGCACCTATCAAGAAAGGTTGTAAGAGTTTTAATTTTTATTCAAATGAGTAGGACTGATGTGGTTCCTTGTGATTCCCCCTGCCACAGGACTGTGGGAATGCAGCTGGCCAGACTAAACATGGAGATGCTAGACTGCATTTACCCGGTGCAGCCATTGGGTGCTAGGCTCCAGGAAAGTGCCAATACTTTGCTGCTCAGGGGGTGGGAAAACACAGCCTAAGATATGGGAAGTTGAAGCTGGAGTTCTTTGACTCCTGGGTATCTAGTCACTGCTGGAAACTGCACAGAGAGTCAGGGTGGAGGGCCAGGGGTCTATGAACCTGGGATGAGGAGCCCAGGGCCCAGGGGAGAGGGAACTCTGGCTCAGCTCATCAGAGGTTGTCTGAGAGCATAGAGGGGCCTTGGCAGGAGACTTAGGCTGCACAACTCTGTAAATAAAGGCTTTCTCCATGCTCCCCATGAGGTTCTTGATGGGAAAGACAGTCCTTGCTTGGTTCCAAACTGTTTATTGATTGTTCATCATGGAAAATGGGTGCATATTACCTCTTGAGGGTAGACCAGATATTAAATACCTTTGCAAGAAGGAATGTCTGGAAAGGGAAGTTTATTGGCTAAATTCTCAGAGCCTTCTAGATACCGTATTATCATGGAGAACTGTGTTCTGATCTACCGAACCATAGGTCACATTCTTATGTAGGGAGTGTGATCACATGACAGGGGCCTAGTCTGAAGAAGGTGAAGCTTCTACCATCCTCTCAGAGGGTACGGGGCTTCCAACCCACTCAACATTACCAAGTTTCCTGGCATAGTCTACTGCCCCACAGACTTAGTCCAAGCTAAGAAAAAGTATAAACTATAGGCAGGACCCAGGATATGTTAATTGTATTCTTCTTAACCTTCTTCCATAAATCAGCTAGTGGACACTATACCAACAGCAATGACTGAGGTAGGGAGGAGCCAAGATAGAAGTAATGAAGACTGGGGGAAGGGCAGAGGCAGAGGGTACCCAGGAGTCCAGCATGGTATAATAAGGAACAGACACTGCAGGGCCTCCTTCAAAAATTCACAGAGGTTGTCTCAAACCCCTAATTTCTTTAAATGTATAGTACTAGCCGTAACAGTGGCCAGGAGGTTCCCTCTGTACTAGGTCAAGTATAGTGTGTCAGATGTGCTAATATAATACCTGCATCACATAATAATGTGTCTTTGGCAGGCAATTACAATAGAGAGTTATTTTAAGATCATACTCCTCCCATGCATGAACACAAGGCCTGTGTCTGGTTACTCAATAGATTGTTCTCCTAGTCTCCTACTCAGAAAATGGGATAGAGTCTCCTGTCACACTGGTTCTCCTGCTGCCTCCTCCCTGCAGCCCTCCTTTCTGGTATGGGACTGAATCCTCTCTGGCTTTTGTACTAGTGATTTAGATCTGCTTACAGATGTTCATGGCCCTGTTTGATCAACCTGTATCAGAGTGCCCAATGTATCCAGTTGCTCTGTGTTTATAGCAGTGATGGCTCCCTGCCATGTAAGATTCTAATGAACTAAAATGATATGGGTCACAGGAGACCTGAGCTTCTCAGTCCTGGCTTATGCCAGATTCTCCTTGGAATCTTTTCTGGCTCCAAAATCTGAATACACTAGGTAGGTGCAGGTTGATTGACAGCTACCAAGCTAAACTAAATCATTTTTTCTCCTACTCGTTACTATACCCTAAATCACCTGTAGATCGTAGTTGGTATGTTTGGCTTGGCCTGAGGTTCTATCTTCCTGGTTGGCTATGAGATCCCATGATGTTTCTCTGAAGTCAATATTTGAGTGATTTGACCTGAAGCAGTGATTCTCAACCTTGGTTGTGAACTGAGCACTGAGACTGATATAGAGAGAGCATGAATGAGCAGGCCCCACATACCCCTTAGATCATGTTCAACTGGACTAATTTAAGACCAGACACTGCCCTGGTAATACCAGTATTGTGCTCTTTCACCTCCTAAATAGTAAGTTATTCTTAAGCCTACTTTTACTGTAATGTGATTTTCAACTGTCATGTCCTGACTTGATCATGGACCTGAGTAGTTGTAGTATTCTCACTCATCGACTCTGACTCCTACTCTGTTCTTCAAACTTCCTTCCTAAGGGCTGAGGTTGAGGCACATATAGCTTTCAGGCTTTGGTGACTATTACTATTTCCTAGAGGGTAGTATTATCATTTTAGTGTATATGACCATAACCTAGAAGCTTATATATAAAACAGACCCTTGAGCCTTAACTCCAGAGTTTCTGATACAAGAGGTCCATGGTCTATACTGGGGCCTTAGAATTTACATTCTCAATACATTCCTAAGAGCTGGTTGCTGGTTTGAGAGCTACACTTTGAGAAGCGTCCATATTGTAGAGGCATCAGAACAGACCCAATAGACAGGTGAAGTGGATTCTAGTCAGTTGGGTTACAACACTATTAAGAAGTCAACAACCTTACAACTACAAAACAAAAGCAGCAGCACCAGTAACAGTAGTAGACATGAGGGCCACAACAACAGTGGAATAATGACAGCAAGCCTCTCTACATAGGGACGGGAAGGAATCAGTCACCTTTATGATCTGGTCCTCACTGCCTCATCTGACCTAGGAAGAAACAAGACTTAGTTTTCCCACATATTCCCATGACAGTTCTCTCCTAAACAGACATTCTCAATATGTCACCTGGGTCAGGCAAACTCCTGTGTGGCTAATTTTACCACCCACACAATGGGATATTAATGATTTCTTCCTGGGTTTGTTGTGATGTGCACAAGACAGTGTATCAAGGCTCTGGCTCAGGGATGGTTGTACCGAACACTCAGGAGCGCCATCTGCTGGACATGCTTTTGCTTTTCATTGAGCTATGAGGTCAGGTTGTTGCACCCTTCCAATCAGCTGGGATTTTCCAGGGGTTTAGAAGGATGAAATAAGACATAGTAGAAAGACAGCAACCACATAAAGAATAAATATAATGTAAATATTGTAAATTAGAGATGGACCCGCCAGAGGGTTAGCCTGTGGCATATTACAGGTTAGACCCTTCACATTCCACACACTGGGCAATCACGTAACCAAAGCCTCCTCTCATTGTCATCTTTAGTTGACACTCAAGTTTCTTCTTCCATGAAAATTCCAACCTGGACTCAGAAAGCCCTTCCACCATCAGGCCCTGTCATTTGCCTGGGCAGAATGGATGGTGAAAAGTTTATTTTAAAAAAGTATAGAGCCATCTCTTTTGTCAATGAGTTCAAGGCCCTAAACCTCTGGATGGAAATGATTCATAAGACTATCACCTGATACAGTTGATACACAGAGCAAAAAATCCCTTTTCTTTCCAGGACTTCTTCATCAGCTGGGAAAGCGCCAAAGTTTGCTAATCATGCCAAGTCTTCGGTGAAAAACTGCAACCAGGCATAGAGCTAACAAGTGCCTGATTTCAGAATTGTGCTTGGGCCCTGATGTAGATCATTCAAAAAGTCTAACCCAAGAAGCACTGGGGTTTATCTTTTTCCCAGCCACTGACCTCCATTTTCATTTCTTAGTTCTCCTCCAAAACAGACATTCTCAATGTTGATGAAACAGATGAAGTGCAGGGCTTGTGTTGACAGGGTGAGGATCTGTTATAGGCAGTTCTAATCTCAGGATACCTTTCGGGATGTCGCTAGTACTGAGGAGGCAGCCAGCCTTGATCTTTGGAAATGCTCACTGCATCCAGGAAGGCTTTGTGGGCTGGACTGCTCTTTTCTGCCTATCATACTACAGTATTTTCTAAACAATGGTTTGCAGTGTCAACACATGGACCATGACTGACTTTTGTGGGTCTTTTCAAAGCATTTAACAAAAATGAAATAGCTTCAAAATACAGTGTTCTAGTCCTGGGACTGAAAAGCCCATGTGAAAAATCTAGACTATTGCTTGTTTTGTGTTAAAATTTTATTAGGAAATAGTTCTGTCCTTATTAACATATTATCTAAGGCTGCTTTAGGGATGCCATATGAGAGATGATTAATTGAGAGAGAGAGAGAAATAGATCATCTGGTCAGCAAAGTTTGAAATACTATCTGAGCCTTTCCATAGTTTGATGATTCTCTAAAGCAGCCTAATCTTTGTCTAACAAAACCAAACTGAACTGAACTGAACTGAACAAAACGAAACGAAACGAAACCAAACCAACCAAATAATGCATTTACAACCTCTTTTCTTAAGAAATCAGCTTTGCAAAGATCACAGAAAGCTCAACTCTTAATATCCAAGTCAAATACGGTGGCTCACACTAGCAATCCCAGCACTTGGAAGGCTGAGGCAAGACAATTATGAATTAAAGGATAGCTTGAACAATATAGTGAGTTCCAGGCCAGCCTAGGATAGAAAATATAGTCTTGTCTCAGACAGACAAACAGTTTCAACCATGTCTCAGCATTAATCTAGGTCAATAGAGTGAAAGAAGTGGAACAAGAATTGTTGTCATGACACGTAATGAAAAATCTGAAAGTAAATGATTTATTGAGTCTTCAAGTTTGCAAAGATGTTTCTGTGTGTTTCTTTTTTCATTGCTATGACCAAATACATAACAAGTTACTTAAAGGAGCAGAGGTTTGCTGTTGGCTCCTGATTGGAGTATCTAATCCACAATGGCAGACACAGCAGAGCACCTTTCACTGTGATCCCTCACCTTCTCACATTGCAGAGTATGAAAACTGGTACCCAGCTGGATTTCTATGTTTTCCATCTTGGGACATTGAGTGATACTGCTCGTATTCAGAATGAGGATTCCCTCAGTTTAACCTCTCTGGAACAGCCTAACAAACGTTTCCAAAAGTGTAACTCCTGGGTGATTATAAATTCAGGTAAGTTGACAATATATATGCTCCATCTCAAGTTTACTCCTTGTCAACATAACACTCAAACATGTTATATGAAATTCTAACATAAATTCTGGCCACAAAATCTTATGTTAATTGCACAGTGCAAAAAACCCATCTTAAAATACCCCTAAATCTCAAAAGTTCCAACATGGTTCAAAGGTCTAAAGTTTCTATTGACAAGTCAAAACAATTCCTGTGAAACCCTATTTTAAAAAAGCTAAAGCACAGTTATCTGTGTATGTACAGATGTATGTTTACATGTACACATACACACACACACACACACACACACACACACACACACACACACACACACACACACACACACACTGGTCCCCCAGCCCTCTAAATATATCTCATTATGCAGAAAGGCTGAAGCCTCTCACTTTTCCAATAAAGCGGTATCCTCCTGCTTCTCTGATTCACTTTTCTCACAAGAGTAAAGGGAGTTTGATGTTAGACTGTGCTATCCAGTGACTTTCAGACTAGTCTGAGCTCCAGGATAAAACCTTTTATCAAAGAAGAAAAGACAAGCTGGGTGTAGTGATTCATGTCTTTAATCTCACCACTCTAGAGGCAGATGCAAGTGGATCTATGTGAGTTGGCTGCCAGCCTGGTCTGCATAGTATGTTCAAGACAGCCAGAGCTACATTAAAGACTTTGTCTGAAACATACCAAAAGAAAGAAGGAAAGGAAGGAAGGAAGGAAAAATGTTGATTATTTTTTAAACCAAGGAGTCAATGATAAACAATAAAACAAAACAAGCAATTTGTAGATTTCTGCCTTTGGTCATAGCTAAAGGAGAGGCATAAATTGCCTTTCTTGGAGGTATTTAAAATGAAACAGGGAGGAAAATAAAGAAATCAGTTACTACAGACATATAAAACCTCAGAGTTCCAAGTCAGAGATGTTTAGAGCTGGGTTCTAGGAAGAAAATAAATTAGCTTAAATGCAATGCATGCAGGAAAAATGGCTGCCAGGGAATTTAGAATTATGCCTTCCAAGAGAAAGTGCCTCCAACAAAACTGCCCATCACCCCTGTGTAGTGGCAGCAGTCAAATGCAGATCAAGAGGTCAAGGACAGCCATATTCTACTTTAATTCTTAAGAAGCTTAAGGCAAATGACTGTTGACAAAGTTCCCTCATGATCAGCTCATTGATTGGAAGGCCACCAAAACAGAATTCAAGTTCATGTCTGTATACATCATATAGAGACAAGAAATTAGAAGTCACTTTTCAAAATGAAATCAAAAGCAAAACACAGCTAAATTTTAAAAAAGTGACAACAATGACAAAGACAGACTCCAGTCCATTTCCATCCATTAGCAAAGAGGAGGAAGAGGAAGTGGCATTTGGTGGATGACAATCACAGTTTAACGAAAGCTCTGAAACCAACCCTGTAGATGTAGCGTCAGGCAGGAAACCACACACCTAGCCCAGCTCCCCATCATCCAAGCCTGACCCAGCCCACTAGAGCAAGGTTGTCTTCTAGGAAAAGCAAAGGGAAATTCCCTAAGGAAACAGCATTGTAAAGAACCCTCATACTATCTGAAGGGTATGTCAGAGAAGACATTAAAAAAATAAAAGCTGAGGCTGGAGGAGTGGCTCATAGGTTAAGAGAGCTTGCTGCTTTTTTTCAAACAATCTGTGTTGAGTTCCTAGTATGCAAGTCAGACATCACCCCGCTGCCCGTGTTATTCCCAGATCTCAAGACCCCCAAGAGACCACCGGGGACCAAAACTCCCATGCAAGCATACAAGAGTCTTTATTTGAGTTCGGACCTTCATGATGCAACAGGTTAGGAAAGTGACACCCAGGTCTAAAGGTTGCAAGCAGGGGCTTTCAAGCCTTGGAGTTACATGATTAGGTAAATGGGTAAATGAATGTTGGCCTTTAAACTGATTGGTGCATATCTTCTGTTCAAACCACAAGGAGAGACCACATATCTAAAAGGGGCATCTTGATCTGGGAATGACTTATGTTTTCTTAACTCTTCCTGTTACTGTGACCAGTCTATCCTGTTATTGTGAGCTGGCCACAGTTGTTGTATCTATTTTCAACTGCTGAGAATACTTTGTGGTCTCTTTCCCAGAGCCCAAGCATGGGATCCATGCCACTCTGAGGACAAGCAACTTAAAATGGAGTTTGGAGAGCAAGATGGAGATTTCTTTGCTACTCTGGCCTCTTCACCTGGAACTCCAGCTTCAGAAGATCTGATGCCGTCTTCTGGCCTTCAAGGCACATGAACTCATTCAGCTCAAATTCTCTCAGATACACCTGTGTACATACAAATGAAAAAAAAATTTAAAAATATTATTTTTATGAAAGTAATAAAGAAAGGAAAAGTTGAAGGGGTTTAAGGGTCCATGATTCACTGAAGAATGATACCCTGGACTCAAATAGTATGTAAATGCAAAGAGTGTTTTATTCTGCAGAAGTCTAGCATGCTGGGAACTCCCATTATCAAGATAGAGAGACAACCAAGTAAGCTCATAGGCCTGATTTAAAGCACATTCTAGGGTAGGCGGGCATTGTCTTACTCTGTCTCTAGGCATTCCACATCTATTACCGGGATGTGGTGGCTGGAAACTTTTGCTGAGAAATCCTGATTTTTTTATTTTTTTTTTATTTTCTAGTAACTTACTTGCCTGGGCTTGCCTGGACTTGACCAGTTCTTAGGCCTAGTCTCCTAAACTGCCAATTTGAAGGCTGACATGGAGTCAGCCTAGCCTTCTCAGGGGCAGTGATTCTTACAGGACTACAATGCAGGGGAAGTCTGTCTCTCTGTGAGCAAGAGGCTTGCTATAGTGGAATTGGGTGGTGGGGTGGGATGGACAGGCACAAAACCTACCAACTTATGCAAAACAAACCAGGGAGTACCTGTCACTATGCCTGGGCCCTGCTTTGTGTCTTTTTAATACTTCTGGCTTAAATTCTATTTGTCATTTAGATAAGATATTGTCTTAGAAGTGAGACATTTGCTTCATATTTATGTGTTGTGATGGTGTTCTTTCAATGTTTTGTGAGTCACTAGGATTTACTGACTCCCCCTAATTAGCCAAAAAAAGGGAACTGATTTAAAAAGTAAGCTATCTTTTCTTAAGGATTCAAAGTTAAAAGCTCCATGCCTGCTATTTTTGACTCAGAAAACTAACGTATGTTGAAAGATAAACCAATGACAATGGGATATATCTCAAGTTGGAAGGGTGCTTGCCTAGCTCTGCATAAACTGAGTATGGTAGCACACATCTGTAATCCAGTGTTGGAAGAAAGAAGCAGAGGATTAGAAGTTCAAAGTAATCTATAGAGAGTTCAAGGCCAGCTTAAGATACAGGAGACCCCATCTCAAAGTAAAAATAAAGGGCCAGAGAGATGAGTCAGTGTGTCAAAGTGCTTCCAGTGAAGCCTGACTACCTGAGTTAAATACTTAGGACCTTCACATGGGCAAGCAAGCAAGAACTGACTCTCACAAGTTGTTTTCTGACCTGCCCATTCATACTTTGGTGGGTACACACACACACACACACACACACACACACACATACACACACACACACACACACCTTTTAACCTTTTAAAAACTAATTAATTTAGTGTAAGAGATCCTCTTTTCATCATATTTAGGGTCATTTGTGAATGACAAAGAGAATGGATTGCAGTTGCTTCTGTTTGGATTCTTAGTCAGGGTTTCTATTCCTACACAAAACATCGTGACCAAGAAGCAAGTTAGGGAAGAAAGGGTTTATTCAGCTTATACTTCCATGTTCATCACCAAAGGAAGTCAGGACTGGAACTCAAGCAGGTCAGGAAGCAAGAGCTGATGCAGAAGCCATGGAGGGATGTTACTTACTGGCTTGCTTCCCCTGGCTTGCTCAGCTTGCTTTCTTATAGAACTCAGGACTTCCAGCTCATGGATGGCACCACCCACAAGGGGCCCTCCCCCCTTGATAACTAATTGAGAAAATGCCTTACAGTTGGATCTCATGGAGGCATTTCCCTCAAGGGAGGCTCCTTTCTCTGTGATAACTCCAGCTTGTGTCAAGTTGACACATAAAACCAGCCAGTACAGATTCTGTTACCTAAAAGTATTTGGAGAATGACTTAATAAATACATATATTTCCCATTTTACTTACAAGAAATCTGTGCCAAGAGGGTTCAGGGTTCATATTTCTAGGTGAGCAATGATTCTAAAGTTCTTTGATCATCAACCTGAGCAATCAACACGTTGGCTTGTACCCTTAGAGTGATTTTCTTTGTGGTATAAAATGGCTGCCATGGTTCCAGTTGTACATGAAGATAACAATATTCAAAAAAAGGGAGGTCTGCAGGAAAAGTTTATTAGGGAAAAAAGAAGTTGAATGCTTGGAACCTTTTATTTCTTGGGTTCCTTCCAAGGTCTTGGTGAATGAAAGGGGCATGTGAACCCCACTGATGCACTTTTTTTTGGCAAACCACAAGACAAGCTAATTCTGTACCATTCTAACCTTAAAAATCAAATCACACATTCTTCAAACATTAGAGTTTTGATATTCATCTGGAGTCCTTCCCTCCATTCTTTTTTGAGATAGTCTTACACACCTTAAGAGTACTCAGTGGTTCTCCCAACCTCAGCCTCCAGGGTAGTATGGGCTGCAGATACTCTGCCTAACCTAGCTGTCTGCCTTCTTAAGAAAAACTTTTTGCTACATCTATCTGCAATTCCAGAGGCCTGCAGCCATTAGAGACCAGCAGAGTCCTGAAGCCATCAGGGGCCACCAATTGAGAACCCTCTACCCCAATTCCATGCCTTCCAGCCCCTCCAGGCAAACCCAGCAACAGTGAGTCCCACCCTATCCCCTCTACACTCCATTTCTGAGCCACAGATCTAGCTGCATCCTTGAAGGCCTGCTGCCACCCTGGACAACCAGAAGCCTGCATCTACCAGGGACCACCAGCTCTGCCTGCATCTGTGGAGACCTGCTGCCACCCAGAACAACCAGAGATGTGAAACCATAAGAGATTACAGGCTTTGGCTGTATCCCTGGAAGCCTGCTGCCATCTTGGACAAACAACTCTACCTGCAATCCAAGAGGCCTGCTGCCATCAGTGATTCCCAGGCCTGCCAACCCTAGGGGCAACCAGATGGCTGAAGGCCAGCATAAAAACACAACAAAAGCCAGGACAATATGGCATCACCAGAACCTAACTATCCTACCACAGCAAGCCCTGCCTGGATACCCTAACATACTTGAAGCACAAAAAATGACCTAAAATCTAATCTTATGAAGATGATAAAGGCCCTTAAAGAAGAAACAAATAAATATAAAAAAATACAACCAAACAGGTAAGGAAATGATTAAAACTGTTGAAGACCTGAAAATGGAAATAGAAACAATAAAAGAAGAAAACACAAACTGAGGCAATCCTGGAGATGGAAAACCTTGGAAAGAGAACAGACAAAGCATGAGCAACAGAATACAAGAGATAGAAGAGAGAATCTTAGACATAGAAGATATGATAGAAGAAATTGATACATCGGCCAACGAAAATGCTAAATCTAAAAAGTTTCTAACACAAAACATCCAGAAAAATTTTGGACACTATGAAAGGACCAAACCTAACAATAGGAACAGAAGAAGGAGAAGATTTCCAATTCCAAGGCCCAGAAAGCATCTGCAAGAAAGTCAATAAAAGAAAATTTCCCTAACCTAAAGAAAGAAATGCCTATAAAGATACAAGAAGCATTCAGAACACCAAATACATTGGACAAAAAAAAAAAAAAAAGAAAAGAAAAAAAAGAAAAGAAATCCTTCAATAAAAGCAGACCTATTAGAATTACCACAGATGTCTCAACAGAGACTTTAAAAGATAGAAGGGTAGATGTCTTATAGTCTCCAAGAGATCACAGATGCTAGACCAGACTACTATACCCAGAAAACTTTCAGTCACCATAGATGACATAGATATTCCAGGACAAAATCAAATTTAAACAGTATCTTTCCACAAATACAACTCTACAGAAAATACTAGAAGGAAAACTCTAACGCAAGGAGGATAACCATATCCAAGAAAACAGGATATAAGTAACTTCATACCAGCAAAACCAGTGGAATCATACACACACACACACACACACACCCCTCATACACACCATAGGGTACCACCACAAATATCAAAATAATTGGAATTAACAATAATTGGTTATTAATATAATTAAGATCAATAGACGTAATTCTCCAATAAAAAGACACAGGCTAACAGAGTGGGTGCATAAACAGGATCCATCATTCTGCTGTATACAAAAAAGAAACCTCAGCAATAAAGATAGACATTACCTCAGAATAAAGGGCTGGAACAAAGTTTTCCAAGCAAACAGACCCAAGAAGCTAGCTAGAGTAGCTATTCTAATATCTAATAAAATAGACTTTCAACCAAGAGTAATCAAAAGAGATGCAGAAGGATACTTCATACACATTAAAGAAAAAAAAACCCACCAAGATGACATCTCAATTCTAAACATCTATGCCCCAAATACAAGGATACCCACATTTGTAAAAAAAAAAAAAAAAAAAAAAAAAAAAAAAAAAAAATTACTAAAGCTTAAATCCCACATTGAACCCTACACATTAACAGTGGGAATCTTCAACACTTCACTCTCACCAACGAACAGGTCATTGAGACAGAAACTAAACAGAAATAATGAATCTAACTGATGTTATGAACCAAATGGACCTACAGATATCTACAGAACATTTCTCTCAAATACAAAAGATTATACCCTCTTCTCAACACCCCATGGAAGTTTCTCCAAAATTGACCATATACTCTATCACAAGACAAGCCTTAACAGATTAAAGAAAATTGAAATAATTCCTTGTATTCTATCAGATCACCATGGTTTAAAGCTGGGTTTGAACAAGAACAGAAACACCAAAAGGTCTACACTCTCACAGAAACTGAACAACTCTTTATTCAAAGATCACTAGGTCAGGGAAGAAATAAAGAAAGAAATTAAAGACTTTCTAGAATTCGATGAAAATGAAGGCACAAGATACCAAAACTTATGGGACACCATGAAAGCACTGCTAAGAGCTAAGTGCTTAGTGCTAAGAGTTCATAGTACTAAGTGCCTTCATAAAGAAATTGGAGAGTTCTGATACTAGCAATTTAAAAGTACACCTGAAAGCTCAAGAGAAACAAAGAAGCAAACACACACAAAAGAAGTAGAGGCGGGGAACTAATCAAACCCAGGACTGAAATCAATAAGATTAGAAACAAAGAAAACAATAAAAAGAATCAAGGAAACCAGGAGCTTTGAGAAAATCAATACGATAGACAAACCTTTACCCAAACTAATGAAAAGGCAGACATAACAATAGATACTAAAGAAATTCAAAGAATCATTAGATCTTACTTTGAAAGCCTGTATTCCACAAAATTGGAAAATTTAAATAAAATGGATAACTTTCTAGACAAATATAACTTACCAAAGTTAAATAAAGATCAGGTAAACTATTTAAATAGTCTTATAACACCTAAGGAAAAAGAAGCAGTCATTATAAGTCCCCCAACCAAAACCAGCCCAGGGCCAGATAGTTTTAGCACTTAGTTGTTGTGGATAGCCCTGGAACGGTTTGTATTCTGGCAATTCTGCCCTCCTGGGAGGGGCTTCAGACAAGGAGTGAGTTATATATGTGACTTCTTATGAACCAATCCCCTAATGAACAAAGGAGCCAATCACTGGGCGAGGAGGCAGGACTTCCGGGTTGGAGATGGGAAGAGAGGAGGAAGAGAGAGGGTTCCTTTTTGGAACAGGGACAGAAGTTAGGTAAGATGTAGCTACTAGAGTCTCCTGGTATGGCAGATCCTCAAGGATTCGCCACCAGAGGAATCAGATTTTGGTAAGGCTTACAAGATTAGGTTTTAGTTTATGTGTCCAGAGATTGAGTTACTATTATTTCTGAGCTAAGTTTGTGTTGCGTTTTCCTTCACATGGCGGTGGCTCATCTGGGTTCCAGTGGTAAAGTGTGGATTTGCCTGACGTGCACCACAGAGGCCATGGGGTTATTGAAGCATGAGGCTGGCATGGTAGTAACCCGCCAGTGGGAACCTGGCGGTGTAATACTTGGCTGCAATTAAGCGCCCCAAGAACTTCTCTCCCTCTGTCTCTTCCTGCACTGTAGTGACCTCAAGTAAACTCCCTACTCCCCCCACTTTCCTCCCTAAGTGCTTATATATGGACTTGGAATAAAGGCTAGTTGGAGCTTGATCGGGCATTCGACTTGCTCTCAAAGTATTCTTCGTCTCCTGTCTTCTTTCCCCGCTGGCAGTTTCTCTCCTCAGGTGTGGACCCATGATCGACAGCTTCCCGGGAGGACCCACTGGGAAGGACGGGACAGTTAACTCTTCCCAATAACACTACACAAAACTGAAGTCCAAGTGCATCAAGGACCTAAGCATAAAACAAGATACACTAATAGAAGAGAAATCGGGGAATAGCCTTGATTGTGTTGGTACAGGAGACAACTTCCTGAACAGAATATCACTAGCTCAGGCACTAAGAGCAACAATTAATATATGAGGCCTCATGAAACTGAAAATCTTCTATAAGGCAAAGGACACTGTTAATAAGACAAAATGACAGCCTACTGATTAGGAAAAGGTCTTCACTAATCCTTCATCCAACAGAGGGCTAATATCCAAAATATATAAAGAACTCAAGATGTTAGACATGAACAAACCAAATAACTCAAATAAAAAATGGGGTACAGAGCTAAACAGAGCACTCTCAACCAAGGAATCTCTAATGGTCAAGAAGCACTTAAAGATTTGTTCAGTGTCCTTAGTCATCAGGGAAATGCAAATCAAAATGACTCTGAGATTCCATCTTACACCTCTCAGAATAGCTATGTTCAAAAACTTAAGTAATAGCACACGCTGGAGAGGATGAGGAGCAAGGGAATATTTCTCCATTGATGGTGGGAGTGCAAACTTGTAGAACCACTCTGGAAATCAATTTGGAGGTTTCTCAGAAAATCAGATATAGGTCTACCCCCAAACCCAGCTATACCACTCCTGGGCATATATCCAAAAGATGCTCCACCATATCAAAAGGAAACTTGTTCAGCTATGTTGATAGCAGCTTTATTTGTAATAGCCAGAAACTAGAAACAACCAAGATGTCCCTCAACTGAAGAATGGATAAAGAAAATATGGTTCGTTTACACAATGGAATATGACTCAGCTATTAAAAACTAGGGCATAATGAAATTCGCAGGCAAATGGATAGAGCTAGAAAATATCATCCTTTGGTGGTTTCTCAGAAAATTGGAAATAGTTCTATTCCCAAACCCAGATATACCATTCCTTAGCATATACTCAGAAGGTGAAATAAAATAGACATCAGAGGTGGATGATGAGGGACCTGGCTTGGAGAGGGGATGTGTAAGGGAATGGTGGGGCAATCAAGTGTAGGGAGAGTCGGGGGAGGAATGGAAATTGGTGGCTAGTTGGAATGCCAGAGACTACGGACAGGTGTGGCACCAGGGAGGGTGACTCTAGCTGAGATTCCTAGCATTGGGGGATATGCAGAAACTCACAGCCAACATTAGATGGAGCTCAGGGAGTCTTGTGAAAGAGTTAGGGGAAGGATTAAGGAACCTTGAAGGAATAGGAGCTCTACAAGAAGACCAACAGAATCAACTAACCTGAGTCCTTAGAGGCTCCCAGAGACTGAACTACCAACTAAAGATCAAGCATGGGCTGGACTTAGGCTCTTTGCACATATGGAGCAGACATGCAGCTTGGTCTTCAGGCATGTTTTCAAGCAACTCGAGGGGGTGTTGTTCCTGACTCTACTGCCTATGGATCCTGTTCCCTTAACTGGGCCATCTTGTCTGGCCTCAGTGGGAGAGGATGCACCTAGACCTGCAGTGACTTGCTGTGTCAGGGTGGGTTGATACCCAGGGGGTACCTCCCCCTTCTCAGAGGAGAAGGGAAGAGGGTATGGGGAAGAGATTGTCTAAGGGGATGGGACTGGAAGGAGAGGGGTGGGCTGTGATCAGGATGTAAAGTGAATAAATAAATTAGTTAATGAATAAAAAGAAAGAAAAAAGTAAAACCTTTTCCAGAATCCCTGGGCTGTATCTCATTCATCAAGACTAAGTCAAGGCTCATTCATAAACTTCAAATTATTGCCACGAGGTTGGAGCTCCCCTTTCTGTGGAAGAGTCCAGTTCAGCCTGAAGCCCTTTACTATAAAGTATCTTAACTGAACTGGAATTTTTTAAATAGAGAAAAGGATGCAAGAGTGTAACATGCAGTGGAAATGTCTGTAATAGAGGGATATAGGGCTGATACTCTTTAGTTTTAAAAATATTTTTCATTGTTTCTATTTATTTTATTTGTGTTTGTGTATGTATGATGTGTGTGTGCACATACATGTGAAGTCAAAGGACAACTTGTAGGCATTTGTTCTCTCCTTTTGCCGTGTAGATTGTAGGAAAAAAACTTGAGTGGTCAGGTGGCTGGCAAGTGCCTTTACTCATTGTCCTCTTTGCTTTTTAGGTAAAAAACTAAAATTTCATAACCTCATATCAGAAGCCCCATTTGGAGATTTAGAAAATCTAGAAACTTCTGAGCAATCAGTAAAAGATAAACATGATGAATAATGATGAATAACCTTCAAAGATTTGTTATATTTATTTATTATTTTGAGACAAAGTCTCACTGTGAAGATCTGGCTGGCTTGGAAATGGCTATGTAGACAAGCCTTGTCTCAGATTCACAGAGACCTGCCTCTGCCTCCAGAGTACTGGGATGAAAAGAATGTACCACTATGCCAGCTCTAATTTTTTCTTTTTAAAAAAATTTAAAATTTATTCTTCTCTCATTCATTACCAGGATAGTCCTCCACCTCCTCTCTCCCAGCAGGCCTCCCAGAGATATCCACTGAACATGTATAACAAGTTACAATAAGACTAGGCACAAATCCTAATATCAGGACACACAAAGCAACCTGGTAGGAGAAAAAGGGTCCCAAGAGCAGGTGAGAAAGTCAGAAACACCCTCTTTCCCCACTGTTAGGAGTCCCACAAGAACATCAAGCTAGTAACTATAGCATATATGTAGAGAAACTATCACAGGCCCATGCAGATTCTGTGACTGCTGCTTTAGTCTCAGCATCTATGGCCCTGGCTTTGTTGATTCTGTGGACTGTGTTCTCACGGTGTCCTTGACTAATCTAGCTCTTACAACCATTCTTCCCCTCTTTCCAGGGTTATATAAGGTAGCCTTGAAATTTAGTTTGGGCAGATGTTTAAAGCTGACTATATTCTTCAGGTACGATTTTTATTTCTTTTGAGGAAGAATTGCTTGTTTTTGCTCACTGTTTCAAAGTGTTTAATAAATATAGTGTGGAAGGAATAGCAGAGCACCATATTATCACACAGTGGTCAGGAAGTAAAGAGAAAGAAGTTGAGTGTTTAGCTGGCTATCTCCTTTTACCCTGTTCATTCTGGCCAGGCTCCCAGCCCATGGAAGGGTGTTGTTCTTATCCAGAAGGCTTCTTCCCTTCCTCATTTAATACTCTCTGGAAACACTTTCATAAATACGTATAGCTTTACCAATCTCCCAGGTGATTCTAAATCCAGTAAAGTTGACAATGAAGAACCATTTCAGGTCAACTCAATACTCAAACCTTAAATACAAAATTATATCTCTGACCCTAAAAAAAACCTCACATCCATCTCAATTCAAATGGCATCTAGGCCTGTTAACCATGAATGAGAGAAGTCTTGGTGTTGCAACCTCATCTTCATGAGACCTTTCTTGAACAATGCTTGGATATGCTGCCTGTAGATAACCAGTCTTATCTTCAAATAAACCAGGGGATGCTGCAACTCTGAATGGCTGCCATGAGGAATACTTGCCAAGTTTCTAAATTTGAGCTCTGAAATTTGTGTATGCCTCTGTATGCACAAATATATCTGAGAAGTGACAGTTCCAAAGAGTCTCTAGTTCAAGTGCCGAGATCCAGGGAAATAAGGAGTTGGTAACAGAAGAAGCATCTCAGTGAACAAGAACCAGCTCTGAGGTACCATGATGCTGCTGGAGTGGAGAACCAGACCCAGGATTACACACTTTATAATTTTATTGGGGAATTATTGACAGAAGGACAGCCTTGACTTGAAGCAAGAACAAATAGATCCCTGCAATTTGAGTTGGAAGGATGGGTAAATAGGAACTGGTGGGGACAAAAGTCAGTCATTCCTAGCTGGAATGTACATGGTTGATCAAAGAGGTGGGCACATTTCTGGCACCAGGGTCTACCTATAAAGCATCTCCTATCATTCTGCTGATGTTTTATATTTATAATACTCTAAGACTGGCTGCAGTTCTTGTCAAGCAGAGTGCTCCTGGGAAGAGTTCTTTAGTACAAAGTGGCAGTTGTGGCTGAAGGAGAAATTGTTCAGCAGCAGTAACTTGGACTTTGTTGTTGTTTAAGCTTTTCTGAATAGCTCGTAAACAAGTACTATATTTACACCATCACACTGCTTTCTCCTTCCAATTCTTCCCATGCTCCTACCTCTCAAATTCATGGACCCCTTGTCTTAAAAATATGTATGTGTACCCTGCTTAGTCCATTTAGTTACTCATATGTACATTTGTTTAGGCTGGCCACATTGGATTGGGATCAAGGCCTCATCCATGGAGAAAACTGATTCTCCAACTCTCAGCAGATGAGGAGACTGTAGCTCTTCATCTGGGAGCGAGACCTTGTGAAATCTCCCCCTTTCACATCAGTATGTCAGCTGGGGTTGTCATTGTTCAGGCCTTGTTTAGCTAGCCACACTATATATTCACCATCCTCGTGAATGCCAAACAAAAAGTTCCAACCCTCTTCATTTGTTGGCATTAGAAATAAACCAGTCCTAAAAGGCTGGAGAGATGGCTCAGCAGTTAAGAGTACTGGCTGCTCCTCCAGAGGTTTTGAGTTCAATTCCCAGCAACCATAGGATGGCTCATGACCATCTATAATGGAATCTGATGCCCTCTTCTGGCATCCAAGCATAAACTCAGATAAAGCATTCATATACAATTCATATACATGAAATACATACATAAATAAGTCTTTTTTCTGAAAAAGAAATAAGCCAGCCTTGGCTGTATGCATTGTATCAGAGAAGAGAAAGACTAGAAGGATATAAGACAATCCATCTGAAGAATGCATACAAAGAAAGAGTTCTTTAAGTACAGCAGGAAAGTTTGTTTTGTAATGTAGGTAATGAAAAGCAGACGAGCAGAGCTTATCGAAAGGGTCACAGGGTTGGCTCAGCAGGAAAGGGACTTTTTGTGCAAGCAAGTGTGTCCCCCCCCAGAATCCTCATAAGGGTGAAGGAGATACTAACTCCAGATAGTTGTCCTTTGAGCTCCTTAACACGACTCATGGCACCTGCACTCACATACACATATGATACAAATAAATATGTGTAATAAAAATATTTGTGACACAAATAAATGTTTTATACAAATAAATACTTTACATTTATTTACATTTAATAAACAAATACTACCTTCTAATTTATGTTTAACATATGAATAGGTATTTTATATTTATTTATATTCAATTAAAATATTTTTAAAATCATGGGGCAGAAATATAAAACATTATAAAGAATAAAACAGAAAAATAATGGCGAAAATGTAAACACAGAGGAAATGCATGTATAGGAGTCTCAGACAGACACAGACAAGGACAGTGAGACTTAAAGTACTAGCAAAGATGGTAGCAGTAGAAGCAAAGGAGACCTTGCAGTCGCTTCGGCCGGTCAAGGTGTAAACTCTTCCAAGATGTCAAAAACAAACAAATCCAAGTCTGGGTCTCGCTCTTCTCGCTCAAGATCTGCATCCAGATCTCGGTTGCGTTCGTTTTCAAAGTCTTGGTCCCGAAGCCGATCTGTTTCTCGTTCAAGGAAGCGCAGGCTGAGTTCTAGGTCTCGTTCCAGATCATATTCTCCAGCTCATAACAGAAAAAGGACACACCCCAGAGTGTATCAGAATCGAGATTTTTGAGGTCACAACAGAGGCTACAGGAGGCCCTATTACTTCCGTGGGCGAAACTGAGGCTTTTATCCATGGAGCCAGTATAACCGAGGTGGTTATGGAAACTACCGTTCCAATTGGCAGAACTACCAGCAAGCATACAGCCCTCGTCGGGGCCGTTCTCGATGCCGGTCCCCAAAGAGAAGGTCCCCTTCACCACGGTCCAGGAGCCATTCTAGGAACTCTGATAAGTCATCCTCTGACAGGTCAAGACGTTCCTCATCCTTCCGGTCGTCCTCCAACCACAGCAGAGTTGAGTCGTCTAAGTGAAAGTCTATAAAAGAGAAAAAGTCCTTTTCCAAGGATAGCCGGCCATCTCAGGCAGCTGGTGATAACCAGGGAGATGAGGCTAAGGAGCAGACATTCTCTGGAGGCACCTCCCAAGATATAAAAGGGTCTGAGAGCTCAAAGCCATGGCCAGATGCTACCACTTATGGCACTGGTTCTGCACCACGGGCCTCGGTTTCTGATCTGAGTCCCGGGGAGAGAAGCCCAGCTCTCTAAAGCTCCCTCCAGTCTGTGGTGGTTAGGCGAAGGTCACCACGCCCTAGTCCTGTGCCAAAACCTAGTCCTCCATTTTCTAATGCATCCCAGATGGGCTCATCTATGTCAGGTGGTGCTGGATATCAGTCTGGAGCACACCAAGGTCAGTTTGACCATGGCTCTGGGTCTTTGAGTCCATCCAAAAAGAGCCCTGTGGGTAAGAGTCCACTAGCCACTGGCTCTGCGTATGGTTCATCTCAGAAAGAGGAGAGCGCTGCTTCCGGAGGAGCAGCATACACAAAAAGGTATCTGGAAGAGCAGAAGACATAGAATGAGAAGGATAAGGAGCAGAAACAAACAAATGCCGATAAAGAGAAGCTGAAGGAGGAAGGAGGCTTCTCTGATGCTGATGTCAAAATGAAATCTGATCCATTTGCTCCCAAGACGGATACTGAGAAGCCCTTCCGAGGCAGCCAGTTACCCAAAAGACCCAGTGGCTTATTGGCTCAGGAACGAAAGCTTTGTTGGGATCTAGTCCATAGCAAGAAAAAAGAGCAGGAATTCCGTTCCATTTTCCAGCACATAGAGTCAGCTCAGTCTCAGCGCAGCCCCTGTGAATTGTTTGCCCAGCACATAGTGACCATTGTTCGTCATGTTAGAGAGCATCACTTTGGATCCTCTGGAATGACATTGCGTGAACGCTTTACTAAATACCTAAAGAGAGGAAATGAACAAGAAGCAGCTAAAAATAAGAAAAGCCCAGAGATACACAGGAGGATAGACATTTCCCCCCAGTACATTCAGAAAGCATGGTTTGACTCATGAGGACTTGAAAAGTCCCCGGGAACCTGCCTACAAGGCTGAGGGAAAATACAACGATGATCCTGTTGATCTCCGCCTTGATATTGAACGTCGTAAAAAACATGAGGAGAGAGATCTTAAGCGAGGTAAATCAAGAGAGTCGGTGGATTCCAGAGACTCTAGACACTCAAGAGAAAGATCAACTGAAAAGACAGAGAAAACCCACAAAGGATCAAAGAAGCAGAAGAAGCACCGCAGAGCAAGAGACGGGTCTAGGTCCTCCTCTTCTTCCCAGTCGTCTCGCTCCTACAAAGCAGAGGAGTACCCTGAGGAAGCAGAGGAGAGGGAGGAGAGCACCACAGGTTTTGACAAATCCAGATTGGGGACCAAAGACTTCGTGGGTCCGAATGAAAGAGGCGGCAGAGCTCGGGTAACCTTCCAATTTCGAGCAAGAGGGAGAGGTTGGGGTGGAGGAAACTATTCTGGTAACAATAACAAGAGCAACAATGATTTTCAAAAGAGAAGCCGGGAAGAAGAATGAGATCCAGAGTACACACCCAAGAACAAGAAGTATTACTTGTATGACGACTGGGAAGGTGAGGGCAGTGACAAATGGATGAGTCGAGGCTATGGCCCAGGAGCCTTTCCCCGGGGGCGGGGCCGGTTCATGTTCCGGAAATCCAGTACCAGCCCCAAATGGGCCCATGACAAGTTCGGTGGGGAGAAGGGAGAGATTGAAGATGATGAGAGTGGAACAGAGAACAGAGAAGAGAAGGACAGTTTACAGCCCTCAGCTGAGTAGAAGCCACTCTTTTTTTAAATTTTTTTTTTTTATTTTTTGATACTTTATTTACATTTCCAATGTTTCCCCCTTTCTAGGTCTCCTCTTTGGAAACCCCCTATCCCCTCCCCCTCCCCGCCTCTATGAGGGTATTCCATCTCCCACCCACCCGCCCACCCACTCCAGTATTCCCACCTTGACATTCCCCTTTACTGGGGCCTCTAACACCCTCAGGCCCAAGGGCCTCTCCTCCCCCTGATGGCCAATGAGGCCCTCCTCTGCCACATATGTGGTCTGAGCCATGGGTCCCTCGATGTGTATTCTTTGGTAGAAGCCACTCTTGATGGAGCCCTTGCCCAGTGGAGAAAGGTACTGGGAGAGACTGGTGGAGCTAAACAAGGACCCTCAAGAAGAACCTGAAAACCCCACCCCACAACCCACTAGCCACACAGAAAACCCAGGACAGCAGAGTGTGTCTCTGGTGCCGTCTCACTGGACAGAGGACGCTGCCACTGAGCCTAGATCAGGTCCGTTTCCAGCAGATCGCATATACTGGGGCTCCTGCTGTTGGTGGGGTGTGGGGTGGGGGCAGGGTAGGGAGAAGGACGCTGATGCTTGGACTTTGTTTTGGTTTTGTTCCACCCCCGCTTCCCCCCCAATTAGAAACCAAGTTTTCTTAATTTCATTTCATTTGGAACTAAATGGGAATTTGGTTTTCAGTCTCTTCCTGTCCTGAGTTTTATTCAAAAGTCTTTATATTTTTTTCTTTTTCTTTTTTTTTTCTTTTTAAGGGATATGTAGTAATATTAGCATAAAGATTTTAATTTGGGTATCTTTGATTCTTAAGAGAAAACAGCATGTGAATAAAAATTGAAGTGTTCACCTCAGCGTGTGACCAAACTGCTTGGATCTTTGTACAGACCGATTTTGTATGTTAAGGAGGAGTTTACGGCCTTTCTGACCACCTCGTGGTCCCCTTTCCACACGGCCATGTGTCTATCACATGGAGCCTCCCCCATGCACCCTGCTCTTGTCTGACTTCTCCTTGGCCATGTTTCCCGTTCTCCACCAGCAGCTCCAGTGTCCCAAACTCTGTAGTTCTGCTGGTCTTCAGCAAAAGGAGTGGAAACTGGAGGGCAGTTTCTGGATGGTTTTCTAAGAAACTTCTGAATTCTATTACATATATATATATATATATATATATATATATATATATATATATATAATATATATACACACACACCCATGTGCTGGGTCTTTCTTAGTAGATTCCAAAGAATAAGAGAACCAAACTTGTTGGGAGCCGCCACCCCCCAGATGCTGAGATCTCTATAGGTCATAAAAAAATGAAGCCAAGAAGAACAGGAAAATATTATGACTACTCCGAAAGCTGAATATGAAACCACAAAGATCAAGGATACCCTGTTGTCGTAAAAGAACAACTGAGTCACTGTGATTGAATATGAAACCACAAAGATCAAGGACACCCTGTTGTCGTAAAAGAACATTTAAGTCACTGTGACTGTGGACTAAGCCCACCCCCTCCCCATTACCTCACACCCCCTGTTCCTCCCCACCTCTGAGTTTCTCCCTTTTTGAGTATTGTATAAAAGTAGATAAGTTTTGAAAATTAAACAAGACCTTAACAAAGAGCTTGCTTGGTCTCCTTCTTCTCTCTCTTGCCCATTCTCTCCCACAGGTTATGGGGTCTCCTCGGGTTTCCCTCCAATAACTGGTCCCACTGGTCGGGGCACAAACTAATGATTTTGAAGTTAGTTTCAGGTAAAGTATTAAAGAAGGTTATTTCAAAATAAAGCCTTTAATTCCAGACAAAAGGTCACAATTTCCCGGGAAATACTATGGTAGAGTAACCAAATAGATATACTCTGATGAAGAACAAAGAACCCAGTTAGACAGGGAGAAAAAAGGGTACATAAAAGGAAAAAAATAAACAAAAATGAATTGTTTAAGAGCCTTTTCACCACAAATCATCTATTCCAGGAGAGAATAGAAAGATCTTTGTGCGGAAGTGAATTTACCCCCAGAAAGCTCCTATTCGTGTGTGTAAACCCAAAGGAGACACTCTCCAGCCTCAGAAACTCATCCAGAGCATCCTATGTTCAGGGCTATTTCAGAAATCTGTCCCCAGCCTAAGCCAGACTTCTTTTAACAACTGCTTATGAAACTCATAAGGAACTCAAATTGCAATTTTTAAAAATAGAACATTAGAACAAACTACAATCCAAAGTTCTACTAATTTCTGCAGAGGGATGGTGGTAGGGAAATATTAAGCATCTTCGTTCCCTACAATTAACCATTATGTTTCTACAAAGAGAAAGTAAGCCGTACTGTAATTCTGAACAGAATAGTCTCAGATCTGAATTGCTGTGTTGCACGCAGTATTTGCTGCATGGTCTGACAGATAAGTGCAATTCAAATTGTGTGTTCCTCATGTTCAGAACCAAGGCTGCAGTCAAGACAAAAACATCTCAGATACACGACACTCTGATTTTAAATTAATTTTTCCTCCTGCATTCAGAAATGTTGGAGCAAGGCAGGAGGTACAGTGGTGGTGGCTTCTCGCCCCCTAGCAGAGGTGGTACTGAGATGAGTGGAGCCTAGGAGACTGGTGTGAAGTACGTTCAAGATACAAAGCCGTGAAGGAATCAGCAGAGACCCTGCTTCCCCGGTTCCTTCTCGATCTTTCGGCTATGGCCTATGGAAGAAAAGAATCTTGTGGTACAGGCCAGTAACCCCAGCTACTCTGGAGGCCAAAGTATGTGGGTCACAGTGTGGTCAAGGCTATCCTAGGCAACTTAGGCAACTTCATTTAACAAAAAGTTAAAAGAGTGGTGTACTACAGCCAGTTGAGTGCTTGCCAAACATGTAGGAGGTTCTAGGTTCGATCCTTGATAACAGGTCAACAAATCCACAAAGCAACCAAACAAACAAAAATTAACCTCCTTGACTTCTACCATGTACACTGGCCTTCCATTCTGTAGCTCTTCTGAGAATGTCAGCTCGTAGTGCTGGCTAGGCCAGCATCAAAAAGTTCAAATTGCAGGTGAAGCATTTGACCTATTATCATTCCTTCTTGTTTCTTTCTTTCTTTTTTTTTCACTCTAGGAAACCAATGAGTTTATTAGACTTCCTTACAAGGCATAGGTGACAGGTTACTTAAAGGGGTAACAGTGCTTCTCTCTCTAGAAGGCTGCATCTGAAAAGCTTTTTTTGGATACCGTATTTACATTTCAAATGTTTCCCCAATTCCAGGTCTCCCCTTTGGAGACCCCCTATCCCATTCCCCCTCCCCCTGCCTCTATGAGGGTTTCACCCACTCACTCCTGTCTTCTCTCCCTGGCATTCCCCTATACTGAGACATCTAACGTGCTCAGGTCCAAGGGCCTCTCCTCCCACTGATGGCCAACAAGGCCCTCCTCTGCCACATATGTGGCCAGCACCATGGGTCCCTCCATGTGTATACTTTGGTTGGTGGTTCAGTCTCCGGGAGCACTGGGGGGTCAGGCCAGTTGACACTGTTGCTCCCTCCATGGGGCTGCAAACTTCCTCAGCTCCTTCAGCCCCTTCTCCAACTCCACCATCTGGGACTCCACACTCAGTCCAAATGATGCTGTAAATTGAATCATGGGTATTCCGAACTTTAGGTCTAATATCCACTTATTAGTGAGTACATACCATGTTTGTTCTTTTGTGACTGAGTTAAATCACTCAGGATGATATTTTCAAGTTCCATTCATTTGCATGCGAATTTCATGAAGTCATTGTTTTTAATAGCTGAGTAGTATTCCACTGTGTAAATGTATCACATTTTCTGTATCCATTCCTCTGCTGAGGGACATCTGGGTTGTTTCCAGCTTCTGGCTATTATAAATATGGCTGCTATGAACATAGTGGAGCATGTGTCTTTATTACATGTTGGAGCATCTTCTGGGTATATGTCCAGGAGTGGTATATAGCTGGGTCCTGAGGTAGTATTATGTCCATTTTTCTAAGGGTCTGCCAAACTGGTTTCCAGAGTGGTTGTACCAGCTTGCAATCCCACCAGCAATGAAGGAGTGTTCCTCTTTCTTCACATCCTTGCCAGCATCTGTTGTCACCTAAGTTTTAATCTCAGCCATTCTGACTGGTGTGAGGTGAAATCTCAGGGTTGTTTTGATTTGCATTTCTCTGATGACTAAGGATTTTGAGAATTTCTTTAGGCGCTTCTCAGCCCTGCAAATTTCCTCAGTTGAGAATTTTCTGTTTAACTCTGTTCCCCATTTTTTGATAGGGTTATTTGGTTCTCTGGAGTATAACTTCTTGGGTTCTTTGTATATATTGGATATTAGCCCTCTATCGAATGTAGGATTGGTAAAGATCTTTACCCAATTTGTTGGTTGCTGTTTTGTTCTATTGACTATGTCCTTTGCCTTGCAGAGGCTTTGCAATTTCATGAGGTCCCATTTGTCTATTCTTGATCTTAGAGCATAACCTATTGTTGTTCTGTTCAAGAACTTTTTCCCTGTGCCCATGTGTTCGAGATTTTCCCCACTTTCTCTTCTATTAGATTCAGTGTATCTGGTTTTATGTGGAGGTCCTTGATCCACTTGGACTTGAGCTTTGTACAGGGAGATAGGAATGGATCAATTTGCATTCTTCTACATGTAGACCGCCAGTTGAATGAGCATCATTTGTTGAAAATGCTGTCTTTTTTTCCATTGGATGGTTTTAGCTCCTTTGTCAAAGATCAATTGACTATAGGTGTGTGGGTTCATTTCTGGACCTTCAGTTCTGTTCCATTGATCTACCTGCCTGTCACTGTACCAATACCATGCAGTTTTTATCACTACTGCTCTGTAGTATAGCTTGAGGTCAGGGATGCTGATTCCCCCAAAAGTTCTTTTATTGTTGAGAATAGTTTTTGCTATCCTGGATTTTTTGTTATTCCAAATGAATTTGAGAATTGCTCTTTATAAGTCTATGAAGAATTGAGTTGGAATTTTAATGGGGATTGCATCGAATTTGTAGATTGCTTT
>CM052701.1:140301902-140322418 GCA_028551405.1 Uromys caudimaculatus
TTTTTTTTTTTTGCTAAAGTACAAAATATGATAAACTTCTAAACAAAAATAAGCCAGACTCGAAAGAGAGGAGATCATAATATGAATCTAAGACTGCATATGCAGACCATTAAAAAAGGACCATGAAGAGAATATGGGTCTTGCGCTCTGAACAGGAATTTATAAGCTGAGGCAGGCTCAGTGTGCTTACTGACTTGGGGTGTAGCTCAGTGATAGAATGCTTGCCTGCTGTGCATGAGGTGCTGGACTCAGCCCACAGCACTACAGAGGATGAGGAAGGTACTCACTCCAAGCTGTGTTGTGACACTGAAGTGAATCTAGACATGTGAAGCATGTTTGTGAGGGCATGTGTGTGAGGGCATGTGTGTGATGCTAGCTACCTACTAAGGATGCTAGCTAGCAGTTAGCTCTTGTTCAGTGGAACTATGATGATCTTTTATCCCCTGCAATGAACAACTTAAGGTTTTAGAGAAACTAATATGTCATCAAAAACAACTGAAAACACCCCAAACACCCCTTTTCTTTTGAAGCTTTTCATTTGAAATTGCCCCGGCCTGCGGAGGTTCAGCGTGGACCTAAGGAGGGACTGACGAATGAAAAGACAAGAGACATGAGGAATGGGGGCAAGTCTGCATTCTGATCAAGCCCCGAATGGCTTTGTTCCATACAAGTTTTTATAACAAAGAGCAGGGAGGCAGCAGGGATGGGGGAGAATTCCACGAAGGAATTACAATCAAATGTAAAAGAAATTCCTTGAACAGATAAGATACATTACCAATGCAGTTATCTTTACTGCTAAACTGCTGGTCATATATCTTTACTGTTTAATGACTTGACCATATATCTTTACTGTTTAATTGTTCAACCATAAAGAATGTGCCTGGTCAATTATCTTCACTGCTTAATGCTCATCCATAAGGAATGTGCCTGGTCAAAAATCTTTACTGCTTATTTGTTCATCCATAACAGAGACACTGGGTCTGGGAAGCCTCAATTACTTCTCAGGAGCAGGGACTTAGGCCTATAGTCACTCGAAGCCTAACTCTAATACAAAATGGCATTACCTAGGTTAATAAGAAAAATCCTAACTCTGTTGGTTCCCGGCATCTCCTCCCTTTTATTTATTTTTATGAGGCCATTGAGTAGTTAGGGATGATCACACTATGAAGATGAATGGGAATTAACCAGAGGGGGCAAGTATTGACCTGATCCTCCGAGCACTTTATATGTCATCGGTGTCTTTTGGGGAGGAGAGGTTAGCCTTTGTCAATTTCTGTAGGTATCTCCACAGAGTATGATCAAAGGAAGGGCAGACACCAACCTCTATGCAATCAGGTTTGCTTCACAGGGGACTCAGAAATGGACATTTGGGTCCTCCCCCTGCGGTACTTAGTCTTGCACCCCTTGCAGGTGCCCACGCCAAGGCAGGTGAGCATAAATCTGAGTTTTATGCAGCTCCCAAAGGAGACACATCATTGTAGGGTTCATCCAGGCCTCTATCAGCCAAATCAAGTCTATGACAATGGACTTGTAGAGGTTTGGATGCAGGGAGTCAATCTGTTGTTCTAAACGCCAATCTAAACCTTCTTGAGTACTCAGAACATTAGTAACATTTTTTGTTTTCTGAGATTCCACCTCACACCAGTCAGAATGGCCACGATCAAAAAATCAGGTGACAGCAGATGCTGGCGAGGATGTGGAGAAAGAGGAACACTCCTCCATTGCTGGTGGGACTGCAAGCTGGTACAACCACTCTGGAAATCAGTTTGGCACACCCTCAGAAAAATGGACATAATACTACCTGAGGACCCAGCTATACCTCTCCTGGGCATATACCCAGAAGATGCTCCAACATGTAATAAAGACACATGCTCCACTGTGTTCATAGCAGCCATATTTATAATAGCCAGAAGCTGGAAACAACCCACATGTCCCTCATCAGAGGAATGGATACAGAAAATGTGGTACATTTACACAATGGAGTACTACTCAGCTATTAAAAACAATGATTTAATGAAATTTGCAGGCAAATGGATGGAACTTGAAAATATCATCCTGAGTGAGGTAACTCAGTCACAAAAGAAAGAACATGGTATGTACACACTGATAAGTGGATATTAGCCCAAAAGGGTCCCTTACCTCTTGCCAATGCTGGGGTCTCAGGCACGAGCCACAGTGCCTGACTCACTCACAGCTCGTCCTTTACCCATTTCCGACACCATCACCTCATGAGCTCACATTTGTACCGACCACTAATTTGATGGAAATGTAAGGGGAAAACTGCTAAAGGTAAAATCAAAGACGTGCCTTTCTCAGTACAGGAGGAGTTGCCCTACATCATTCATGTCAGTGAAGCACAAATCTAAACCACACCATGTCGGGTGAAGCCCAGCAGAGGCAGGTGGATTGCTGTTTCAAGCCAGACTGGTCTATGTACCAATTTCTGAGCCAGACAGAGGTTTATTGTCTGTCCCTATTCCAAAAAAAAAAAAAAAACCAAAACTCCAACTATCTTGAGATTTCACCTTATCCTTGTCAGATTCGCTATAATTAGGAAAGCAAACAACAAGGATTCAATGGTGGGATTATATACCATTGGTGAGAATGTACATTTATACACCTCCTATGAAAATCAATATGGAGAGTTCTCAGGAAACTAAAATAGAATCTATGGATCATTTATATATCATTCAGTTTTGCATTGCTGTGTTCATCCCTGAAAGAACAGAAGCACCAAAGGATAGAGATATTTGCATATCTATACAGTATTCATAGCAGCTAGGTTATAGCATCTACCTGGGTGCCTATCAGTGGTGAAGAAAACAGACATTATAGTGTGTTTGTGTGTGTGTGTGCACAGAACGTTGGCCACAAAGAAGAACAAAATCATATCTATCTATCTATCTATCTATCTATCTATCTATCTATCTATCTATCTATCTATCTATCGATATCTCCAGGTTATGAGAATAATTACCTGGTTGCAAAATCTCTATTCAAACATAGAGGGTGATTTTAGCCCAAAGAGCGGCACATGACCAACATGAGATTAGTCCCATTAGCATTTTCTCATGGGGAAATGTCTAAATTAGTGGACCAATGCATTTGTTGGGGTCACTTATGAAAGTATGCACGAGACTGAAAGACAGTTACATCTCCAGGAAGTGCCTTGGGAAACTTCCAGGCAGCTACATTTCTGAAGAGTCCAACCTGCAGCATTGAGGACTTGTGAAAAACTGTAATGTTGGTAAGGATTGTATTACACCCCCACCCCCCAAAAACAAAAAAAAAACAAAACAAAACAGGCACACAACAAAAGCCAGACACAGAAAATGAGGCTGACATGTTTTCTGTCATATGTGGCACCTAGGAAACATAGAGATGATGTGAAAGCAGAAGGAGCAATCAAAGGAAAGGAAAGCAGGTGGGGTGGATCTGTGGGAATACTGGCAGCACTGGATAATGGAGGAGTGTTGCATGCACGTATGAACATGCCATAATGAAGCCTAGTATATTGTACAGTTAATAGGGCTAGAGAACAACACAAAGAGATTAGAGATTCGTCTAGCAAGATATTCACTTGCTTGTTATATCAAATGTGTCCCACTTATAGGGTCTAGAAGTTACCCAGACTTCTTGTGCTATGGTCCTGTTTATCTTCAAATTCAGCAGTGAAGACTCTTCCTCATGGCAAGGTCATCTCCTGCTCTCAAATCCTTCCCAAAGAGTGACCAATTCCTTCTCGGCAGCCCAGTCAGTAAGGCTTAGCCAGGACCCTCTCCCTTTCCTAATAATGGACTTGGGATTTTAATTTCATCTTGAAAGCCCAAGAGCTTCTGAACTTGTTTTTAGATAACTGGGAGATGCATTTGGCTCATCTGGAAAGGGATTTGGAGAGCCACTGAAACATTCTGCCTGCCATATGAATGAGAGATAGTTATAAATCCATTTTAGAGGCTAGAGATGGTCAAGCAGTTAAGAATGCTTTCTGCTTTTTCAAAGGATAGAAGTTCTGTTCCTAGCATCCACACTGGGCTTCTTAGTGATTCCAGCTCTACAGGATCTGATGCCTTCTTCAGGCCTCCTTAGACACCAGTTTGCACTGGCACATTCATATGCACAGGGAAAGACACACTCATACACACACACACACACACACACACACACACACACACACACACACACAAGATGGTGAGATACAAATAAATAATAAAGTAAAATTCAGATCTGTTTTAGTCTGTTTGGGTTGCCATAATAAAACACTGAAAACTGGGCAGTTTAAGCCATGGGAATTTCCTTCTTCATGGTTCTGGAGGTTGGAAATCCATGATCAAGATCTCTGCAGGTTTGGTCTCTCCTGTAGCCATCCCCCCTCCTTCCCTGCAGGTAGCTACCTTAATGCTGTTCCTCTACAGCCTTTTCTTTGTACTTGCACACTCCCTGTGTCTGTGTGTTCTAGCTTGCTATTTCTATGAAAACATCAGACATATTGGATTGCAGCTTCCACACGTGATCTTTGTGGGACAAGCAGTCCAAGTGCAGTTAAAAACACAGTAGCTACTGATCTGTCAGGCTGGTTCTGAGGGTGCAGCTCAGTAGGCTATCTCATTTACACACACTATTATATTACATCACACACCATTATATAAATCCCAGCTTTTTCCAAAGGATCCCCCCAGCCTTTTTTAAGAATGAATGATGCTTAGCGTCATCTCACTCTAGCGCAGATTATCCAGGCTCCTCTCTCAGGATCCGTTCACCCACCAAGACTGATTGAGCTGGGCACAGAGACATGATGATGAATAGTTTAAAATTCTCCTTTTAAACAGTAGAATCAAGTAGGGAAGATATAAAAGTACATTTTGCAATAACAGCAGTTCAGTGCAGGTAAGCTAAGACATTTGACTTCAAGCTTTAAGAAAGAAAAGCTGTTCTGGATATTTGGTTTTACGTTAACGTCTTGAGTTAACTAACTGTGGAGCAACCCAGGTGTAGGCGAATTCTCTGTGATGGGTGAAAAATCTACTTGGGGTGTGAAGGTGAAGAATAATTACAGAAATGTCACATCTGACTAGATGAGAGACTCAGCGGCTATGGGTGCTTGCTGCCAAGCCTGACGTTCTGGGTTTGATCCTTGCGTTTCTTCCAAAGCTGGAAGGAGAGAACCTACTCCTGAAAATTGTCCTCTGGCCATCACATGAGCTTTGCATACACGCCAATGAAGATCAATCAATATTAGAAACCACATCTGAGGATCTGGGTAAGGTGGTGCACGCTATAATCCCAGCACTCAGGAGCTGGAGGATATACAAGTTTGTGGCTTGCCTGGAGTACATGAGAAGAGAAAGGAGAAGGGAAAGAGAAATAAAGAAGAAAAGACGAGGAAAAGGAAAAGGGGAGAGAGAAGAGCATTTTTTCCCTCACTGTGCACTGTGCTGACCTTACCATGGTGCTCTCTGGGAAGTAAGGGCAACACCTAATTGCCTTCACGGCCCTATCCTGCTCTGCTCCTGCCAGCTCAGCAGCCCTATTCTTCTGGATGCCACCAGCTGTGTCCTGCCTGGTTCATCAACTCCTTCTCTGCTTCTCACCTGGCTCCTCAGCTCATTCGCACCATCTGTGCAAGGCTGCAGAGCTGACCCCACTTCACTGCGTGCTGCCTGAGGCTGATAAAGGGCATCTGCTCCCACAGCCAAGCTGGTTCTAACAGTGCTCCTCCCACTTGCCTGGACGCTGATTCCTTTGCTTGTCCTCAGCATTGCGTGGTGGGCTCTCCCCTCATGGAGGAGGACATATACCTGAACCTCTTTCTGGACCCTTATACCACCCAGGTGAGATTGGCAGCCACATCGCTGAGGACCAGGGCTGGTGCTGGCCTTGGGGATCTCTTTGAAATGGCAAATCCTCCCTAAGAGGCAGGCTCCAGACCCTTCAGCTGAACTTCAGCAAGGTAACCAGGGTTGCCAATGAAACACCCTAGCCATGAAGTTAGATGACCTGGTCCTGTGGTAAACTAACATGCTGCCTGCAGTCACTTGGGGTTCCAGTGCTTCGGTTTCTGCTTTGCTCAGTCTAGGCCAGGCCCAGGGCATCTGACTTCTCAAACAGTGAACAACTAGGTTCACAGAGATCTGCCTGCCTCTGCCTCCTGAGTGCTGGGATTAAAGGTATAATCCAGCACTATAGAGGCTTATGCCAGGCTGGGCTACAATGAGATCCTAACTCCAAAACAAATATCAATTTTAAATACTCTTAACATTTAAATCTCAATATCTTATTTATCTGTCCTAAATTCATATAATTTTTAAATCTTTCCTTTGATTAAAAAAACAAGCAATGCAGAGTCTTTTATTTGTATTGATTAGCCAGTTAAGACTAAGTTCCAATGTTCACTTGCTCACTGTAAAATATAAATTGATAGCTCCATAGTTAGGAACAATTACCAATCTTGCAGACAACCTGACTTCAGTTCCCAGCACCCATGTCTGAGGCTCATGGCTTTCTGTAACTTCAGGTCCAGTGAGGTCTGATGCCACCTTCTAGGTTCCTTAGGCTTCTGCACTGATTGCACATATCCCCTTCACACACATACATAACGACAAAATAATAAAAATAAATCCTTAAAAATTAAATGTGCACTTAAGACTTAAACATTTAAGTTAACTGATACTTATAATTAGCTGATGGAGTGCAGCTGCTCTCTTTAACAGCTGGGGCCAGGGCCAGCTTAGTAGGCTATAACTGAGGTAAGCAAAACGCTGTATGATAAATGCTTTTCCGGTGTTTTAAGATATACTTACAAAAGATTTATTTGCCTATATTTTCTATGTATGAGTGTTCTGCCTGTATGTATGTGCACCATGTGTATACCTGTGCCCAATGAATGAGTCTAAAAGAGGGTATCAGATCCCTTTGACCTGGAGTTGCAGATAGTTGAGAGTAGCCATGTGGGGGCCACAAACCTGGGTCCTCTGGAAGAGCAGTCAGTGCTCTTATGGGTCATCTCTCCAGCTCTAAGATACACTTTTAAGCATGCTGTAACTCTATATAGAATCTTGGGTGGTGCTTTGTAGTAGGAGGCAGGATATGAATTTAAGCAGTCTTAGACCACCTTCCAGACTGAGCCCATTGCCTTCCTGCCATAGTGGAATCCCACAGGTGTAAGACACTAGTATTTTGATTTCCTTTGCTTTGCAAACTTCTTAGGATGACTTTCCTCCGGCTGTGTCTCAACTGTTCAGCCCCGGAGGGCCTTTAGACATGCACCCACTTAATCCCTCCAACCCAGATACTGTGTTTCGTTCACATCTTGGTGGAGTCAAAAAGGCACCCAGCGACTTTTCATCTGTGGATCTAAGCTTCTTACCAGATGAACTTATTCAAGAAAATAAAGACCAACCTGTCCTTGGAAACAAGCTGGCAAATGAGGAAAGCTGTAGGACTCGAGATTGGCAAAGTCAGCTGCAGTTACCTGATGAACAGGCAACTGGGCTGAACTTGAATAGCAACAGTTCTCCAGATGCCCAGTCATGCCTGTGCTCTGATGATGCTAACTCCAACCAGCCCTCTCCAGAAACGCCAGGCTCCAGTGCCTTTCCTGTGGCATTGATAGCGTCCATGACACCAATGAATCCTGTTCCAGAATGTTCTGGAATTGTGCCTCAATTACAGTAAGTGTACTTGTTTTTAAAGTGAGGGATGCTTCTAGATGCATAGTTTATATTTCAGAACGTGACAGTTAATTTCAGGATAATGGTGTAAGGAGGAGAAGTTCAGATTGCTTTATTCTTTTTCAGTTATTTTAAAATTTTATTAAATTTATTAATCCACTTTACATCACAATATGGGTCCCCCCTCCTCCCAGTACACTCTCATGCAGTCCTCTCTCCAGTCCTCCCTCCCCTTCTTGAATCATAACCAACACGAATCTGGTTACTTATAAAAGGAAGCGCCAGTTTTTGACACATTCTTGAAAGATTGTATTGCTTATACCAAAGCATTCAAGTTTTAACAGTGGGAGTTAAGGCTGGGTAAACACAAAGGATACAAAGAGTTTGATTTGGAGACTCCTTTGGATTTGTGGTTTCTGTTTTGAGACAGTGTTTACTATTAGTTATAAAATTTAAGTTTTAAATCTTAATTTTAGCTATGAAATGTTAGAAAATGTTATTTTAGCACACTGGGGTTTACTAGGGACCACATTACTTTACATTTCACACTGAGATTTCTCCCCCTAGCAAGATGCTAAGGCAGAATCTATGAAATAAGTTATGAAGTTGGTGTTGAAACTATACCTTTATGATTTTCTGGGTTGACTTGTTTGTTCAGGAATGTAGTTTCCACTGCAAATCTGGCCTGTAAATTGGATCTGAGAAAGATAGCTCTGAATGCCAAAAACACAGAATATAACCCAAAGGTAAGATTCCTCGGTGTTCATCTCAATCATTAATTTTTCATTAGGCTATTTTCCTTGTAAGATTTTGACATTAATTTTTCCTTAAATTGTTTTCCTTGCATGATTTTGACAATACCTCATTTCTTTATTTTCTAAAAATAAATTCTTAGTGAAAAGTTTTGATGCTCAACAGTTTAATTATTTAATTTTTTTTATTTTGTAGTTAAAAAAAATCATTCATTCTCCATGCTGAATAAAGCAGTAACTGAGCAATTCTAAAACTGGGTCTTGTCATTTAAACAGATTTTTCACTATGCCTGGTGGAACACTAGCTTTGATTGCCATGACATCTGTGAAATTCTCTTTCTTTCTTTTTTCCTTTCCTTTCCTTTCCTTTCCTTTCCTTTCCTTTCCTTTCCTTTCCTTTTCCTTTCCTTTCCTTTCCTTTCTTTTCCTTTTCCTTTTCCTTTTCCTTTTCCCTTTCCTTTTCCTTTTCCTTTTCCTTTCCTTTCCTTTTCTTTCCTCCTTGCTTGCGTCCTTCCTTCCTTCCTTCCTTCCTTCCTTTCATTTTTATTGGTTATTTTCTTTATGTACCTTTCAAATGCTATCTCCCTTCCCGGTTTCCCGTCCCCATCCCCCTCCTCCCTGCTTCTATGATGGATCTCCCCTACCCACCCACCCTCTCCTGCCTCACCACCCGCCCTAGCATCGAGCCTCCACAGGGATTTTAATTTTTTTGACAATGTCTTGATATATAACCAGGCTCGGCTTGAACTTGGAATCCTCCTGCCTCTTCTCCTGGGAGCTACAGGTCTTTGTAACCATGCCTAGTCAGAAATCCTGTTTTTCTAAATGCTGGCCCACACAGCTGACATGCCTATGCTTTCCCATTTACAGTTTCTTTCATTTATGCAAAAGGTAAACTGCTTCTAAAGTTCAAATTTCTGTTTACCCAAGGATGATTCCGTGGTTCCCCACCTAAAGATTTTCTCACTGTGTAACCAAGCAGACCTCCAGCTCATAGAAACCTCCCTGTCTGTGCCCACTGACTGCTGGTTAGTAAAATCTGTTTCTTGTGTCTCACCAAGGGCTGGCACTCTGTTTTCATTGGCTTGTTTGCATACAGAATTTGGATTTGTTAGCTACATCAACATTTAATGATTTCTCGGGGCCTGTACCTTGTAGAAGAAGACAGGGTTTGAAGCTAAGTCTTGTACTAGGAGTGCAATAATAAGTGATACCTTGTTCCTATGGAAAACAGCTCCCTGGATTCAGTGGTAGAAGATTTGTGGGGTCAGACGACAGAAGAGTTGCAATAGTAGAGGAGATAGCATGCACCAAGTCTTTATAGACCAGCATTCGCTTTTGTTGACATCTGAATTTGGGCTACTTATTATCCAGATTCATTATAGCTTTCCCTTTTGTGTCTCACATCTCTGGCTCAAGTACAGACAGAAATAACTGTTCTGGGCATGGTGGTACACCATGGACTTGGAAGGCTGAGGTAAGTATATATCTGTGAGTTCAAGGACAGCCAGGTCTACAGAGAGAGTCATTAGCCAGCCAGGGTAACATAGTGAGACCCTGTCTCACAAAACAGAATGGGTCATCTGCACCTATAATTCCAGCACTGGAGAAGCTGGAGCAGGAGGCTGTTTGCCTGAGTCATATAGAGATGGTATGTATATTTTTCACTCTCCCTCCCTTCCCTACCCCTGCCCTTTCTCTACCCCTCCCTCCTCCTCCTCCTCCTCCTCCTCCTCCTCCTCCTCCTCCTCCTCCTCCTCCTCCTCCCCCTCCTCCCTCCCCCACTCTCATTTAATGAATGCCAGGGAAAGTGGTGCACATGAACACATTAACAAGGACTTATCACCTCCCTGGTGGTGAGTCAGGATTTTTTTTTCTTTTAGTGTTTACAGTTCAAATGGCAATTACTTGTCAGAGCTTGAAGTCTCTATGATAGTTTTGAGTAGCTGGCTCCCACACGATGTTGTATTGCATGGGACCCACTGCAATGCTGTCACTGGCCTAGTGGGTAAAGGAAAGTTAGAGAAGAAAGTGTAGGACCAGTAAGAAGTTACTCAGTGCCACGCAGTGTGATAGGCTGACCGGTCTCAAGTATGGCCCCGAAAGGTTTACTGAAGAGCAAGCCCAGGAATACACACTGAAATGGATTGTGAAGGCTGGAACCTGATGAAACCGATTTTCTTTAAATTTTGAACATGTCTGTCTTTGTGCATACTGTGTTCTGTATTTTAATTACTTTGGTACAGTCTAGAATTTTGGCAATAACATACTTGATAGCATACTTTTATTTTCTATGGTGGGTTTGTTTTGTCTTGAAATAGGACTTAGCCATGTCGTTTAGGCATTTCTTGAACTTGGAATCCTCCTGCCTCAGTCTCCCAAGTGCTGGAATTATAGACATGTACCACCACATGGAACTTGTATATTTTTTTGGATTGAGATAAGATCTCATGTATTTCAAACTTGCCTCAAACTTTATATGCTGCCAAGGATGATCTTGAATTTTCTTTTTCTATGTCTCCATATCCAGGGTGCTGGGATTCTGCATCACCAAGCCTGGGTTGTTTCCATCTGGGCAATGAGACTCAGGGCAGCATGTGTGCTCAGCAAGCACTCTGCCAACAGAGCCATGCTCTCGGCTCTCCATCTGAACTCTTCCCTTTAAAAGGGTTTCTGTAGGAGAAAAGGGAAGTATGTCAATGTAGCTGTGGTTTTATACTCTAGTTCTGGTAACATTGGAGGTTACTTAATTGCTTGTGTATTAAATAAGTGCAACAATAAACTCAAGTTACTCTTGTTATATGTCTAAATGAGAGAAATAGAATAGGCACAGTTACTTTTAAAATGGCTGTAAAATAACATCTTATAATTATAGCTCTTGCTAATGTGTGGAGAACAGACCCAGACATTGCTTGTTTTCCCATCTAGCTTCAGTTTCCTCAAGATTTCTGTATATAAAGCCCAACTTTCCGACTGGGCTGCTGGTAACTCCCAGGAGACTAATGCTCCTGCTGGCTTTGGTTTGCAGAGGTTTGCTGCAGTCATAATGAGGATACGAGAGCCAAGGACAACAGCCCTCATCTTTAGTTCTGGGAAAATAGTCTGTACGGGAGCCAAAAGGTATGAGGGTAAAGTGTTCCTTCTATCCTGTTGGCAACTCATATATAAGAAGAGAAGCATAGCATTTGTGTGGAAGTTCACAGTAGGAGCAACATATTTCACAGCCGAACTTTCACATGCTAAAAGTTCTTAGTCTTACATATCTAAGCTATATCACACACTTTATAGTCCCATGTTTGGTTAAAATTCAAGGAACTTGACTATAATGACTTGTTCTTAACACAAACACATATATGTTATAGATCTAATGTATGTTATACACATATGTATATTATACAAACATTATTTATAAAATATATATGCTAAAAACAAGTTCATGCACATGTTATATATGTTATACTATATATATTATTATACGTACATATATTGTATATAAAAGATATATATCTTAAAAACAAGTATACACACATACACTTCTCTCTCTCTCTCTGTCTCTCTCTCTCTTTCTCTCTCTCTCTCTCTCTGTCTGCAGTCAGGACAAACTGTTGTAAGCCTAGGGACATTTTTGTGGATTTTCTTCATTGCAGATAAGAAGGTAGAACTTTCTAAATGGGGACTTTCTTGATTGTTCACTCAGGAGGCATCTCTGAAAAGATTCCTCTTTCCCGCTTCTCCTGCAGAGGAAGTTCCGAGCTGATGATTTTTTTTTTTTTTCCACAAAGCTGCCGGGAGAGTTTGTGCCCTCCCTGTTTCAGGTGGACAGCAAGCCCTTCTGAGAGGTGATACGGATGCTCAGCTACCTAGGCACAGATGATTCATGTCCTTCTATGAACATGGCCTTTCAATGTGTTTATTTATAGCTGCTGCATTTATTGAAAAAAAAATACATGGTTTACATTTATATTTTCATGATTAGTGAGATTAAATATTTCTTTATAAACATGTAAAATACTTATTGTTATCTTTTGCCCAGGATTTTAGGGACACTTATCCTGTGTTAACAAACTTTGTATTTTAAGTATTTTGCAGTTTTATGCTACACATATTTTTCCAGATTACTATTTACCATGTTTTAAAGGAGGTTTTGGAAACACAAGTTAAAAGTCGGTGGCCCACAGTCAGTTGATTCATTTTTTCCCCTCTGCTTGGTCATTTGGAATCTTGTTTGGCTACGCCTTTCCTCTTGTAGAACATGATATAAGCATTGACCTTCAATATTTTTCTAGTCCTTTTCATGTTTTACATTATATTGGGAGAAAGAGTGGCATTTGATTCACCTAGAGAAGTGGTTCTCAACCGTCTTAATGCTGAGACCCTTTAATACAGCTCCTCATGTTGTAGTGGCCCCCAACCATACAATTATTTTCATTGCTACATCATAACTGTAATTTTGCTACTGTTATGAATTGTAATGCAAATATTTTTGGAGATAAAAGTTTGCCAAAGGGGTTGTTACCCACACATTGAGATCTACTGGTCTAGAAGAGGCTCTGTCTGAAGGGAGCACTGTTGCCCACTGGGGTAACCTGTGGCCACTATGGCTGCCAAGAACTGGAAATATTTCAATTAATTGGATAGGGTAGGTCTAGAATTTTATTACAGTGTAAGATAATGTTTTTTAAACCATTATTCAATATTCAAGGAATACTTATTTAAGAGTGTTCTGACACCATTCTCTTGATCTTTCACACTGAGTTCTTTGCAGGTGAGCCTCTGGGACTTCCATTCTATTGGTCTATGTATTTCTGGTCCCCAAAACATCCATTCCTACATAA
Source organism: Uromys caudimaculatus (assembly GCA_028551405.1). Classification (NCBI taxonomy): domain Eukaryota; kingdom Metazoa; phylum Chordata; class Mammalia; order Rodentia; family Muridae; genus Uromys; species Uromys caudimaculatus. Next base: position 140,315,160 of record CM052701.1, read on the forward strand.
TTATAGGACATTCATGTAAGATATATGCAAGAATGTTTATTTCAGCATGGTTTAAAATTTAATAACTATCTAGTAAGAGGGTATTAAGTTACAAGTCCAATTGTACAGCTATATACACAGATTGAGCTAGAAGTAGTGTCATGGCAAGTGCTTGGTAGGGGAACAGACAACATCGTAAGTTCATTAACTTTGTAAAAATATGCTCATATCACAGACATTGTGAATGAATACCTATTTGAATTTGGCTTCAGAATTCAGTTCAGGTAGACACTGGTTATCTGAATCTATTTGGTTTTTGAATTTTGAATAGGGAGTCAAGAGTGTTTGGTTTGTTCAAGAGATAGCAGCGTAATTGTCCAAACTCTATACAAATCTATTTTCTGTAATAAGGATGAAGAATACATGCTTGCTTAGGGCTATGTGCAGAAGGTAAAATTTAAATAATTCTTGCCAACTATGATGAGACTTTAGAGTTTTAAATCTATTTTCTAATGTTTGTGCAACAAATATATGTATAGACTTTGAGCTGTGGTAAAAATAGGAACTTGTATGTGAAATTTACAGTGCAGTAAGCCTTCCTTTATAAAATGTCTTTATTCCATGGCTAACTTGGGACATTGCTGAAGTTAGACTCTGGTTTTGCCTCTCAGACCCATGGTCCTAGAAATAAGACACAAACTCAAATTATATACTTGGCCACATAGCTAGGCCTCACTCTGACTAAATCATGACTAAAGATGCCCATTTATTTTAACCTACATTTTGCCACATGACTAGTTACCTATGCTCAGGTATCAGAGTCTGTTTCCTCACTTACTTTCGGGCTCCTCCCTTCCCTCCTTCTCTTCTACTAGAATTCTTTCTCCTCCTGATGTCCCACTCTATTTCCTGTGTAAGTCATAGGCTTTTTAATTGACAGGTGAGGAACTGAGTAGGGAGAAACAGGGATAAGTGAGGTAAAGCACATATAACACAGTTCACATAAGAGGACAGTGAGGGATTTAGAGAAGAGAATCCAACACTTACTTCCCTTTGTCCAGGCAAGCTGAGTCACACTGGCTTTTCTTTTTAAAGATGGTGACACCCCACAAAGAGAGCCTGTTCCCATAATCCACTCAGCAGGTGTGGCCCCTGTCCAGCAGCTGCTGCTGCTCACTGCTGTCTGGGCAGGCGAACAATGTTAGATGAAGCCTCCAGGCTCAGTCTCAGGACTTTCATGTTCTTTCTCTGACTAGGCCTTGGGCTTGACCATTTGAAAGATATATAATAAGTTTGGATATATTTTTTCCTCATGCTGAGTCTGTATCATAGCAGTTGGGTGAGAAATCTGAGAAAACTTGGTCAAGTTTTAAGGAATTTAAATTTGTTCTTGACAATTTGTCTGATAAAGATCAAACTCTATCCCACTCACTTAGCACATATCTTTTTTCTGTGTGTTATTTTTTTTTTAAATGTGCTTTGTACTTATTTTTGTTCCTATATAAATGGCTCCACACATTTAGACCAGGGCAGTATTCAGGCTGTAGTGAGGACCGGAAGCACTTAGGAGGTTGTAGTCAGCAGTTTGCTGGGCCTCAGACAATAGTGTCTGTGTGACAGAGGGCAAACCTGGGTCATAACTCCTCTAATAAGATTTTAGGTCTGTGGACACACTTCGAGAAATGGTGCAGTAGTTAGTTTTGCAAATAACATTTGAGACAAGTTAAAGAAAAGTACCTTCTAGATGAGAGATGACCAGCCAAGGTTTTTTGGTGGGTTGGTTCAGTTCAACAACTCAGTGAACACGGTATCAGACCTTTGGCAAGACACTGCAGACAAAAGTATGCGAGGGAGGTCCCTCCCATGGAGCTTCTCTTACTTTTATCTTATTTTTGTGATTCTGGGGACCAAACCCAGAGTCTTGTACACATTAGGCAAGTGAAGTCTCTGAGCCACATCCCAGCTTAGACTCCTAGGTGCACTGGAAGCTGAGCATAGGCTGCAAGTGTAACACAAATAGGAGAGGAGACAGGGTGACTAAGATGTCATTGATCAAGTAGGTATGGTGATGCATGCTCGTAGTCTCAGGCATGGAAGACTGAAGCACGAAGATCGTCACCCACTAGCTTGGGCTGCAGAGCCAGAGCATCTCGGAAACAATAACAAAAGTGCCTTTAATTGTGCTTGCATCTCCCCAGTGAAGAGGAGTCTCGGCTGGCAGCGAGGAAGTATGCTCGCGTGGTGCAGAAGCTCGGCTTCCCTGCCAGATTCCTCAATTTTAAAATTCAGAACATGGTTGGAAGCTGTGATGTGAAATTTCCCATCAGGCTGGAGATTTTGGCGCTAACCCATCGGCAGTTCAGTAGGTATGATATCAAGCTTAATCTTGCACTTACTAAGCTATAGGAGTTAGAAAATTCAGGCTGATGATACAAGATAGCTTTCAGAGAAAATGACCATTTACCAAAAAAAAAAAAAAGAGAGAGAGAGGTCGAAGCGGGGTATCTGAGTGGATCAATATTTTGGTCCCAAGTTATCAGAAGTTACTATATGAAGCCAGTGTCTTGAAATAGTGTTTTTCACAGAAAAACTGCATAGTGATCACTTGCACTACTTTAGCCCACATCCCTGATTGGGCAGCTCCACCAAGAGAGAGTTGGCTTGCAGTCCGACAAAGTTCATACCCAACTCTGGTGCTTCTGGCCTGGAGCTTTCTATGTTCAGGTGCACTTATTTATAAAATAGGCCTAAGTGGCTTTGGAGATGGGAGAAATGAAGGGCTGAGGCTGTTAGCTGGAGGTGAAGAGAGTGATTTGGAAAGGAGTAAAGACAGCTATGGCACAGCCTTTGAGTGTGTGACCCTATCTAGTTGTGTTTATCTGAGAGGGGCATCTTTGTGTAGCAGTATCCCTGTCCTAAGGGAGCCCTGTAGCCCCTGGCTGCTTTAATCCTAATCTCCAAAGCCAGAGTGGCTCCCTGCCCTCAGCTCAGCCCTCAGAGAGGGCAGCTCAGGCTTCGGGGATCCCAGTCCCCCTTGAATACATACTGGGGCCAGCTCCTAACCTAATGTAGGATGGCAGATGCGCGTACATCCTCTTGATCAGTTCAGGCTCATTTGCCCTCCTCCCTCCTTTGGGAATGAGCAATGAGTCTGTTCAGCTGTGTGGGGACGGACAGTGGGAGGGGCCTTTGTTAGCTTTCCTTGCAGACCCAAGCCCAAGAAATTTAAAGTGGCCTTTTCTTAACTGTCAAACTATAGCTGATTCCTAGATCTAGCTTGGACAATGCATTCTCCCTCCTCCTAATTATTTTCTTTTCCTCTTCCATACAACTTGCTTATTGAGTGACTATGCTATCTGTTATTATATTTTTTATTTTTCAAAAGTCTGAGTTTTGGGACAACTTCGTTTCTTTCTCACACAATATAATTCACCTCTAGGTGTGTTTTCTTCTTCAATCCAAGGATAATTTATAGGCTTAGTACATATTCCATTTTTTTATATTCCATTTTTTTATACTCCATTTTTAAATATGTGAACACTGCCATTTTGTTGTTGGGAATCTTGAGCCACAGGTCCCCAGCTCCCTTCTTAGAACATACGAATGAGCTCCACCTCAACTTAAAGCATGGCTGAGGTAGACTCCTGGTTCTCCTCTCAGGCCACTTGGGGCTCAACATGCTGTATACAATTCATCTTCCTTCTTCCCTTGCTTTCTCACCAGCATGCAGAAGGATCGCAGTAGACAGTGACAGTCACCTATCACCATTTTCACTTTCTGAAAAAACAAAACTGCTGGAAGAGCAAGAGCAGAGTCAGCTGCCCAGCTTATAGCTTCTGGAAGAGCCCACACCAGTCTTGTGTTCCCAACCAGCCAGGTTTATGGACCCAGTCATTTTTTGCTCTATTTGGCTGGAAGGTGTACTTTGTCTTCCAGAGACTGCCTGTTTCCAGTTTCACTCTGGCCTCCCTCCAAAGCACTCTATCAGGTCTTTATCCACAGGATATAGATGTTAACACCAGTGTGTGTGTGTGTGTGTGTGTGTGTGTGTTCGTCACATTGAGAGCCTTAAGGGACTTTTCTAGCAGAGAAAGAGATTCCTTTTTAAGCTCTTTTTTTTTTCAATGCCTGGAGCCTGTGGGAAGCATGACACCCATCAATCAGGTCAAAAGCAATTTAGGGTCCGAAAATTTGCATTTCAACATCTAATACAGTCCTAATTTTGGAATAAGGTCTGGTATGCAACGCAGGCTGGTCTCATACTATAGTGACCCTCTTGTCTCGGCCTCCTGAGTGTTAGGATTAGCATGCACTACTGTGTCCAGGGTGTTAAAGCCAGTGCCTCCTGTCTCTTAGGAAGTGCTCTACCATTGAGCTACATTGCCACCATAGTCTCTACCTTGCTACCTTCTCTATCAATCGACATTACGATCATCTTTTATAGCTTTCTATGAGCATTTCCACTTTAGTTTTAAACTAAGAAAATATGCTAATAAATACCTATTAAAGGTCTAAAATCCAGGTGAATATTGTGTAGTAGCGGATAAAGTACTACTGGCCACCTAATGCAGCCTTAGTCCCTTACCCATATGCAGTTTGCTGACAAAAATAAAAACAAACTGTCAATGTTAGTCTTGAACCATAGTAGGCACTATGGAGCTGAGACAGCTCTGTGTGCTATGGGACTATGAACAGGGTGCTTTGTGTTACTATGGATCTGTTGAGTCAGGAAAGTGCTTCTGGAGAGGTGGTACTGCAAGGTGATTCAAGGGTGAACTGGCCAAGAAACTGTCAGGTATCTGAAGGTCATCTTCTCTTGGGTGGTCTGTGCCCTTTGCCCTTTCTGTTTCAGCTCTCTTATTTACACTGATACATAGAGTAAGTAATGCAATCAAGAGTTCATTGTGCTTGTCACTTTTAAAAACATGGTTTGGGAAACAGCCTTCATTTTCTTCAGATCAAATCCCTTTCTATCTTCAGCAAGGGCTTCTACGGTGCCAGTGTGGTCTAGTTCGTCTGTGTACACATGACGATTCAGGCAGATCCTAGTGTGCCACTTTTCAGCCATCTTACTTTCCTTATATCTATTCTCCATGAGCCATTGCTTTAAGAACAGCTGTACTTTTGTACACTCTCTGGGGGTGACTTCTCAACTATTTCTATGGGGAAGACCACAAACTCAAGGTCAGCCTGGGCTATGCATAGCAAGTGCTTAGAAACCTATAGGGAGACCCTGCTTAAGAAACCAATAAAATGCAATCATTCTTGATACAGTCTTACTATGTAGCCCAGACTTGTCTTAAACTCTCGGTTCTCCCTTGGTCTCATGATTGCTGGGATTTATAGGCATGAGTCACCAATCCCCAATCAACTAAAAGCTCTGCTTTTGAATGTCTTAAGCATCTACAGTTAGGGCTGGGGTTGTATCCCAGTGTCACGGCACTTGCCTAAAATGTGTGGCATTCTGGATCTAATCCTAGCATAAAAATAAAGTTTAAACTCAAAACACTACTCTTGCTGAGAGAGCTAAGAGGCTTTTAGTAAAATGGTGCTTGTCTACAACTGTGAGGTGAGTTTTAACGTGTGGGACCTTGAATGTTCTGGAAAAGCAATGGATGGCAGTGCTATTTATCACTTTCTGTGTCTCGGCAGTTATGAACCTGAACTGTTCCCTGGCCTTATTTATAAGATGGTAAAACCACAGGTTGTGTTGCTCATCTTTGCATCTGGAAAAGTTGTATTGACAGGTAAGTCCTAAGGTTGCTGTCCCACTGCACAAGCTGTGAAGCTGTGTGTGTGCTTTGCTCTCCCCTCATGGAATGCCAAGCATTCCATCCGTGACAGATCATTTTCGCTTTGCTGGGGAGAAAATGACATCACCCCCAGATATCAGTTCTTCAAATTCATATTACTTGATGTGTATTTTCATCTTGCCATCTTGCTTTATATCGACCATTATCACACATGCAGCTTAACTTGCTACTCGAATCTCTTCAGGAGGCTTTTAATAAAGCTGTGCACTGTTGTAAGGCAGGGACTGGCACATCCTCTCTGGAAAGAGCCAAACACTAAACATTTACTCTGCTGGACCTGGCATCACATAGAGGCTTCGGACTGTGACTTTTGTGACTATGATTTAAAAGTGCCATATAATAGTACTGTTATATTTTCTCCTAATCGCTAAAGATGTAGAAGTCATTCTTGTCCACAAGCTGACAAAGCATAGTCAGTACACTGACTTTGCGAGCTGCACTGCATTTCCTTACTCCTGTTTTAACAGTCTTCCCATTACCAGATATTTCTGTGCTCCCTTGTATTTGTGCTCTATAAATGGGAAAAGCACTTGACTAATTGGTGTAAGTGCTCAGAGGTTAAAATTTCATTTAAGTCTATTACTGCTTTCAAAGTTCTTAGCATAAATTTCCAAGTTCCTTTAATGGCATCTGAAATATATTGTCCTATAATCAAACCTTCCTTCGAAACAGTATATCAGAACTTCCACTGGTATTTTAAAAATTGTAGAGAAGGACGGGTATTGTGGCACTTTGCTTTAATCCATGCACTTGGATAGCAGAGGCAGGCAAATCTCTGCAAATAAGAGGTCAGTGTAGTCTACATAGTTCTAGTCCACCAACCAGGATTTTATAGCAAGACCCCCATACCCCCACACACAGCTTGGCTTGTTCAGGTCATTGTATTGCTGGCTGGTGGGTCAGAAGATGAATTCATAAATCTGGTGTCCAAATGACAGACTCTTAATTTTGGGTACCAACCATGTACCTGTACTGTGTTAGAATGCAAATACCCATCTGGCAGCAATGCAGCCCTGTGGATATAGATGGAGTTATGTTGCAATGAATCTCACTGAACCAGAAGATGAGCCACATGTACTTAGACCAACCATCCAGTGTCCCTAGTCCTGCCACATGTTCTTCAAGGACAATAAAGTGGCCTGTGGTTTTGTGAAATGCTATGGTTTTGAAAAGACTTAACACAAACGTCAGTGCATATAACTCTCTCACTAACCTATGAGAAAGGTTGCTGTCTTTCTGGTAAGGAAACTGAAACTTGGAGGTCAGGTGAGATGCTTATGTTTGCAAGTTTAATTAGTTGTAGAGCTGAAAGTTGAGCTCTTACTCAACTGGTTTCAAAGCCAGTCCTTTCTCAGTACACCAGGCCACTTCTTGCTGCCTCAGTGACCAGGATTAGAGATAGTGTGGATCACAAAGGGGCCGTCAGTGCAGCAAACAGAGAAGGGACTATAAGCTTTGCTTACAATA
>CM052701.1:140322518-140338406 GCA_028551405.1 Uromys caudimaculatus
AAAATAGCAGGGTCACCTAGTTGGGGCCGCTACTATAAGGTAGTGGTTTTCACTAGTGGTTGTTCACTGGACTATGAGACTAAGGTTCCCTTTGATGTCCGGACCTTAATAAGAAAATGTTGGGTGAGGTCTGAGATACAGTCAGAAGGAGAAGGTTCTGCTTAGAATGTAAAGGGCCTGAATCTGATTCTCATCACTAGAGCTCGTACTCACTTGACACAACCTTGTTTGAACATGTGGGAATGAGTGCATTGGTTGATGGCTTCTTGTGTGAAGGAAGGACATTGGCTGTGTGTCTCCCTCATAGCTGCTGTTTGATGATCTAGGTAACCTCAATTGCTTGCTTCCCCTATCACTTATGAAATGAGAAAATTATACACTCTGTTGTGTCAGAAATTATTTTTTCTATTATACAAATTATGGACTCCCAGTGTTTCTGCTTCCCAGGGGTCTTTGGGTGTTAATGCTCTTCATGTTTGACTGTGATGTTCTTGGGCACAGTATTTTATATAAAGTCTTATGGAAAAAGTGGAGCATTGTTTATACCGAAGGCCAGACGTGGATTTCACGCTCCTCAAGGAACTGTGAGGAGAGCCTTGCCTCTGGTCTTCTTCAGTGTGCAGGCTTGTTTCACCCATCACATGCCATTCTCTGATGGCAGGAGGCCTGTTTCATGTAAAGGTAGCCACAAAGCTAGAGGCAAGTTCTCTGTCAGTAACCTTGTCCTTTTGGTGTACCCCACATCCTCTTTGATTTACAGCAAATTGATCTCCTTGGAAAGGAAAACTTGAATATTCTAAACTTTGATGAGACCCTGGGGGACTTTTCCAACCCATAGATGCAGAATTTCTCTTCTCTGTTAGTAGTGCACCTCCTTCCTCATTCTGCCATCTTTCGGGGTGCAGACCCACAAATTGCAAACTCCTTAGCAACTAATAATCATAATTTTGTCATTAGTAGCCAAAAAATAAATTTGCCCTTTAAGGATTTCCTTCTAACTAAAGTTTTTATTTAAATGAAATTAATATAACAAACTTAACCACTTGAAAGTGGACTATAGAGAGCATTTAGTTCATGTAGTGTTCTGCAATGTGACTATACTATTGCCTCCAGTTCTAAAACGTTTCCATGGCTCCAAATAAATCCCCGTATCATTGAACAGTCTTCAGTGTTCTCCAGAAGCCACCAGTGTCTGTTGTCTTCATGGATTTACCTGTTTGGGATGTTTCATGTGCATGTAACCATTCCTGCCCTTTCTGGAGTGGGAGCTGGGGAGTGATTGACCCCTTTTTTCCCTAATTGTTGAGACATGTTCAAATTTGTCCTTTTTATGGCTGAGTAACACTCTCTTATGTGCAGACACTGATGGTTTTATCCATTGGTGGCCACTTAGGCTGGTTTCATCTCTTCAGTACTATGACCACTGTTGCAATTCCAGTCTGCATGTACACCTGCTTTGGGTTTTGTGAGGGGTTTACCCAAGCAGAAGTGCTGGTTTGTGTAGTGATTCCTTAACTTTTGAGGAACACCTCAACTTGGGAGCTGAACCCAGTTTTTACATTTCCACTAGCAGTGCAGAGGTTGCTGAACTTCTGAATCCTGATTGTCAGTTGGTTTCTTCTTTAATTTATTTAAAGCATCACAGTTCATCCATGATCTTGATTTCTGGTCAGTCCTCTTTTTGGATCTTCTCAGATAACCCCTCTCAGATAACCCCTCTCAGATCTCTTTCTCCCTTCCATTCTAACTCCACATCTCTCAAAAAAGAGCCTATGACTCCAGATATTTTAAGTTTTTCACACAGTAACAGGCTGTTTTTATTGTCTTGTTTGTTTTTTGCCTTGTTTTTGAAATGAGGTTGGCAATGTAGCTCAGGATGGCTTTGATATCGTGATCCTTGGGCTCCAGCCTTCCAAGAGATAGGTATAGGCATGGATTGGGTGCTAAGAGGTTTTACTGTTTCTTCCACATAAAAACTAGTTCCTAACACTCACAGGATTGTCCATCTACTTTTAATGGTGGAGAGTGTGATGATTGATGATTGATGCTTGTTGGTGAGAGATGAGTAGTAGGAACTGACTGACACTTCTCAAGAGAGTGTCGAATCTGATTTTAGTGCTCTAAGCCATGTCATATCATGTCGTATTGTGTCATGTCATATCATGTCATAACATGTCATGCCATGTCCTATCACATCACATCATATATCATAATTAACAACTGCTGACACTTAAGACTCTAAGATAAAAATGGTATAAAATTTTCCCTCTAAATTACTTCCTAGCATTAAAATTGGAAACTCTTAAGATGACTCTAACTAGCTTAGTACATTGAAAACAAGACACGAGGCAGAAGTTAGTGGATCCACAGCAGTCATTTCTGTTGGGAGTTGGTTTGGACACAGGTATTAAGGATGTCAGTCTCTCTGTTTTTTTTCTAGGCATCTTTTTTTTATAGGATATTTTCTTTATTTACATTTCAAATGTTTTCCCCTTTCCAGGTCTCCCCTTCTGAAACCCCCCTATCACATCCCTCCTCCCTCTGCCTATTGAGGGTGGTCCCCTACCCACCCACCCACTCCCATCTTCCAGCCCTGGCATTCACCTACACTGGGGCATCGAACACCCTCAGATCCAAGGGCCTCTCCTCCGACTGATGTCCAACAAGGCCAGCCTCTGCCACATATACCGCCAGTGCCATGGGTCTCTCCATGTGTACTTGTTGCTTGGTGGTCCAGTCCCCGGAAGCTCAGGGAGGTCAGGCCTATTGACACTGTTGCTCCCTCCATGAGGCTGCAAACCCCCTCAGCTCCTTCAGTCCCTTCTCCAACTCCTCCATTGGGGACCACTGCACTCAGTCCAATGGTTGGCTGTAAGCATGCACCTCTGTATTTGTCGGGCTCTGGCAGAGCCTCTCAGGAGACAGCCATATCAGGCTTCCATCAGCAAGTACTTCCCGGCATCTAAAATAGTGTCTGGGTTTGGTGTCTGTATATGGGATGGATCCCCAGGTAGGGCAGTCTTTGGATGGCCTTTTCTTCAGTCTCTACTTCACTCTTTGTCTCCATATTTCCTCCTGTGAGTATTTTGTTCATCCTTCTAAGAAGCACTGACGCATCCACATTTTGGTCTTCCTTCTTCTTAGGCATCATATGGTCTGTGAACTGAATCTTGGGTATTCTGAACTTTTAGGCTAATATCCACTTATCAGTGAGTACATAACATGTTTGTTCTTTTGTGACTGAGTTGCCTCACTCAGGATGATATTTTCAAGTTCCATCCATTTGCCTGCGAATTTCACGAAGTCATTGTTTTTAATAGCTGAGTAATAATCTTTGTGTAAATGTACCACATTTTCTGTATGCATTCCTCTGTTGAAGGACATCTGGGTTGTTTATCGAGTTGCTGGCTAATATAAATATTGCTGCTATGAACATAGTGGAGCATGTGTCCTTATTGTTGGAACATCTTGTGGGTATATGCCCAGGAGTGGTATAGCTGGCTCTTCAGGTAGTGCTATGTCCAGTTTTCTGAGGAACCACCAGACTGATTTCCAGAGAGATTGTACCAGCTTGTAATCCCACCAGCAATGGAGGAGCGTTCCTCTTTCTCCAGATCTTCGCCAGCATCTGCTGTCACCTGAGTTTTTCATCTTAGCCATTCAGAATGCTATGAGGTGTAACCGCATAGTTTTTTTGATTTGCATTTCCCTGATGACTAAGGATGTTGAACATTTCTTTAGATATTTCTCAGCCCTTCGAGTTTCCTCAGTTGAGAATTCTCTCTTAAGCTCTGTTCCCAATTTTTAATAGGGTTATTTGGTTCTCTGGAGTCTAACTTCTTGAGTTCTTTGTATATATTGGATATTAGCCCTCTATAGGATGTGAGATTGGTAAAGATTTTTTCCCAATCTGTTGGCTGCCATTTTGTCCTATTGACAGTGTCCCTTGCTTTATAGAAACTTTGCAACTTTATAAGGTCCCATTTGTTGATTCTCGATCTTGAGCTTAGAATATAAGCTCTAAGTTCTGTTCAGGAATTTTCTCCCTGTGCCCATGTATTCAAGACTTTCCCCCACCTTCTCTTCTATTAGATTCAGTGTATCTGGTTTTAAATGAAAGTCCTTGATCCACTTGGACTTGAGCATTGTACAGGGACATAAGAATAGATCAATTTGCATTCTTCTACACATTGACTGCCAGTTGAATGAGCACCATTCGTTGAAAATGCTGTCTTTTTGCCACTGAGTGGTTTTAGCTCCATTGTCAAAGATCAAGTGACCGTAGGTGTGTGGGTTCATTTCTGGGTCTTCAATTCTATTCCCTTGATCTACCTGCCTGTCACTGTACCAATACCATGCAGTGTTTTATCACTACTGCTCTGTAGTACAGCTTGAGGTCAGGGATGCTGATTCCCCCAGAAGTTCTTTTGTTGTTGAGAATAGCTTTTATTGTCCTGGGTTTTTTGTTGTTCCAAATGAATTTGAGAATTGCTCTTTCTAAGTCTATGAAGAATTGAGTTGGAATTTTGATGGGAATTGCATTGAATCTGTAGATAGCTTTTGGCAAGATGGCCATTTTTGCTATATTAATGCTGCCAATCCATGAGCATGGGAGATCTTTCCATCTTCTGAGGTCTATTTCGATTTCTTTCTTCAGAGACTTGAAGTTCTTGTCATACAGATCTTTCACTTGTTTGGTTACCAAGATACTTTATATTGTTTGTGACTATTGTGAAGGGTGTGATTTCCCTAATTTCTACTTCAGCCTGTTTATTTGTTCTTTGAGTAGAGGAAGACTACTGATTTGTTTGAGTTAATTTTATATTCAGCCACTTTGCTGAAATTGTTTATCAGGTGTAGGAGTTCTCTGGTGGGGTTTTTGGGGTCACTCAAGTATGCTATCATATCATCTGCAAATAGTGATATTTTGACTTCTTCCTTTCCCACTTGTATCCCTTTGACCTCCTTTTGTTGTCTAATAGCTCTAGCTAGAACTTCAAGTACTATATATTGAACAGATAGGGAGAGAGAGGGCAGCCTTGTCTAGTCCCTGATTTTAGTGGGATTGCTTCAATTTTCTCTCCATATAGTTTGATGTTGGCTACTGGTTTGCTGTATATTGCTTTCACTATGTTTAGGTATGGGCCTTGAATTTCTGATCTTTCCAAGACTTTTAACATGAAAAGATGAAAAGATGTTGAATTTTGTCAAATGCTTTATCAGCATCTAATGAAATGATCATGTGTTTTTTTCTTTGAGTTTGTTTATGTAGCGGATTACATTGATGGATTTCCATATATTGAACCATCCCTGCATCCCTGGGATGAAGCCTACTTGATCGTGGTATGATCATTTTGGTGTGTTCTTGGATTCAGTTTGTAAGAACTTTATTGAGTATTTTTGCATTGATCTTCATAAGGGAAATTGGTCTGAAGTTTTCTTTCTTTGTTGGGTCTTTGTGAGGTTTTGGTATTAGCGTAACTGTGGCTTCATAGAACGACTTGGGTAGTGTTCCTTCTGTTTATATTTTGTAGAATAGTTTGAAGAGTATTGGTATTGAGTCTTCTTTGAAGGTCTGATAGAATTCTGCACTAAACCCATCTGGTCTTGGGCCTTTTTTGGTTGGGAGACTTTTAATGACTTCTTCTATTTCTTTAGGGGTTATGGAACTGTTTAAATGTTTTATCTGATCCTGATTTAACTTTGGTACCTCATATCTGTCTAGAAAATTGTCCATTTCATCCAGATTTTCATGTTTTGTTGAATATGGGATTTTGTAATCGGATCTGATGATGTTTTGAATTTCCTCAGTTTCCGTTGTTATATTTCCCTTTTCATTTCTGATTTTGTTAATTTGGATCCTGTCTCTGTGCCCTCTGGTTAGTTTGGCTAAGGGTTTATCTATTTTGTTGATTTTTGTCAAAGAACCAGCTTCTGTTTTTATTCTTTGTATAGTTCTTTTTGTTTCTACTTGGTTGATTTCAGCCCTGAGTTTGATTATTTCCTACCATTTACTCCTTCGGGGAGTATTTGCTTCTTTTTGTTCTAGAGCTTTCAGGTGTGCTGTTAAGCTGCTAGTGTATGCTCTCTCCAGTTTCATTCTGTAGGCCCTCAGAGATATGAGTTTTCCTCTTAGCACTGCTTTCATTGTGCCCCATAAGTTTAGGTATGTTGTATCTTCATTTTCCTTAAATTCTAAAAAGTCTTTAATTTCTTTTTTTATTTCTTCCTTGACCAAGTTATCATTGAGTAGAGCATTATTCAGCTTCCATGTGCATGTGGGCTTTCTGTTGTTGTTGTTGGTTTTCTTTTTTTTTTTTTTTTTTTTGCTATTGAAGACCAGCCTTATTCTGTAGTGATCTGATAGGAGGCATGGGATTATTTCAGTCTTCTTCTATCTGCTGAGGTCTGTTTTATGAACAATTAGGTGGCCAATTTTGGAGAAGGTACCATGAGGTGCTGAGAAGAAGGTATAATCTTTTGATTTAGGATAAAATGTTCTATAGATATCTGTTAAATTCATTTGGCCCATAACTCCTGTTAGTTTCAAAGTGTCTCTGTTTAGTTTGTGTTTCCGTGATCTGTCCATTGTATGAGAGTAGGATGTTGAAGTATCCCACTATTATTGTGTGAGGTGCAATGTGTGCTTTGAGCTTTAGTAAAGTTTCTTTTATGAATGTGGGTCCTCTTGCATTTGGAGCATAGATGTTCAGAATTGAGAGATCTTATTGGTAGATATTTCCTTTGATGTGTATGAAGTGTTCCTCTTCTTTTTTGATGACTTTTGGGTGAAAGTCGATTTTATCTGATATTAGAATGGCTATTCAGCTTGTTTCTTGGGACCATTTGCTTGGAAAATTGTTTTCCAGCCCTTTATTCTGTAGTAGTGTTTGTCTTTGACACTGAGGTACATTTCCTGGATGCAGCAAAATGCTGGGTCCTATTTACGTGTCCAGTCTGTTAATCTATGTCTTTTTATTGGGGAGTTGAGTCCATTGATGTTAAGGGATATTAAGGAATAGTGATTGTTGCTTTCTTTTATTTTTGATGTTATTTTTATGTTTGTGTGACTTTCTTCTTTTGGTTTTGTTGAAGGAAGATTACTTTCTTGCTTTTCCTAGGTTGTAGTTTCCCTCCTTGTGCTGGAGTTTTCCATCTTTTATCCTTTGTAGGTCTAGATTTGTGGAAAGTTATTGTGTAAATTTGTTTTTGTCATGGAATATATGGGTTACTCCATCTATGGTAATTGAGAGTTTTGCTGGGTATAGAAATCTGGGCTGGCATTTGTGTCATCTTTGGGTTTGTATGACATCTGCCCTCTACCCTTCATAGTCTCTGGTGAGAAGTCTTGTGTAATTCAGATAGATCTGCCTTTATATGTTGTTTGACATTTTCTCTTATTTCTTTTAATATTCGTTCTTTGTTTAGTGCATTTGGTGCCTTGACTTTTATGTGACAGGAAGAATTTCTTTTCCTCTCCAATCTATTTGGAGTTCTGTAAACTTTTTTATGTTTATGTGCATCTCTTTCTTTAGGTTAGGGAAGTTTTTCTTATATAATTTTGTTGAAGATATTTCCTGGCCCTTTCAGATGAGAATCTTCACTGTCTTCTCTATCTGTTATCCTTAGGTTTGGTTTTTTCATTGTGTCCTGGATTTCCTGGATGTTTTGGGTTGAGAGCCTTTTGCATTTTGCATTTTCTTTGACTGTTGTGTCAATGTTTTCTATGGTATCTTCTGTACCTGAGATTCTCTCCTCTATCTCTTGTATTCTGTTAGTGATGTTTGTATCTATGACTCCTGATCATTTTCTTAGGTGTTCTATCTCCAGGATTGTCTCCATTTGTGATTTCTTTATTGTTTCTATTTCCATTTTTAGATCCTGAATTGTTTTGTTCCATTCCTTCACCTGTTTGGTTGTGTTTTCCTGTAATTCTTTAAGGGATCTTTGTGTTTCCTCTTTAAGGACTTCTATCTCTTTACCTGTTTTCTTGTATTTCTTTAAGGTAGTTATTTATGACCTTCTTAATGTCCTCTATCATCATCATGAGATGTGATTTTTAACTCAGAGTCTTGCTTTTCTGGTGTGTTGGGGTATCCAGGGTTCACTGTAGTAGGAGAACTGCGTTTTGATGATGCCAGTAACCTTGGTTTCTGTTGCCTAATACAGTTCTTACCCTTGCCTCTAGCCATCTGGTTATCTCTGGTTTTTGCTGCTCTTGCTGTCTCTGACTGTGGCTTGTCCTTCATTCAAGCCTGTGTGTCAGTACTCCTTGGAGACCAGTTCTCTTCTGGAGGAATTTGGCTATTGGGAGCTGTGGCACAGAGTCAACTCTGGCGTGCAGGCAGAAACCAGAAAGATCCCTTTCCCCAGTTGGTCCTTGGTTCCTGTGTTCTGATGTCTCTGGGAGGGTCCCTCTTGGGCCAGGAATTTGAACAGATGTGGTCATCTTACCTGTGCTCACAAATGTGTCAGCACTCCTGGGAGACCAGCTCTCTCCTGGAGGTATTTGGTTATAGAGTGCTGTGGCACAGGATCAGCTCTAGGTGCAGAGGGAAAACAGAAGGCTCTTGTCCCAGGCTGCTCCTTGGTTCCTGTGTCCTGAGGGTTTCTGGGCAGGTCCCTTTGAGCAGAAGTGGTGGTCTTATCTGTGCTGACAGGCTTGTCCACAGTCCTGGGAAATCAGTTCTCTCCCAGGGGTATTTGGGCATGGAGAGCTGTGTCACAGGAACAGCTCTGAGTGCAGAGGTAAACCGGAAGGCTCCTGTCCCAGGCTGTTCCTCGGTTCCTGTGTTCTGAGGATTCCTGGAGGGTCCCTCTGGGCAGCAGTGGTGGTGTTACCTGCACTTACAAGCTTGTCCACGCTCCAGGGACGCTAGGTCTCTCCCATTGGTATTTGGGCATGGAGTGCTGTGGCACAGGATCAGCTCTGGGCCCTGTGGCATAGGATCCAGTCTTAGGTCTCTTATAGAACATTGCATTCATATCTCTACTGAGCCATGGATGACTGAAGACGAGATCCACAGAGAGGGAAAACTGAAGGAACTCCTGTCCTAGGGCATGTGTTCTGGAGAGATTATGGCTATAGTGCCCCTCTTCCAATTCTTTCTGTATTACAAATAAATGACACTTACTGTGAACAACTAAGGATGTGTCACCTTGAAACCATCACAAAATTGTGCATCCTTGTATTCCCAGAACTGGGGAGGGAGACACAGATGGGTCGGTCTGTTCTGAGGCCACCCTGGGATGGTTAGCTAGACCATTTCCCAAAATAAAAGAGGAAGCAATTGAACATGGTGAAATGAAATTTTAGCATAAAAAATGTTGGTGGTATTCTTATGTTAAAGATTATATACACTTGGATTTTTTTTTATAGGTGCCAAAGAGCGTTCCGAGATCAATGAAGCATTTGAAAACATGTATCCTATTCTAGAAAGTTGTAAGAAAGTCTGAGTGCATCGTTGGGCTTCTATCAATGATTTGGATGTGTATTTAACTAAGCACATCAGAGTGAGCTGATTTCTTCTACACATGGCTCTAGAAGCTTCCCATGTTTTCTAGCAGCCATGGGCCTCTGTTATTATGCTAATTTATTATGGTTTTTGTTTGATTTTGCCTTGTTTTTGAACCAGGTACTGCTATAGAGGCTAAAGTGTAGTTTGATTTATACAGAATGGTTCTGTGTGAATAGCCATGATTAAGAAGTGAAAATTTCTTGCTCAAAATTAGTATTATATGTTATTTAATTATACAAAAATAAGAACAAGTAAACTTATTTCAGAATTTGAAATATGTCAGGCCTTGCTAGATTGAGGCATTAAGACGATGCTTTATTTTTGAGTATGTAATATATTAGTACAGAGAAATTTCAAGTGACTGCATATCTTGATACTATATGTAATATAACAACTATCAATAAAAAAAAACCCTCATGTCTAATTTTTTTTTTTCATTTCAAGTATAGAAGAAAGAGAATCCACACCTTTTGGTAACAGATACTGTGAAAATCACCTGGGGAGAACTAATGAAATATCCCAAGCCTTAAACTTGCTCTCCAGCAGCCACCAGCCGGTTATTCTGTTATTATGCTAATGATTTTGTGGTTTTCATTTGGTTGGTTTTGACATGTTTTACAAATAGTCTACTGTGTGTCGAGAGTATACTTTGACTCCTTACATTTTAAAATCTTAAACTTTCAGGATTCATTCTGGTTTAGGAAAAGTTATTTGGAAAATGACATAGGGAGTTTCAACTTTTTTCTTCATTAATTAACTAATTAATTAACTTTACATCCTGATTGTAGCCCATTCATCCTTTCCTCCCAGTCCCTCTTACAAGTCCTTATCCCCATTACCTACTCCCCTTTTTTTCTCAGAGAAGGAGAAGCCCTGGCAGAGGCTAGACCTAGGTCCACTACATATTTGTAGCAAATATGCAGTTTGGTCTTCATGTGGGTCCCCTAACAATTGGAAGCTATCATTGCCTACTATTGGATCCTCTTCCCCCAGCTGGATTGCCTGGTTAGGAATTTTGGCTTTTACATTACTTTTCTACTACTACCTGGTTGTATTTAATTAGACCCTAAAGAAGGAACAATGAGTTCAGGCCAAAGACCTAGCTAGGTTGTAGTCACCAGGATTTGACAGTGGGTATGGGAAGGTTGATATGCAGCCTGCTCTGTGGTCCAGGCTCTAGCCCTGACATGGCTAAGGTAGACTTGAATCTCCAGGTGAAATATATGGAAAATATCACTTGGTATCTAGGGGGCAGTTTGAGTGCTGGGATGTGTGACATGGAGGAGAAATCCCCACTGGAGAGTATTCAGAGCTTTTATCAGTGAACAGCTTATCAAAGTCATCTTTGAAAATCATTCGTCCAACTGGGCACACAGCCCCATTTCTTTGTTCTCCACAATGATTTAGAGGCCTATCCAACAAATCTGATGCCACCAAGCCCCTAAAAAAAAGTTTAGAGGAAGTCCCAATGAGTCCAGCTTCTCTTAAAGCATGGCCTAAGGATAGGGAACTCAGTTTTCTGGATTTGCTGGTGGGTATACACACCAGTAATCCCTTCACTCAGGAGGCTACCATAGCAGGTTTTGGGACTCTGGGGCAGCAGACTGCATAGAAGGCACTGTCCATTAAAACCAGACTTAAAAACATACACCTTTGATTTGCAAACTCAGTATGTTTTTCAGTGATGTGTTATCAAAAATTGTTAGGCTGGGCATTGTGGAGATACTGCAGTTATATCCATAGCTAGACCCAAACCAGGCAGAGATTAAGGGATTTTCTCCAAATCCCACAGCTACTAAGAAGGAAAGTGAGCCAGACTTCAAACTAGGTCCCACATTCAACTCTTTCCCAACTTTGTTTCCTACAGTTGTAGCCAAACCTAAAAGTATCCACAGTAAATGTAATGAATTCCCTTGCTCCATTCCACACCTTTTGCAGAGAATGCTGGGACCCTATTACTATGCTTTAAAAATTGCAAAAGCATCCCCCTGTGTGGCTCAGCAGGTCTTACAGTCCTGCCTCTGTGGAGGGCACTGAGTAGGACCCTGGGATCTCCAGAGTCCCTAGTCCGGCTCTGTGTACTGCTCCTACCTCTACTTGCCAGTGAGCCTGACCATCTAAGTTGCATGGGTTCCACATGTTAGAAGGGACACCTGTTGTATTTGTTCTCTGACTTTCACATACACACTGTGAGACACCCTCCCCAACCCTTACAATAAGGTCAATTAATTAAATTCATCCAGCACAGAAATGTGCTGACCACAGCCCTGTGCCATGTGTAAAGGTTCAATTCAATGGATGAAAAACATAACTGTGGTGTTTGGGTGACCTCTTCTGGCTAGTGGGTTTTCATGCAATTTTAAGTGCATGCAGACTGGGCAGGGCACCATCAAATGTCATTTGTCACTTTGGAAGGCAATATTAGAATGGAACCCACAGGATTGCCCCACTTCTTCTATTTTCTGCAATTAGAGTGAGAAGACCATGCATGATACAACAAAAGGATATTCACAATCATAGTTATGTCTGGAAGCAGCCAGAGGGTTTTACAGGAATGGTCCATAGTTTAAATGGATGCTGTAATCCTGGGAATCACTGTTTATGCTTTCTGGCTCTCATGTACATAACATTTTTCTGCATAGAAAACACCAACAGTAAACAGTAAAGAGGCTATAGCAAGACCCAAGTGTACAGGAAGAGCTGAGGTATAAGACCACACAGGGTAGGAGTTGGCACAGAGCCTGGAAGATGTCTCCGCAGTTAAGTGCACTGAGTGTTCTTCCAGAAAACCAGGGTTTGGTTCCTAGGGCCTACAGAGAGGCTTACAGCCACGTGCACCTCCCATTCCAGGATATGCAGCACTGTCTTTTAGTCTCCATTGATACCTGGCACTCATGAAGTGCAGCCACTGATACAAGCTGGCAAAGCACCCATAGACATACTAAAGATTGAGGGGTGTGGCACAGATGCAGTACAGGTCCTAGACTCAACCAAGGTTCAAAAAGCATTCCCATGTCAGAAAACCTCAGTCACTTTTACACAAGTAGAGCCATAGAACATTGCAATTCTGTAGCCAATCAGAATAACCTGCAATCTGATACTGCAGAAATACCCTCATTTACATAATAAAAATTGCTTGCTGGGAAAATGCACTACAAAGTCATACAACTTAACCTAAAGAGGACTTCCCTTCTTTGTGCTCCTCCTCTTTCTCCTTCCCCTTCTACTTCTTCCCCCTCCTACATTATTACGAAAATAGATTCTTTTCTCAATATATTCTGATTATGGTTCTCCCGCCTACTCCCATTTACTCCCCACCTCCCTTCCCATCCAAATCCACTCCATTTCTCTAGTTAGAATTATGTCTTCTAAGGGATAATAATAAAATGTAACAAAGTAAAATATGAGATAAAATAAAAACTATCACATGGAGTTGGACAAGAAAAACAGAAGAAAATGAGCCCAAGACGAGGAACAAGAAGAGACTCACTTGTTTGATCACTCAGGGTTCCCATAAAAACACTAAATTGAAAGTCATAATAAACACAAGAGCACACACACACACACACACACACACACACACACACACACACACACACACCCATGCAGAGGATCAATTGCAGATCTGTGCAGGCCCTGTGCATGCTGTTTCAGTCTCAGTGAGTTCATATGAGCTTTACTCGTGTTCATTTAGAGGACTTTTTTTTTTTTAAATGTTCTCTATCCCCCCCTCCCTCAGGCTCTTAGACTCTTTCTGCATCTCTTCTGAGGTGTTGCCTGAGCTCTGAGGGGAGGGCTTTGATGGAGACATCCTGTTTAGGGCTGAGTGTTCCATGGTGTCTTACTCTCTTGTGTGACTTGGAGTATCTGTATTTGTTCTTGTCTATTGAAGGAGAAAGCTTCTCTGATGATAACTTAGCAAGGCACTAATCTATGAGTATTATGGAGTTTTATTATAAGTAATTTTTCTTTTGTTTTATCTTAGATCATTATTATTTGATTCTTCTCCTAGGTCTCTGAGCTGGCTAGTCTCAGGTTCTTGCTTACACAAACAGTGCCAGGTATAGCTTCCATCTCATGATTTGAGACTTAAATAAGATACTGGGGTTATTCCTACAAGCTTTGTCCCACCAATGCCACAATATATCTTGCAGGAATGACACCATTATAGATTAAAGAGTTTGTGGCTAACTTGGTGTTTACATTTCTCTTTTGATAGTGAGCAGAGTGCCTTCCTGTACATATCAAAGATACTAGAATGTAGAGGTGAAGGCTATGTAGGCACCAATTGGGCTTCTCCATGTTCAGTGAATTGTATAGGTGTTGTCTTCACCCCTCAAATGGCCCTTAATTTCAGCTATTACTCTCCATATTCCTTCCCTCATTCCCTTTCTCCTTTATTTTCCCATTCCAGTCCCCCATCCATCCATAACAGTCTATTCTATTTCATTTTCCTAATGAGATCTATCTGTTCTCTCTAGTTCCTTATTCTATACCTAACCTTTGTGGCTCTATAAAATGTAGCTTGTTTAACAGTGACTTAACAGCTAATACACTTATATGATATTAGCTGTTATATACCATATCTTTACATACATACTATATGGATACCTAACATATTTGTCTTTCTAAGTCTGAGATACTCCACTCAAGATGAATTCTTTTAGATCCATTCATTTGCCTACAAATTTCATGATGTAACTTGTTTATTGGCTGAGAATTACTCCATTCTATAAATATACCACATTTTCTTTATCCGTTCTTCTGTTGAGGGACATTTAGGTTGTTTCCAATTTTGAGCTATTATGAATAGAGCAGCAATGAACATAATTGAGCAAATGTCTTTATGGTAGGATGAAGTGTTTCTTGGTTACACTTCTTGGAAACCAAGAGTGGCTGTACTAACCAGCATTCTCTAGAGTAACAGAATTTATAGAAAGATTCTCTACGTATAGAAAGGGATTTATTAGAATGACTTACAGGCTGTGGTCCAGCTATTCCAACCATGACTGCCTATGAGTGGGACGTTCAAAAATCTAGTAGTTATTCAGTCTATTAGGCTAGATGTTTCAGCTCGTCTTCAGTACGTACTGGAATTCCAACAGTAGTAAATTTTAATTCTAGTGAAGGAGTACACTTGCTAGTGAGGTTAAAAACAGGCAAAAGCTTCCTTCTTCCATGTTCTTTTATAGGTTTCCAGCAGAAAGTGGGGACCAGATTAGAGGTGGGTCTTATCATCTCAGAAGATCTGGTTTAAAGATATGTCTTTCCCACCTCAAAGATCAAGATTAGAAGTGGATCTTCCCACTTAATTAAGCAAAAATTCCACACAGGTGTGTTCCTTTTTTGGTTTGTTTGTTTTAGTTAATTCCAGATGTAGTCAAGCATAGCCAAGGATAGCCATCACAAGTCCACCCTTTGACACACAATCATATCTCTTTATGTCATAATTAATTTCCAAATGGAAATAATAAACAGGTCATAATTATGCCCAAACATGAAATAACTATCCCATGCACAAATGCAAATACATTATATATTTAACCACGTCGCAATTACACCTAACAAAATATATGTAAATTAGTATAAAATTGTACTGGACTATATCTAAACAATTGTTTCTAAGCCAAAATGCACAAGAATTTCCTAACCTTATTTCTCCTAATGCTATTACATTATTCAGTTAGTGTGGCTTGCAAAATAGCATGTAAAACTTAGTTTTTGTGAACTTTACATTTTTGTACTGTTTTTTATTATGTTTTTATAATTTTAATTTTTTGATACTTTATTTACAATTCAAATGTTTCCCCCTTTCCAGGTCTCCACTTTGGAAACCCCCTATCCTCTCCTCCTTCCCCCTGCCTCTATGAGGGTATTCCCCCACCCACTCCTGTCTTCCCACCTTGGTATTCCCCTATACTGGGGCCTCTAACACCCTCAGGCCCAAGGGCCTCTCCTCCCCCTGATGGCCAACAAGGCCCTCCTCTGTCACATATGTGGTCCGAACCATGGGTCCCTCCATGTATATTCTTTGGTTGGTGGTCCAGCCTCCAGGAGCACTGGGGAGGTCAGGCCAGTTGACACTGTTGCTGCAAACTCCCTCAGCTCCTTCAGTCCCTTCTCCAACTCCTCCATCTGGGACCTCCCACTCAGTCCAACAGTTACTGTGAAGTGAAACTTAGGTATTCTGAACTTTTGGGCTAATATTCACTTATCAGTGAGTACATACCATGTTCATTCTTTTGTGACTGAGTTACCTCGCTCAGGATGATTTTTTTTTTTTGATTTATTTTTGATACTTTATTTACATTTCCGATGTTTCCCCTTTTCTGGGTCTCCTCTTTGGAAACCCCCTATCCCCTCCCCCTCC
>CM052701.1:140338906-140413360 GCA_028551405.1 Uromys caudimaculatus
TTTTTTTTTTGCATCGATATTCATAACGGAAATTGGTCTGAAGTTTTATTTCTTTGTTGGGTCTTTGTGAGGTTTTAGTATCAGTGTAACTGTGGCCCCGTAGAAGGAATTGGGTGGTGTTCCTTCTGTTTCTATTTTTGTGGAACAGGTTGAAGAGTATTGGTATTAGGTTTTCTTTGAAGGTCTGATAGAATTCTGTACTGATCCCATCAGGTCCTGGGCTTTTTTTGGTTGGGAGACTTTTAATGACTGCTTCTATTTCTTTAGGCATTAAGGGACTGTTTAGATGGTTTTTCTGACCCTGACTTAACTTTGGTATTTGGTATTCGTCTAGAAAATTGTCCATTTCATCCAGATTTTCCAGTTTTCTTGAGCATAGACTTTTGTAGTAGGATCTGATGATTTTTTTAATTTCCTCAGAATCTGTTGTTATGTCTCCCTTTTTATTTCTAATTTTGTTAGTTTGGATCCTGTCTCTGTGCCCTCTGGTTAGTCTGGCTAAGGGTTTATTTATCTTGTTGATTTTCTCAAAGAACCAGCTCCTGGTTTTGTTGATTCTTTGTATAGTTCTTTTTTGTTCTACTTGGTTGATTTCAGCCCTGAGTTTGATTATTTCCTGCCTTCTACTCCTCTTGGGTTTATTAGCTTCTTCTTGTTCTAGAGCTTGCAGGTGTGCTGTTATGCTACTAGTGTATACTCTCTCCAGTTTCTTTTTGGAGGCACTCAAAGCTATGAGTTTTCCTCTTAGCACTGCTTTCATTGTGTCCCATAAGTTTGGGTATGTTGTGCTTTCATTTTCATTAAATTCTAGGAAATCTTGAATTTCTTTCTTTATTTCTCCGTTGACCAAGTTATCATAGAGTAAAGCATTGTTCAGCTTCCTTGTGTATGTGGGCTTTCTGTTGTTAATGCTGCCATTGAAGACCAGCCTTAATATATAGTGATCTGATAGGAGGCGTGGGATTATTTCAATCTTCTTATATCTGTTGAGGTTTGTTTTGTGACTGATTATATGGTCAATTTTGGAGAAGGTACCATGAGGTTCTGAGAAGAAGGTATATTATTTTGATTTATGATGAAATGTTCTACAGATATCTGTTAAATCCATTTGGTTCATAACATCCATTAGTTTCACTGTGTCTCCATTTATTTTGTGTTTCCAAAATCTGTCCATTGATGATAATGGGGTGCTGAAGTCTCCTACTATTATTGTGTGAGGTGCAATGTGTGCCTTGAGTAAAGTTTCTTTTATGAATGTGGGTGTCCTTGCATTTAGAGCATAGATGTTCAGAATTGAGAGTTCTTCTTGGTAGATTTTTCCTTTGATGAGTATGAAGTGTCCTTCCTTATCTTTTTTGAGGACTTTTGTGTGAAAGTCAATTTTATCCGATATTAGACTGGCTACTCCTGCCTGTTTCTTGGGACCATTTGCCTGGAAAATTGTTTTCCAGTCCTTTACTCTGAGGTAGTGTTTGTCTTTATCACAGAGGTGCGTTTTCTGGATGCAGCAAAATGCTGGGTCCTCTTTATGGATCCAGTCTGTCAGTCTATGTCTTTTTACTGGAGAATTGAGTCCATTGATGTTAAGAGATATTAAGGAATAGTGATTGTTGGTTCCTGTTATTTTTGATGTTATTTTTATGTTTGAGTGGCTATCTTCTTTTGAGTTTGTTGAAAGATTACTTTCTTGTTTTTTCTAGGATGTAGTTTCCTTCCCTGAGTTGACGTTTTCTATCTATTATCCTTTGTAGGGCTGGGTTTGTGGAAAAATATTGTGTAAATTTGACTTTGTCATAGAATATTTTGGTTTCACCATCTATGGTAATTGAGAGTTTTGCCTGGGCTGGCAGCTGTGTTCTCTTAGGGTCTGTATGAGTTCTGCCCAGGATCTTCTAGCTTTCATAGTCTCTGGTGAGAAGTCTGGTGTAATTCTGATAGGTCTGCCTTTATATATTACTTGACCTTTTTCCCTTACTGCTTTTAATATTCTTTCCTTGTTTTGTGTATTTGATGTTTTGAGTATAATGTGACAGGAGGAATTTCTTTTCTGATCCAATCTATTTGGAGTTCGGTAGGCTTCTTGTATATTTATGTTCATCTCTTTCTTTAGGTTAGGGAAATTTTCTATAATTTTGTTGAAGATAGTTACTGGCCCTTTAAGTTGGGAATCTTCAGTCTCTTCTATACCTATTAACCTTAGGTTCTGTCTTCTCATTGTGTCCTGGATTTCATGAATGTTTTGGGTTAGGAGCTTTTTGCGTTTTATATTTTCTTTGACTCTTGTGTCAATGTTTTCTATGGTATCTTCTGCACCTGAGATTCTCTCTTCTATCTTTTGTATTCTGTTGGTAATGCTTGCATCGATGACTCCTGATCTCTTTCTTAGGTTTTCTAACTCCAGGGTTGTCTCCCTTTGTGATTTCTTTATTGTTTCTATTTCTATTTTTAGTTCCTGAATGGTTTTGTTCATTTCTTTCATCTGTTTGATTGTGTTTTCCTGTAATTCTGCCTGTTTGATTGTGTTTTCCTGTAATTCTTTAATGGATTTTTCTGTATCCTCTTTAAGGGCTTCTAGTTGAATACCTATGTTCTCTTGTATTTCTTTAAGGGAGTTATTTATTTCCTTCTTAAAGTCTTCTGTCATCATCATGAGAAATGATTTTAATTCTGAGTCTTGATTTTCTGGTGTGTTGGGGTATCCAGGGCTTGCTGTGTGGGAGAGTTGGGTTCTGATGATGCCAAATAGCTTTGGTTTCTGTTCCTTATGTTCTTGCCCTTGCCTTTTGCCATCTGGTTAACTCTTATGTTAGCTGGTCTTACTCTCTCTGGCTGTGGCTTGTTCCTCCTGCATGCCTCTGTGTCAATACTCCTTGAAGACCAGCTCTTTCTGAGAGGTATTTGGGTTTGGAGATCTGTGGCACAGAGTCAGCTCTGGGGTGAAGACAGAAACCAGAAGGATCTTGTCCCCAGCTGTCCCTTGGTTCCTGTGTCCTGATGGCTCTGCAAGGGTCCCTCTTGATCCAGTGAATTTGATCAGAAGTGGTGGTCTTGCCTGTGCTCAAAGGTGTGTCGGCACTCCTGGGAGACCAGCTCTCTCCTGGCACTATTTGAGTATGGAGTCCTATGTCACAGGATCAGCTCCCCGGCTGCTGAAAGAAACCAAAATACCACTCCTCAGTCACTGTGTACTGGGATTCCAGGTGGGTCCCTCTGAGCAGACAGTCTTGTCCACACTCCTGGGAGTCTAGTTTTCTCCTGGTGCTCTTTAACTTTGGAGCCCTGGTTGCCCAGGCAGAGGTCTCCCACCACAGATGAAAACTGGAAGGTTCCTGTCCCTGGCTTTCCCTCAGTTCCTATGTCCCTAGGACCTGTGAGGCTAGCTTTCTCCCAGTGCTATTTGACAATGGAGCCCTGGTGGCCCAGGCAGAGTTCTCCTGCTACAGATAGAAACCAGAAGGTTCCTGTCCTGGCTTTTCCTTTGTCTCCACTGCTTCTGATCAAGGTGGCCCAGGATGTAGCCTCCCTGGAGCTCTTGGCCTAAGTATTTTGCTTGCAGAGAAGTGAGAACCCCATAAGGACTCAGGAAAAGTACATTACAGGGTAGGGAAGGCAGAATGCTATGAGAAAGAGGGGCCAGAACTGTAGGAAGCACAGACCTTCCTGCACAGCTTTGCGGTCTGCTCAGGGGTATCTTGTAACACCTGCCAGACAGCTGAGGTTTGGGATGCCCACATCATTCATGGTATTAAGCTCATTTTTTTTAGCTAGCTTGGGGACTAGTTCAATGGAAGTCAAACTTGATGCTGAGAAAGATGATGGTAAAGAACTGGAACAATGATAAAGCAAATCAGACAAATAACTTAGAAAGTATGTAAAATCAGTAGCAAGTATGGCACCATCCCATTTGCAAAAGGTGGGAGCAGCAATGTAGTCTTTAGAAGAGCTACGATAATAATTCTTTTTAAGGAGAAGGAAAAGAAAACAGGGAGGTATGGGAAAAAATCAAAATTGGGAAAGAAGGCAGGAGAGTTGGCTCAGTGGTTAAGAGCACTTGCTGCTCTTCCAGAGAACCAGGATTTGATTTCCAGAACCCACATAATAGCTTGCTCGCAACTTTAATTCTGGGGAATATGTTGTCTTCTTCTGACTTCCAAAGCATACATGTGACACACAGACAAATATTGCCAGGAAAACATTCATGCACATAAAATATATCTAATATATATTACATTATAAACATATGCATTATATATTAATATACAATAAATCACACACACATATGGTGATATGGGAGGAAGGGATCAGAATTTAAGGCACAAAGTGAAAGCAAAAGGAGCTTGGGGTATAATATTATGGAACCAGTGGTAGAGTACATGTTCCATCCTACCTACTGAAATAAAGTGAAACAAAATCCAACAGAAAAATGGAGAAATGAAAGAAAAGAAACAAAACAAAAAACATTAATAAGCACATGAGACTATGCAAACATACACAGTGTGTGTGTGTGTGTGTGTGTGTGTGTGTGTGTGTGTGTGTGTGTGTGTGTAGTAAAAATTTTGGTTTCTTTAAAAATACAGAGTTCTAGAACATCCAAGGCTATACAAACAAGCCCTATCTTGAAAAATCAAATCAAATCAAATAAAAGCAAAGCAAAGCAACCAACCAATCAACAAAACAAACAAAACCACAGAAATGTTATGGGGATGATTTTATTTTAATCCTTGATGTGGGCTATGAGGCTGCTTCAGACTGTCCAACACCACAGGCTATCAGGTTAAGATTTCTCTTCTGCTCTTGCAGGGGTGTGATTTTGCCAGCTGAAGATAGTGTAGGTTTGGAATTCTGGAGCCTCTTGAGAGGGTACAAAAACTCCAGAGGAGGAAAGAGGCAGACCTGCTGCAGCCCCTGCTACTGCTGTATCTGCTGCTGTGCCTGCTGCTGCTGTGCCTGCTGCTGCTGTCTCAGCTGCTGTGCCTGCTGCTGTGCCTGCTGCTGCTGTCTCAGCTGCTGTGCCTGCTGCTGTGCCTGCTGCTGTACCTGCTGCTATCCCAGCTGCTGCTGTCCCTGCTGCTGCTGTCTCAGCTGCTGTCCCAGCTACTGAGGTTCTTGTTGCTGTTGTGTTTGCTGGAGTGCTGGTTTCAGGTTGGAAATGCCTTGATTATGAAGATTGGACTTGCCCTAGGGACTTCTATGCCCCTAATCAGCAGGAAGTAGTCTAATGATGTTGGTGCCCCCTTCTCCTCTAACCTTCTTTCTCTCCCACTTAGTGTTAGGGATCGGAAGAGATCAGTGTGGAGAAGAGTGGTAGGGAAAGCCCAGTAAAGTAGCCAAAAAGCACACATATGTGCATGGAAGCCGACAGATTTTAAAAAATTTCCTGAAGTAGTTTATTCATCTTTTTATCCTTTTAATAACATTATTTGCTTTACAACTTTAAAAGTTGTGATAGAAAGAAGCAGGTGTCTTCATGGCATTTTTTTCTTTATGAAAAACAATGATGGCATAGTGGCATATGCCTTAGCTACAGAACTTGGGATGAAGAGGCCGGTGAATCTCAGTGAATTCAAGGCCAGATTGATCTACATAGTGAATGTTGGTGAACTGAGAACCACCCACATTCCAGAATAAGGTACTCCCCCAGTCTGCCTCCAGTGACTCAGCCCCAGCCAGCAAGTGTGATACATCTCCATGGGTCTTAGAGTCTCCCCAAGCACATATGCCATGCCTTTTATAAAGCATATGCCTTCATGGATCTGCTCTTTCCACCCCCAATCCCACTAAGAGTCGCCTTTGTATACCAACAGCCCCCCCCAATAAATATCTCATGTGAAGTCTGTCACTTGGTGTGGTTTTGTGGCATTCCTTGGCCCTCCCATGGCCACAGAAAACACTTACAGTTCCAGGACAGCTAGTGATACACAGTGAGACCCTGTCTCAAAAATAAATTTAAAAGTTTTAATGTACATTCATGCGTCAGTGTGTATGTACGTACGTATGTATGTGTGTGTGTGTGTGTGTGTGTGTGTGTGTGTGTGATTTATTTGTTTTATGTGCATATGTGTTCCTGAGTGTGTGTGTATTCACTACATGAATACAGGTGTCTTCAGAGATCAGATGGGATCTGAACCTGGGTCTTCTGCAAGAACAGTAAATACTCTTATCTTCTGAGCCAGCTCTCCAGGTTCTTGGGGCATTTTCAAACACACTCCATTTTGGTTGATGATCCTCCTGCATCTTCCCCTAACTTGCCAATCAGCTTTCCGAGTGTTATCATTCTACCCTCCGTATTTCCTTCACTTCCACGTCTCTGGTACTCCACCACCTTTCCTATTCCTCTCTGTAAAGTTCCTGCATTGTTCACGTCCTAGTTTCCTGACCTAGATACTATACTCACTACTGTGTAACCACACACAGAAAGTGGCAGCTATACATGTGAAAGAGAATGTGCTGTATTTGTCTTTCTGAGCCTGGGTTATCACACATATATTTTTTCTCTATCTACTAAAATGCAAATTTTATCATTTGAGTTTGTGGTTGAATAAAATTCCATCATGTTCTTATGTCCATGCTTTCTGAGTGCTGGGCTACATTTGAGTTCCTTATTGAAGTTCTTTGGGTATTGGATAATTGCCCTAGCCTGCTGGCAAAGTGTGAAAGGAAGGACAGACACATTGCTATCTATGCCTGAGGCACAGAGCTGGTCACCAAGCAGCCTCAGCAAACCTCTAGCTCCAAAAACACTTCAAACTCTCATAGCTGGACAACAATGAACAATCCTGATCTGTCCAAGTGAAGACGGTTTCCTGTAGAATCATTTTCTATCCAGACATACATTTGACTCCACAGAATGACATGACTTTAGTCAGGCAACAGATATTTGCTGAATGAGAGGAGGAAAGAGATGCTCCATACAATGTATGTTGAAGGTTCTGCTACACAATTTAAAGGTCTTAAATTATTCTTCACACAAAGGCAGGGTCAGGGAGAGACTTATAGGGAAGAGCCAGTGAACAGCAGCAATGGGTTGGCTAATGTCATCTTAATACTACTCTAGACTTGCTCTCCTTTGTGTGTGAATCAGCCATTTATCTGGGATCTCATGCAGATTGTCAACAAACTAGAGTAGGATGCCATATGGTGGAACTAGGATAAAGGAGAGGAGTGAACAAACATGCCTGTATTACCATGTGGAAGCACTGGGACATGATGCACATGTATGTAGGTGTGATGGTTTGTATATGTTTGGGCCAGGGAGTGACACTATTAGGAGGTGTGGCCTTGTTGGAGTAGGTGTGTCACTGTGAGTGTGTGCTTTAGTACCCTAGCTTTAGCTGCCTGAAAGCCAGTTCTGCTAGTAGCCTTCAGATGTAGATGTAGAACACTCAACTTTGTCTGTACCTTGCTTTCCTGGATGCTACCATGTTCCCACCTTGATGATAATGGACTGAACCTCTGAATCTATAAGCTAGCCCCAATTAAATGTTGTCCTTATAAGAGTTGCCTTGGTCATGGTGTCTGTTCACAGCAGTGAAACCTTAAGGCAGTAGGTTAGCCTAAGCCTCAACTTGGTGATCCTTGGACACAGTTGACATTCAAAGAGACTGGGACAAGCCACCACATGGTGGCTTTGAGACACAGTAAGTTTGTGAACATTGAATCAACATTTCATTCTTGTCCTCAGAAACTTGATGTACTGTTATCAATTAGTAATTCATTACTATCATTTTTGACTAAACATGGCTAAGTTCAGAAAATTTTAATATTAACTCTATTTGAATCTCAACCAGGATTACAAAATAGCTCCGCCTAGCTTAATTAGGCCAGAAAGAACTAGATGTTGTGTGGCTACTTTGTGAAAAAGGGGTATATACACCAATGTCAGATGTCTGGAAATAACAGTTAATGTGTCTCTGCAATGTGAATTCCGACCTTAAAAAGGAAGGGGTACAACCCACAGCTTGGGCTCTTTGTTTTGAAGATTTTGTATACATAGATACCGTGTGTGTGTGTGTGTGTGTGTGTGTGTGTGTGTGTGTGTTTACACATTTAATGGAAGTCCTGAAAGTCTTTGCAAAGTACACTCACCAAGCTATGTTTTTGTGAGTATGAATAATAGTAAACACCTCATAAACTTCACTTTTTATTGAAAAATGTTTTAATACAACATGGCACCTTTATGAGACAATAAAATTGAAAGTTTCATTTTTAACAGCAAACATCAACCAACCAATCAAACAAACAAAAAAACAAGTAAACACCCCAGGGGTGACTGCTTCAAGGAAGGAGGAAAAGCACTCTGCCTTGCTTGATTTTCCCATGTTTGATGATCTGTGGATGATAGGCTCAGTGTAGGTAAAATATGTGTAATTAACTTTTTAAGTACTCTACAAATACAATGTATGTTACACAGTCTGTCTGCCTCAACTTAAGGCACTGTGGTGGTTTGAATAGTAATTGAGTCTTTAGGTTAGTAGATTTGGATGCTTGATCACCAGGGAGTGGCACTATCAGGAAGTGTCACTGGTCATTGGGCTTCAAAGTTTCAAATTCCACCTCCTCTCTCCTAGCTACCTGCCAATCCAGATTTAAAACTCTCAGCTACCTCTCTAGCACCATGTCTGCCTGTGTGATGCCATGCTTCCTGCCAGGGAGAAAATGGACTAAACCTCTGACTTGTAAGTCAGAGCCAATTAAAATGTCTTCTTTACAAGAGTTGGTATAGTTATGGTATCTCTCCACAATGATAGAAACACCAACTAAGACAGGCACATTACTTAGAATGACCAACCAAATCACTGCAATGACCTTTCAAAATAGTAGTTAGCCCCATGGCACATATTAACTCTACTCAGATTTAGAATAATGTTTCTACTTCATATACATCTTTGCATGTCAGAATACTGTTAAAATGCAACGAACAGAAAAGTCACTAATCATCAAAGCCTTACTTGATTAATATACAAGAAATGGTCTTTTGCCCCCAAAATGCACATCCTTTGTGAGGAGTGATTTCTTGTTCCTAGTGATGCAGTCCAATCCCTACAATCTCTCACTCAACTGTTACCATCACACTAGTAGACAATTTCCACTCTCCGTAACATAAAAGAATAATGAAAGTACGTAATTTTCTAACTCTGCCTAGAATCTAAAATGAGAACTAAGTGGGGAGAAGTGAATAGGACACATTGGGTGATGCGTATTATACATGGTGCCCTCCAACCACAGGTGACTTGTAAAGTTGAAATGCATTTAAAATCTGTTCCATAGGAGCAAGTTAGTCAGTTGTTGTCTCATCCTACTGTGGAGAACTAAGCTTAGCTTTGTGTTTGTCTTAGCAACTTACCTTATGACATTTCTTTCAACAGAAGTTCTGACACAGAAACGTTGAGAAGACATGATAGTAGTCCCTTCATCATTTGAACTGTTATGGAATTTATCAGGGGAGAGAAAACACTTAATTTCTCTCAAATGATGACTACTTGTAGCAACAGCTCAGATGAGGTAGCCTTGACAGTTGTCTGTCCTGCTATAGCATCAGCTTATCTAAGATGGTGAGTAAGTAAGGCTCAAGTCATTCTACCACTTGATTCATTTTGGAAACTGAGAAATGGAAGCAGTATTTGCCCAAGTGGTCATGATAGTGAGGTGTCTGTCATTTTCAGTAGCATTTACTATTTCTTCTTCAATCTGAGTAAATAAGAAACAATCACCTCACTAGGCCTTTGTGATGACTTCCTGAGGGGTTGATGAAAGATCGCTGGAGTGGGGGGCCTTGAGACACCTCTTAGCCTTATTTTCTCCTCTAGAAGAGGAAAGAAATCATCAACATCCATTAAACATGGCTGTCCTATCATGTTCTGGCTGTGCACATAGGAGTCCAGCGGGTGTAGGAAGGTAACAGAAGAACAAATGCTCTGGTTTATTCACAACATACTAGGAACTTTTTCCTCAGACAGGTTGTATTAAATAGTGGCTATTTTGATTAAGAAAATTATAGTTTCTCTGAAGATTTAGTTGGAGATAGAGCAATAGTGTGGTATCCCACAAATAAAAGATAGTCAATTTTTTAAAAAATTATTTTTCTAAAGGTTGTGTATTTTAATGGAAATTGTGGAAATAAATCATACCTATCTTAGAATAAAAAAGGAGTTAGGGCTTAGGTCACACTTCGCAGAAAATCAGGTTGGCTACCTTTACCCTCATTCCCCTCTGCCATTGTGATCTCCCTAGAGTATTCCTATACCAGCCTCTGCCAACTGCCATATCCCAACTGGCATATCCCATCCTCTCAGTCTACCTGTGTCTACTTAGGACTCAGAAAACACTAGAGGCAGAGATTACTCAAATCCTTTTATATTATTCTTAGCCATTTCTCCCAGCCCATCTACACTCCTTTGCAATGCTCAGCTGACCCCAGACCTGCTCCCTTCCAGGTATACCACAGCAACTATGCTTGGCAGGGAGCCAGGCAGCTTACTTGTGCTCTTCTTCCTTCATCCATCTTTCCTTCTCTCCTTTAGATCTCCCTAACTTACTCCTAAACATGCTTCTGCTTCTTGACTTAGCCTGTCTTCCCAGCCCTACTCTATTCTGAGACAAATTTTTTGGGGGGAGATACAACACACATAGCTACTCAACCCAGATAGAGAGCTCATGACAGACCAAATTATGGATACCATCAAGGTCCAATTTGATGAATCTTTGAATTTTATTGGGATTACTCACAGGAATATGAGTAAGGGGTTACTTATAGGAATGGAAATGATTCAAAGACAGCTTCATCACCAAAGGCCAGCTCAGCATGTGTAACAGCTCACAAAGCTGGGGACATGGAGCATACTGCATAGCATGCAGGCCACTCAAGAGGCTTAAGAGGGTCCTTTCCAGGTTTCTCTGTTGAACTAAAACATTTCTAGGTAGCTTGGTTCGGTTCTGCTTCTTCAAGGTTGCTGGTCTAGTCTGAAAGTCTTGGCTTCTTAGTCTGAGAGACTCTCAGGTTTTACTGTTTTCCCTGGCAGGGAGGGGCCTAGTAAATATTCAGTGTCTTCCTTCAGTTGTTTACCTTTCTGCTCAGGGAGTGTTGTAGCTTGAATATGCTTGGCCCAGGGAGTGTCACTATTAAGAGTTTTGGCCTCATTGGAGGAAGTGTGATTCCGTCTCTGTGGGCCAGTACCCAATATCACAGGTGGCATGAGAAGCCTCACATTGACAGGCTGCTACAACTGGGGGTCCTGAGCAAGTGCTGCTCTCCTTGGAATATACTCCTGTTGCCTGTAAAGAAGCATTGTACTCAGGACTATTGAGGAATGCAAGATCTGAGAGACTGGAGCAGCTTCTTGGTTGAGGGCCAACGGAAGGCTGGAACTGTGGTAGTAGAGCAGGTACGTCTTCGAGACTGCACACGTGCACAGGGGCAATTATCAACAACAGGACTCCTAACCTTAGAAGGCAGGATCATCAAGAACAAACTGGAGATAGTTGCCATGCTACAGGCCCTTTTAAAACCAGCAACCTTTTTAATCCATTGCCCTAGGCACCAGAAGGACCCCATAGTTAGTGGGAACCACCTGGTGGACTGGGTGGCAAAGGAAGCAGCTATGAAAGAAATAAAGACTATCCTCTTGACAAACCACCACCCAGGAGAAAAGAGCCCAGACTGGAACTTGAGAAATGGCTGGCCACCACCTGGGTATACTGATCATGAGCTTAAGCTGATTAAAGGGTGTCCCACTAACTATTTAGACAAAAGTGGACATTGGAAGACACTGAAGGGAAAAACCATCCTACCAGAACATCAGGCCCTAGAACTGCTAACACAAATGCACAGATATACTCATCTTGGTAGTAGAAAACTAGAACAGGCAATCAAGGGGTCGGGTGTAGTTATTTTAAATAACTAGGAAAACTAGCAGACATGATAGCTAGAAATTGTGAAGCTTGTCAGAAGGTAAATGCCTATCCCACTAAGGTATCATCAGGAAAAAGGTTAAGGGGTTATTATCCTGGAGAATTTTGGGAAGTTGATTTTATTGAAGTCAGACCAGGAAAATATGGGTATAAGTACCTCCTAGTCTTTGTAGATACTTTTTTCTGGATGGGTAGAAACCTACCCTACAAAGAGAGAAACCACACACCATACAGGTGGTTGTGAAGAAGATACTAGAGGAGATAAGATACTTCCTTGATTTGGTATGCCTAAAACCATTGGCTCAGACAATGGGACAGCCTTTGTTTCTCAGGTAAGCCAGGGAGTAGGTAAATTTCTGGGGACAACTTGGAAACTCCATTGTGCATACTGTCCCCAAAGTTCAGGGCAGGTAGAAAGGATGAATTGGAAGAAGAGCTTAACCTAATTGTCCTTAGAGACTGGCACAGACTGGGTGGTGCTCCTTCCTATGGCATTGTTTAGGGCCAGAAATACCCCCTATCATTTCAATCTAACTCCCTTTGAGATCCTGTATAGGACCCTCACTCCCTTGACCCCGGCTCTTGACACCGCCCCTCCCCCCACAGGGACTTTCAGGCTGACAAGGATCTTACTGCTGGATTGCAAGCTTTCTAGATCAGTCACCAGGAACTGTGGCCTAAACTTAGTGCCTTGTAATTACCCCAGAGATTCCACACGAGTACCAAGTTGGAGATTGGGTATATTATGTTAAGAGAGGCACCATGCTGAAAACTTGGAAACAAAGTTGATAGGGCCGTTCCTGGTGTTGTTGACCACCCCTACTGCCATTAAAATAAATGGAGTAACTGCCTGGGTTCGTGTAACTTATGTCAGACCAGCACCTGCATCTGACACCAATCAGACAGCAGCTAGACACCCAAGCAACCCACTCAAACTCAAGATCACCCACCCTTCTGTAAGGGCAGAGAAACCATGAGATGGCTATGGTGTATCTTTCTTCCTGTGCTGAGCCTCAACACTCCCCCTCCCCCAACAACCCTACAAAAACAACTTGGCAAGTACTCTCAGCCACTGGGGATGTAGCTTGGTCCACTACAGAGGAACACCTGCCTTATACCTGGTGGCCAGACCTTGTCTTTGATCTCTGTAAGTCAGCGGAGGGCCTTGACTCCTGGGATATCCTCACCCTAGAGACATAGGGAGAGGGATTACCTGAATGTGGGGGACAAGGGACTTGTGAAAGAATCTAAACCATGTCCCAGAAG
Source organism: Uromys caudimaculatus (assembly GCA_028551405.1). Lineage (NCBI taxonomy): Eukaryota > Metazoa > Chordata > Mammalia > Rodentia > Muridae > Uromys > Uromys caudimaculatus. The sequence goes on from CM052701.1 coordinate 140,352,080, forward strand.
TGGCCTTGGAGGATGGGACTTAGGGTGCAGACACCCGAGTTGAAGAGTGTCCTATGAGAGACCACCATGTATGTGTTCCCCGAGATGGGAGAAGCCAGCAGCAAGCCCATCAGTGCGTGGGGGGGGCAACCACTTTTTACAACCTGCCCCCACCTTCCCACATACAGATGGTGGGCTTGTGCCTCAGGATTGGCCCCTTGTGTGCACTCTATCATCCTGGACCAGTCCTCTGATATCTGTGTACTGGTCCAATTGATCCCAAGGCTTATTTACCACCCCTATGGAGAGCTTCTAGATGGACGAGACAGTACCCTTTATCGAACAAGAAGGGAACCTTTCACGGTGCTCACTGTGTCATTACTCTTGGGGCTGGGAGTGGCTTGAGTGGCTAGTGGAACCTCTTCCTAGGTGTTACAAGGTCACCAATACCAGAACCTCAGGGCTGCCATAGATATGGACATTGAGAGGATCGAAACATCGATCTACCACCTACAGGAGTCTCTGACCTCTCTATTGGAAGTGGTCTTACAGAATAGAAGAGGGTTAGATTTACTGTTCCTCCAACAGGGAGGATTATGTGCTGCCCTCAATGAACAGTGTTGCTTTTATATAGACCATTTCCAGATAGTTAAAGATTCAATGGCCAAGGTGAGAGAAGGGCAAGCAAAGCAGAAGAAAGAAAGAGAACAGAGTCAGGACTGGTTTGAGTCTTGGTTAACTCCTCCCCTTGGTTAACCACCCTCATATTCACCTTGTTAGACCCCTAATTTTTCTCCTGCTATTGTTGACTTTGGACCCTGCATATTGAACAAGCTTATTGCCTTCATGAAAGAGAGAATAGGTGCAGTGCAGCTGATGGTCCTGCATCAACAATATGAGACCCTGAGGACAGAACCTGAAGAATATGAGTTAGTTACCCAAGACCCCTGAGTGTAGCTCCAGGATTGGAGCTTGTACAAGAAAAGGGGGGGGGGAATGAAGGACCCTAAGGGCTTTGTCCATTCTTACACCCCACCTATAGCTTCCCCCTCCTGCCTGGGGTCAAGGCTAGGCCAAGTTCCATCTCCACCCACAGGAACATTCTGGAATAGACAGTTCTCAGGAAAACTACAGAATGTATTGATTGATAGTCACCTGACCCTCTGGAAAGTCCCAGATAGAGTTCAAATGCATGTTATAATCTGCCCATGTTTGCTAGCCAATAGATTTAAAGATCAATATTCTTAGCTGATAAATTTGAACTGTGACCTTGCTGATGTAACCTGTGCCCCTAAAAAGTATAGAAACTGCTTGTACTAGCCATTCGGGGTTGCCTTGAGGAACTAATAGAAGGTTGATTCCAACTCACCGGAAAATAAACCTCTTGCTTTCGCATCGATCTGTGTCTCGATGTATCACTTGGGGGTAAGTGCCACTGACCAAGGGTCAGGGTCTTACAACATCAAGGGAAACCCTAAGACAATGGACTTTTTTTCTTCACTGGATCATTTGAGATGTGACCAAGCCATGTCAGTCAGTCAACAGGGTCTCAAGTGAGGGAGTAAGGATTGAAAAGACAACATTTTAACATGACTCCAGCCAGTGCTGAGGCCGAATCGGGTTTATTTTTCTTCAGCCTGCTTTTATACCATTCTAAGTACATGTAAAGAATAAAGTCAGTTCTAGGTCAAGAAACAAACAATGAACAAAACAGTCAAGGAACAAACAAGGCAATAAACACAGTCCCTAGTGATCACTGTTTCTATTGGCTAATCATGATGACCAAGATAAAAAGAACACCAAACATTTCTCAGCTGAGTTTACCTTGAGCTTTGTATTAGCCCAAATGTGAATATCCTTGCCTGAGCCTACTTCCCTGTCCTAGCCCAATATCAAATTCCTGTCAAATTCCTACCAGGTGGCCTCAAAAGCTTTCTACAGAAATGGGACAATCGACCTTGCATCTTAACCACATATAAAAAACACGGAAGAAGGAAACTCTTGCTCTTTGCCCATTTGCCTCATTATTGCCAGCAAATTCATTCCTTTACAAGTATTAGAGCCATCTTCTAATTCTTTTTCAGGATTCTTGCATACACTGAAATCCCCATGAGACATCCAGTACCATGGAACAAACAACTACTGGGTTCTTTGGCTTCCTATTGGGAGTCAGCTATAGCTAGAATAGTCAAAATATAGCCTGTAAGCCATTCTAGTAAAGCCAATAATGTGCGTGTGTGTGTGTGTGTGTGTGTGTGTGTGTGTGTGTGTGTGTGTGTGTGTGTGTGTGTGTGAATATTGTGTAAGTTCTGTTTCTCTAGAGAACCCTGGCTAGTACAATTAATATGTGTCACAGTGATTTTCTTTTCTGGTCTAGACTATTTGATAGTCTGTATAACTCTTTTATTATTATTAATCATTCCATTTGTTTATATCTCAAATGATATCCCCCTTCTTGGTTACCACTCCACAAACCCCACCCACCCAACATCGGCCCTCTACCCCCTCTCCTTTGCCTCTGTGAGGGTTCTCCCCCACCCACCCACTCTCTCCTGCCCCACCACTCCAGCATTCCCCCTATACAGGGGCATCAAACCTCCACAAGACCAAGGGCCTTCCCTCTCATTGATGTCAGACAATGCCATCCTCTGCTATATATGTATCTGGAGCCATGGGTCCCTCCCTGTACACTCCTTAGTTTGTGGTCTAGTCCCTGGGAGCACTGGGTGGTCCAGCCAGCTGACATTGTTCTTCCTATGGGGTTGTAATCCCTCTCCCGATTCTCCAGTCTTTCCACCAACTCTTCCACCCAAGTCCCCGAGCTCAGTCTGATGTTTGGCTCCAAGCATTCATATCTGCATTGGTCAAGTGCTGGCAGATCTTCCCAAGGAACAGTCACACCACAGCAACCATGTTGGGATTTGGTGTCTGCAAACAGGATGGATCCCTAGGTGAGGCGGTCCCTGGATGGCCGTTCCTTCAATCTCTGCTCCATTTTTTGTCTATATCTTTCCTTTGGACAGGAACATTTCTGGGTTAAAAACTTTGAGATGAGTGGGTGGCCCCATCCCTCGACTGGGGCCATGTCTATCTACTGGAAGTGGTCTCTAAAGGTTCTAATGTAAGACCCCGACACTCCGTCAGTGGTACTTACTTCGAGATGCCCCTGAAGGAGACACTGAGATGCAGATCAATGCAAAAGGTTTATTTTCTGGAATATTGGGCTCAACCCTCAATCATTCCCTCTAGATGAGTGACAGGAAGGCAACCCCGAATGGCTACTACAAGCAGTTTTTATACTTTTTAGGGGCACAGATTACATCAGCAAGGTTACAGTTCAAACTTATTGGCTAAGCATATTGACCTTTAAATCTATTGGCTAGAAAGCATGACACACATTTGGAACTCTATGTGGGACTTTTTAGGAGATCAGGTAACTATCAGTCAGTATATTCTGAGAATTTTTTTACTCAAGAATGTTCCTCTGGATGGAGAATGGAACTTACCCTAGCCTTGACTCCAGGAGGGAGGGGGAAGTTCTAAGGAGGGCGTGGGACTGGAAAAAGTCCTTAGGATCCCTTATTCCCCCATTTTTATTGTACAAGCTCCAATCCTGGAGCTATGCTCAGGCGTCTTGGGTAACTAATTCATATTCTTCAGTCCTGTTCTCAGAGTCTCATATTCTTGGCACAGGACCATCAGCTGCACTGCTCCTATTCTCTCTCTATCTAAATCTATGGCTTCCCTCAGACTGTCATCATTTTTCCCTTTTAAGACCAAAATAGAATTCAGAGTGGCTGTCCTGGCCACCTCCAACCACAACAGAAAGGAGACAGTGAGTGCTGTAACAGGTTTGGTAGATAGGCACATAGGATGGGGGAAGGAACCAGAATCCAAAGGTACCACCAGGTAGTCATGACCAAGGTCTAGTGATCTTGATCTTGAGTGGATTGTCTGTCTTCTGCATCATCCAGTGGGGCTCTCTGGGGAACTGGACATCTGCAGGTTTCACATGGGAAGGGTGCACCCAGGCCACAATACCATCCACCTTGAGGGCTGTGGGAGTGGTTAGCAGCACCAGGAAGGGTCCCTTCCATTGGGGTTCCAGCAACTGTGTCCAATGCCTCCTTACATAAACCCAGTCACCAGTATGGAAGCTGTCAGGGGTCTCTGTATCCCTGGAACATTTAAGGCAGACAGATTGGGCCAAATCTCATGTTGTATTGACTGAAGGGCTTGGTGCCTCAAGAAGAGGTTCCAATCAGCGAGTTGGGATACCTCCAGGGAGGGCCCAGTGGATGCCAAGGGAGTTGTAGTACAAACAGGATCTCAAAAGGGGTCAGGTTAAAATGGTAGATGGTGTTCTGGGCTTAGAACAGGGCCAGGAGAGGGAGCACCACCCAGTCAGTGCCAATATCTAAGGAAAATTTAGTTAAGGTCTCTTTTAGGGTTCTGTTCATTCTCTCCACCTGCCCTGAGCTCTGGGGATGGTACGTACAATGGAGCTTCCAATTAGTCCACAATATCTCTGCCAATCCCTGACTTACCTTCGAGACAAAAGCAGGACCATTGTCTGATTCAATTACCTTGGGCACTTCAAATCTTAGGAAAATTTCCTCTACTCTATTCTTGGCTATTAGAGTAGCTATTTCCTGCTTGGTGGTGAAAGCCTCAACTCACAGAGAGAAAGCATCCACAAACACTAGAAGGTATTTATAACCATATTTTACTGACTTAACTTCTGTAAAATCGGTCTCCCAATATACCCCAGGCCGTTCTCCCCTAGGTGTTTATCCCTGTTTACTCTTGGCTGCATAAGCATTCACTTGCTGGCATATCTTATACTCTTCTACTATCTCTCTGGCCCAAAACCTGAGGTACATTATATATACTTTAGATCCCTTAACTGCTTGGACAAACTTTTTATCCCCTAAATGAAACCATCTGTGCATTTGGCTTAATAAGTCTTTTGCTTGCTTTCTGGGGAGTATAATTTTCCTTCTTGTGTGCACCATTGCCCTTCCTTCTCCAGATAATAGTTGGTAGGGTGGCTAGCAATCTGAGTCCTTTCTTCTTCTGTATATTTTAAGTGAGGCCATCCCTTAGTCTAATACCATTTCCCAGCGGGTGTCTCTTGCAAGCCCATAACCAGGATAGGCTCTTGCATAGCCACTTCTCAAGCCACTTGATCTGCCTGGTTATTGCTTTGGGTCACTGAGTCTTTTCTCTTCTGATGTCCTGGGGAATGAATACAGTTGCCAGCTTCATCAGATGTAAGATTATCTGCTTGTTTTTTATTTCTTTTCCCTTTGATGTGAGCAGTCCTTTCTCTTGGTATATAGCCCTGTGTACATGGACTGTGACAAAGGCGTACCTGCTATCCGTGTAGATGTTAATTTTATCATCGGCCCCAAGTTCCAAGGCTTTGGTGAGGGCAATTAGCTCCACTTTCTGTGCCAACATTCAGGAGGGGTGTAGAGATTCAGCCCAGATGATATTTATGCCATCTACCATGGCAGTACTGGCTCATCTCTGACCTTCATGAAGAAAACTGCTCCTGTGTGTAAACCAGATAACCTCAACTCCCAGCAGGGATCAGTTGGAGAGGTCTTTCCTCCACTGATGGGTTTTCCTTTTGGACCAGTTAGTTGAGGCCCATCTGGCAGGAAGTGTATCTGGGCCTCTATCTTGGAGAGTAAGTCTCGCCCTAACAGAGGGTAGGGACAGTCTGGGATGATTATAAATGCATGGGATACCCGGCTCATCCCTAGGTTCACTGTTCTTTGGGTAGTCCATGAATACATTTTGGGGCCAGTGGCTTCTTGGACCCAAGATTTTTTCTTGGAAAGAGGGCCATCAGCTTGGAGGAAGACCAAGTGTTGATCCTCTGTGTCTGCCAGGAATTTAGCGGGTTTCCCCTCCACTCTCAGAGTTACCCTGGGTTCGGGGAAGGGATCTGAACCCCATCCTCCCTAGTCACTGTCTTCCCCCAGGGCTAAGACCTTTGCCATTTGGGGGCACTTTTCCCAAGGCCTGGGATTTCCAACCCCTGGCTTCCATTTGTTAGGGCACTCTCGGTCTCAGTGGCCCCTCCTCTTGCAATATGTGCACTGGTTCTTTTCAAGGGGTTTTCTGTCTCTGTTTGATTGGAGTCTCTCTTTGCTTTCCCTGACTACTGGAGCCAAGATTCTCTGTAAATTCCTTTCCTGTCACCTTTCTTTTTTTATCTCCCTTTCATCTTCTTTCTGTCTCTTTCTCTGCTCTGCTCCTTCTCCTCTTCTGTCTCCCTGTTATGGTTGACATTCTCAGCAAACTGCACTACATCCCTCAACAACTTATCCTGTAGTCCCTCTAGCCTCTGAAGCTTGTTCCTGATATCTCTACTAGCCTGGTCTATAAAAGTCATAGTCACACTAGCTTTGTGCTCCTTGCTGCTGAGATCGTAGGGTGTATACTGATGGATTGTCTCCATGAGCTACTCTAGAAAGGCAGCAGGTGACTCATCTGATCCCTGTCTAACCTCACATACCTTGGTCAAATTTGTGGGCCACCGGGCAGCTGCCTTGAGACCTGCCAACAGAGTCTGGCAGTAGACCTTAAGGTTCTCCTTACCTTTGGCTGAATTAAAGTTCCAATCAGGTCAGGTTAAAGGGAATCCTGTGTCAATGACTGCTTGTTGGGCTGTGTGCTGGGAGGCTTCCTCAGGGGTCTCTGGCCCAGCCAAATTTGAGGATTCCGGCAAGGGGGAGAGCACAAGCAGGGATGGAATTTCCTCCGCCTCGGTCCCTGCAGTTGCTGCCTGGGTTGCGCCAAGACGCTGTTCCTACTGCCCTGTGCTGAATCAGGCCCAGGCTGAGCCCATGAGAGACCGACTAGCCAGCAGAGTGTGGGAAGCTTCTGGTGGCTTTTGGGAGAGCAGATCTCTTCCTGGGCCAGAAGTGTTACAGCTCTTATGATAGAAGCTCTCAGATGCTGGAGTAGTTCTCGCACCTTTATTCCTTCTGGATGGTGGGCTCCCCTACACGGGTTGGGATGGTCTAATATACTGTTTGGGAGGGGTCAGGGGTTTGACAACCAATACTTCCCATTGGTTTGGTATGAGGGCTTCGAGGCACTTCATTTGCATGTGGGAGGGCTTAGCGTTGCTCCTACATGACAAATCTCACATGACAGGCCTCTCTCTATATAGGGGTTGTAAAAACTGTAGCTGTTTTTACAGGAGTCTTCCGGGAGCATTGGCCAAAAACATATTTCGGTCCCTCATGGATATTCTATTGGGTCTCCCAGAGTTTTCAGCCTATGCTCAACTGGGTGCCAGATTGACCGCCACAGACCATTGCCCCACAACTGCTGGGTTTTCCAAGGGAACCCCTGTGTCCGAGGACACATTCTTTTGGGCTTCATTGAGGATCCTTTCTCTCTCCTCAGTGGAGAAGAGGACCCTCAGAAGCTGTTGTACGTCATCCCAGGTGGGTTGATAAGTAAATAAAACAGTCCCAAAAAGATTAATAAGCCCCTTGGGGTTATCTAAAAGGGGGGGTGTTGAGCCTTCCAGTTGTATAAGTTGGCCAAAGAGAAGGGCCAATATTGCACGGCCTGATTGCCATCTTTATGTGGGCCCATTGACTTGGAGGAGAAGGGCCACTGTTGTATCAGGTGAAATGGCCCTTTTGCTCCGGGTCCCCATGGCTGGTCCCAGTTCCAAGGGTCCCTCCCCACCCTACCCCCTTGCTGGGGCTGGAGGAGGGGGGTAAAGGGATGCTGGATGAGGACTCAAGGGAGATCTTTGAGGAGGGGCCATGGAAACCTGGGCCATGGTAGGGGGGTAAAGGAGTGGAGGATCCATCAGCGGCAGATCCACTATGGAAGGGTCCTGAAGAATGTTCTTTACGGACCCATTGGTCTCTATGAGGTTCTTCTCCTTCATATCTGGGACCTTTGAGAGTCTCAGAGATAAAAAGGCTTTTATCCAAGAGGTGGGATCCTCCACTAAATCCTTCCAGTTAACTATATAGGGCATTTGGTCTGGGTGCCTGAGGGATCCTGGCCTAAAGACTCTTTCCTCTAGTGTTTTGATCACCTGCAAGTCAAACATCCCTGTGGGTAGCCACCCTATTCTGAAGGTGGGCCATTCAGAGGAGCAGAGAGTAACTAACTTGCTCTTATTTACTACTACTGACAAGTTTTCTCCTCTTAACTTCTCTCCAGTGTTTAACTAGGATGTTTAACTAGGATGTTTAGGTAGATTCAGTCTGTCCCATGTCTAAAAATAACATCAGTCTAAGTCCAAGAACACAGAGAAAGACAATCAAAACACAGACAGTTGCCCTTAACACAGGTGCAGAAAACAGGTTATAGCAAGACTTGGTTAGCTCCTGTCGATACTGTGTCCTGCTCTTTCTAAAAGGAGCTGAGTCTTCCCAACTCCCTGGGGGAGGGGGACTGAAGCATCCCCATGGTCATGCATTAAGGCATGTTCGCCTGTTCAAATTGACCACACCAGACCAGAGGCTTTCCAGTCAACACTGTGCTCAAGAGACAAAAGTGAAAACAAAAGACAGAAAGACAAACATAAGTAGGCGCCTGTTGCCTAGTTCAGTCTTTTTCCCTCAGATCAGTTTAATTGGTGGTTGCTTGGGGGTCTCCTTGAATCCCAGATGAGCCCCCAAATGTAAGAGCCCCAACCCTCAGTCAGTGGTACTTACTTTGAGATGCCCCTGAGTGAGACACTGAGACACAGATCGATGCAAAAGTAAGAAGTTTATTTTCCAGCAAGTTGGAATCAACCTTCTATTAGTCCTTCAAGGCAAGTGACTAGAAGGTGACCCCCAGTGGCTATTACAAGCAGTTTTTATACTTTTTAGGGGCACAGGTTACATCAGCAAGGTCACAGTTCAGACTCATTGGCTAAGCATATTGACCTTTAAATCTATTGACTAGCAAGCATGGGCAGATCATGACATGCATTTGAACTCGATCTGGGACTTCCCAGAGGGTCAGTTGACTATTCTGAGGTTTTCCTGAGAATTGTTTATTCAAGATGTTCCTGTGGGTAGAGAATGGAACTTGGCCTAGCCTTGACTCCAGGCAGGAAGGAAAGCTGTGGGGGGGGGGGGGTGTAAGAATGGAAAAGGCCCTTAGGGTCCTTCACTGTGAAGAGACACTATGACAAAGGCCACTCTTATAAAGGGCAACATTTAATTGGGCATAGCTTACAGATTCAGAGGTTTAGTCCACTTTCATCATGGTGGGAAGCATGGCAGCATCCAGGTGGGCATGGCATTCGAGGAGCTGAGAGTTCTACATCTTGTTCTGAAGGCAACCAGGAGAAGACTGGCATCCTCAGGCACATAGGAGGAAGTTCTCTTCATCAATAGGTGGCGCTTGAGCATAGAAGGATACCTCCAAAGTCTATCCCCACAGTGACACACTCCTTCCAACAAGGCCACACCTCCTGCCAGTACCATTCTCTATGGACCAAACATATTCAAACCACCACATCCCTCGTATGTTTATTCAATAGCTGTGGTGTTGGTTAATTTTAGATAATTTGACAACCAAGAATAGTCATAAGTCTGCACCTTGTCAACTTTACATACAATCATATATCCTTATATCATACATAATTTTAAAATGAAAACAATAACCAGGCCACAATACACCTAATATAATATGATATAAGAATTGCACTTGCAATCTCAAATGCAGTAAATATTTAACAAAGTCATAAGTATGCCTTATAACTAACTATTCCACATACAATTGCAAATATATTATATATTTTAGAATAGGTGGCAATGTATCTCAAATTAAATATAATCACTGACATTATCTTAATTGATGGTACACTACATAATAAAGAAATTGAGGAAAGAAAACACAAATATTTTCTTAACAAAATAGGACAGAAATACTCAAGTTCAATATGATCATGGTTTCTGCAATTGGTCAGCTGGTATTTATACCTCTTCTTTTATTACTCGTTCCATATTTTTATTACTTGTTTCGCCCTCAGCAAGTACCTCATCAGGTTTTGGTTCTTTTCTGGAGTATTGACCCATATCTTTATTCCTGAAGGGTCTGAGCTCTTTGTCATTGGACCTGGATTAGGTTGTTGTAGTTTCTCATTAACTTTAATTACAGGACATGGTAACACCAAGAAATTTCCTAAAGGATCTTCTGCACTCCAGATATAATCTTTCATACCTCCATTGTGGCAAAACCATTCAACTTCCCTCGGGTAGGCTAGATCAATCACTCCTTCTAACACTGTTACTCCTTTATTAGCCTGTTGACTCAAGGGCATCAGAAACTCAAAATATCCAGGGTGAAGTATGAGCTTCCACTTCAGTGGAAAGTGTGTTGTGTCTCCTGGTTGGAGTGTTCCTGCTTCTGGAACCAAAACTTCTAGACAAGCAGAACTTAAAGTCATGGAAACAGGAAGCAAAAATTTGCCTTCTGGATCACTAGGAGTGATATTGAGTGGAACCATTCCCCTATTATTTGTTGATTCCTGGACTTGTAAATCCTAGAAATGGGAGACGTTGTATCATATATTAGAAGCTGATTCAAAGTATATACTTCCTTCTGAAAAACTCCACTCCAGCACTTCATGTTGCTGCCACATAATTAGCACTGTAACTGTCTTCAAAGACCATCCATCATTGTATTAGGCCAACTGATTCAGGATGGTGAGGAAAATGGTAAGACCAGTAGATTCCAAGATTGTGGGCACACTCACATTTCTCTGACTATGAAATGAGTTCCTTTGCCAGAAGCAATATTGATTGGAATACTATGCCTGTGGATAAGGCATTCTGTGCATGCATCATCATGTGCAGGAAAGACAAATTTATAAACAGAAAAAAGTATCTAGTCCAGTAAGGGTAAACCACTGTCCTTTCTACAAAGGAAGTTGTCCAATGTTGTCAACTTTACATGAGGCTACTGGCTGGTAACCCTGGCGAATGGTATCATATCTGGGACTCAGTTTTGGTCTTTGCTGTTAGCCTCAGCTGTAGCCAAGCCAGTCTTGGTAAATGACAATCCATGTTATGGACCCCATGTAATAACTATCATGTCTACCATCATGGCCACTTTGTTCATGGGCCCATTGGGATGACAGGAATGGCTAGGGAAAGAGCCTGAGTGTCCGTAGAAAGGGTCATTATATCTACTTGAATTCCTGAACTCCTCAGATGAGCATTTATATGAGACACATATATCTTCAGATCATTTGAGAAATCTGTGAGGATTACCCTTCACTGGTGTCTTCCAGGATTGTCCTGGAAAGGAGTTGTAATGCTGCAGCTGCCCATTTCTGGGTAGTAACATGCAGAACCATCAGTAAAGCGGCCTTAGTTTTTTCTTCTTTAGTCAGCGGATCATAAGGCATACCCCATGAGACTATAAATGCCTGCTGGGGAGCAGACAGCATTGTAATAGGAATAGAAATCACAAACATGATGCTTCATGTGGTCTTCCAGAATCAGTATTAGTTCTAAATTAGCATCAAATAGGACCCAGAAATTTTGATTGTTTCTTTTCTATAGTGTATAATTATGCTTGTAGAAATCAATAGACCCTTTTGGGAAGCATGGTGAACAACTAGCAGTAAAACTTGTATATTTAGCAAAATTCTTCCTCAGGGGTAAGTAGTATTCTCTTCCTTCAGAAGATTCTGGATCCATAAACTGGGTTAATACTGGACATTGGTTCATAGCTAAGATTTCCTCTGCTAGGATTCAATGTAGCTTTTCCCCCATTTATTTGAGTATTTTCCCCTTATGTAGACTATCCAAACATGCAGTAGGAATTTTATAATGTCTCATAACTGAAAACATCATGACAAACACCAAAAGTCCATTTGAGTCATTCCACCAGAAAAATCACTTTGCCTTGGCAGGTATTTCGGCGGAGGCAGGTGGATCCCTGGGTTTGAGTTCAGTTTGGTCTTTATAGTGAGATGAGATGTTGAAGTTTGGTCATTTAGTATGTATTATAATGCTAATACTGGCTCCCAAGATCTGGTTGACCCAGGAATGAGAGAATCTGCACATAAACACAAGTTTTGTGCAGGGTGAAAGATACAGATCTATTTTCATTCTTCTACATGCAGACCACCAGTTAGACCAGCACCATTTATTGAAGATGCTTTTCCCCCCATTGTATGGTTTTCTTTGTCAAAAACCAAGTATCCATAGGTGTGGGGGTTTACTTCAGGATCTTTGATTTGATTCCATCAATCAACCAGTCTGTTTCTGTACCAATACCAGGTTTTCTTTTGTTTTGTTTTTTGTTTGTTTGCTTTTGATTTTTCACAGCATCAGTAATAATGTCAGCCCCTGGAGCCTCCCCCTGAGATGGGTCCAAATTTGAGCAGGTCACTGGACCTCCTTTCCTCCAGTCTCCTCTCCAGTTTTGTCCGTGCAGTTCTCCCAGACAGGAACAACCCCGGGTAAGAGTTCCTGACTATGGGGTGGCAAACCCATTCCTCCACCTGATGCCCTGTCTTTCTACTGGAGGTGGACTCCACAAGTTCCCTCTTTCCACTGTTAGGCATTTCATCCAAGATCCATCCCTTTGAGTCTTGAGAGTCTCTCATCTTCCAGGTCTCTGGTACATTCTAGAGGGTCACCCCACCTCTCACCTCCCAAGGTTCTATATTTTCTTTCATTCTGCTAGCCTTTGGGGCTTCAATCCTGGTGCCCCCCAATACCTAATCATGTTCACCTTTGCCCCTGCCCCTCTCCTTCCCCTTTCCCATCTAGTTCCCTCCCCTCCCTCTGCCTCTGCTTTCTTCTCCTTTCCAAGTGGGATTGAGGCATTCTCACTTGGGCCCTTCAGCTTGTTAACCTTTTTGAGTTCTGGGGATTGTATCCTGGGTATTCTGCAATTTTTTGGCTAATATCCACTTATCTGTAAGTACATAAGATGCTGGTCCTTTTGGGTCTGAGTTATCTCACTCAGAATGATATTTTCTAGGTCCATCCATTTGCCTGCAAAATTCATGATGTCCTCATTCTTAATAGCTGAGTAAATGAAATTTACTAAATCTAGTAAATTCAATAAATTGTGTAAATGAACCACATTTTCTGTATCTATTCTTCTGCTGTGGGACATCTGAGTTGTTTCCAGCTTCTGGCTATCGCAAATACCAATACCATGCAGGGTTTTTTTTTTTTTTTTTTTGTTTTTTTTTTTAATCACAAGCTCTGTAGTATAGCTTGAGGTCAGGGATGGTGATTCCCCCAGACATTTTTATTGTTAAGAATTGTTTTTGCTAGCCTGAGTTTTTTGTTTTTCCATATGAAATTGAGAATTGCTCTTTCCATGTCTTTGAAGAATTGTGTTGTCATTTTTATAGGGATTGCATTGAATTTGTGGATTGCTTTTAGTAAGATGGCCATTTTTACTATGTTAATTCTATCAATCCATGAGCATGGGAGATCTCTCTATTTTTGGAGGTCTTCTTAGATTTCTTTCTTGAGATACTTGAAGTTATTGTCATACAGATCTTTCACTTGTTTGGTTAGAGTCACACCAAGATACTTTATATTGTTTGTGACAATCGTGAAGGGTGTCATTTCCCTAATTTCTTTCTCAGCTCGTTTATCATTTGTATAAAGACAGGCTACTGATTTGTTTGAGTTAATTTTATATCTAGCCACTTTGCTGAAGTTGTTTATCAGCTGTAGAGTTCTCTGGTAGAATTTTTGGTGTTGTTTATGTATACTACCATATTATCTGCAAATAGTGATACCTTGACTTCTTTGCCAATTTCTATTCCTTTGACATCCCTTTGTTGTCTTTTTGCTCTAGCTAGAAGTTGGAGTAATAGAAAAGATTTGGGGAGAGTGGGCATCCTTGTCTTGCTCCTGATTTGAGTGGAATTGCTTCTAGTATCTTCTAGTATCTAGTATTTAATTGATATTGGCTGTTGATTGGCTGTATATTGCTTTTATTATGTTTAGATATGGACCTTGAATTCCTGATCTCTCCAATACTTTTAACATGAAGGGGTGTTATATTTTGTGAAATGGTTTTTCATCATCGAATGATCATGTGGTTTTTTTCTTTGTTTGTTTATATAGTGGATTACATTAATAGATTTTCATATATTGAACCCAACCTTGCATCCCTGGAGTGAAGACTTCTTGATCATGGTGGATGATAGTTTTGATGTGTTCTTGGATTCAGTTTGGGAGAATATTATTGAGTATTTTTGCATCGATATTCATAAGGAAAATTGGTCTGAAGTTCTCTCTTTTGTTTGGTTCTTGTGTGGATTAGATATCAGAGTAATTGTGGTTTCGTAGAATGAATTAGGTAGTATTCCTTTTGTTTCTATTTTGTGGAATAGTTTGAGGAGTGTTGCTATTAGCTCTTTTTTGAAGGTCTGGTAGAATTCCACACTAAAGCCATCTGGCCCTGGGCTTCTTTTTTGTTGGGAGGTTTTTAATGACTTCTTCTATTTTCTTGGGGAGTATGGGCCTGTTTAGATTGTTTACCTTCCCATGATTTAACTTTAGTTCTTGGTATCTGTCTAGAAAATTATGCATTTCATCTAGATTTTTCAGTTTTGTTGAGTAGAGGTTTTGTAGTAGGATCTGATGGTTCTTTGAATTTCCTCACTTTCTATTGTTATGTTTCCCTTTTCAATTCTGATTTTGTTAATTTGAATACTGTCTCTGTGCCCTTTATTTAATTTGGTTAAGGGTTTATCTATCTTGTTGATTTTCTCAAAGAACAAGCTTTATTTTTATTTTATTTTATTTTTTTATTCTTTGTATTGTTCTCTTTGTTTCTGTTTGGTTGATTTCTGCCCTGAATTTGACTATTTCCTGCCTTCTACTCCTCTTGGGTCTGTTTGCTTCTTTTTGTTCTAGGGATTTCAGGTGTGCTGTTAAGTTGCTACTGTAGCATCTTGGCAATGTCTTTACCAGGGCACTTAGTACTATGAATTTTCCTCTTAGCACTGCTTTCATTGTGTCCCATAAGTTTGGGTATGCTGTGTCATCATTTTCATTGAATTTCAGAGAATCTCCAATTTCTTTCTTTATTTTTTCCCTGACCCAGTTATCATTGAGTAAAGAGTTGTTCAGTTTCCATGGGTATGTGGGTTTTCTGTTGTTTTTGTTGTTATTGAAGTCTAGCCTTAGTCTGTGGTGATCTGATAGGATTCATGGGATTATTTCAATCTTCTTGCATTGGTTGAGGATTGTTATATGGTCAGTTTTGAAGAAGACACTATGAGGTGCTGAGAAGAAGGTATATTCTTTTTTTTAGGCAGAAATGTTCTGTATATATCTGTTAAATCCTTTTGGTTTGTAACCTCTATTTGTTTAACTGTCTCTGTGATTTGTTGCCCTGTGTGCAGCAGATATCCTGAGATGCCTTCAGACTGTTGGGTCTTCAGAGGAGCAGTCAAGCTATTACATTGCATATAGCTGTTCTCTTGGGGGACCTTTAGACTGTGGAATCTGTTGCCCTGTGTGCAGCAGAACTCCTGGGAGGTCTTTGAATTCTGGGGTCTTAAGAAGAGCAGACAAGCTGGTGGTCTGCCTTGGGGGAAGGTGCAGGCCATAAGGGGGTGGAGTTCAAGTCAGGTGATAGGTCCTGAGTCTGGTGGGCCCAGTTGCTGCAGTTGTTTGGGAGGGTCCCTTACCTTGCATGTATTATTGAATATTAGGATGGCAACTCCAATGTGTTTCTTGGGACCATTTGCTTGGAAGACATTTTTCTAGTCTTTGACTCTGAGGTAGTGTCTGTCTTTGTTATTTCAGTGTGTTTTTTGTATGCAGCAAAATGCTGGATCCTGTTAGCTTATGTCTTTTTATTGGGGAATTGCCCTGGTGGAAGATGCAGGCCAGAGGGGAAAGAACTCTTTAAGGGGGCTGTCCACTGGGAGTTTAACTATGCTCCAGTGAGTATATGGCAGCACAACTTAGACTTGATTTCCTTTTCCTCCTCTTCCTCCTCCTCCTCCTCCTCCTCCTCCTCCTCCTCCTCCTCCTCCTCCTCCTTCTCTTCCTCCTCTTCTTTGGTGGTGGTGCAGGGGGAGAATCACAATGGCAGTGGATGGACCTGGGAGGACTGGGAAGTGAGTGTAGTCATGATGTAAAATTCCCAAATAATCAGTAAAAATATTCTGAAAACAAAAAAAGAAATACACCATAGGTTTATGACACTCCTTTGAGTAGAAGGATAGACAAAATACTTTAATCAAATGGGAAGATAAAGCAAGCAGACATTACTATCCTAGTAGCTGATAAACTAGACTTTAAACTAGAACTAGCCAGAAGTGATAAAGAGGGACATTTAATTCTAATCAAGGGGATGATTAAAAAATTCTACAAGGCTTTACGTAGGACCCATCAAATTAAAGGTCAACATGAACTGTTATGTCTAAAATGGCTTGAGTGAGAGCTGAGCACTGGGCAGCACTGTTCACACCTTTGTATAAATTTATTGTGTATTTTTTTACTGTGTAAGTCGGCCCTGAGAAATGTTCATTATCATAGCCTTAGCCCCTGAATTCTGACCTACAGCCCTGATCTTGAGTCTTGAGGTGTGCATTTAATATACCATTCCTGTCTGACTGAGATTGGTGTTTGTGTGGTTTGTGGGATGACTCCCTGGACCAAAACAGCCTAATTTTATAAAAAAATATACTAGTGGATTTAATAATGCAGATTAACATCAGCCCACCAATAGTAGGTGATTTCAGTTTCCCATTTTCTCTAATAGATCATCTGAACAAAAATTAGAGAAATATCATAATTGTTATCATGAATCAAATAGATTTAAGAATATTCTATCCAAACAACAAATAATGCACATTCTTCTCAGCCTACAGAAGCTTTTTTAAAAATTAGACCACATTTTGGGACATAAAACAAATCTTAATTAAATTGAAAAAGTTGGAAGTCATTCCTAGTATCTCTTTTTACCACAATGGAACAAAACTTAAAATTGACAGCAAAAATGTCTCCAGCAAAAACAAAAACTCATGGAGATTAAGCAACTCAGTACTAAATGATAAATGGGCCAAAGAAGAAATCTAGAAAAAAGAAGAATTTTATGCAATTAAATACAAATGAAAACACAGCACAATTAACCCTTAGGATACATCAAAAGCAAGTTTATAAGGAAAATTTACATCTCTATGTACCAAAATTAAAAAATATCAGAAAATCAGAAATAAACAGCTTAATAATGCAGCTGAAAAAATTGGAAGAATAAGAATAAAATAAATCCAAACTCAATCCATGCCACAATAAATAAATAAATAAATGTCAGAGCAGAAATGGGTGAAAGAGAAACAACAAATTATTAATGAATCTAAGAACTGATTCTTTGAGAAAATAATCAAAGATTAATACATCCTTGACCCAACTAACCAAAAGAAATAAAGAAATGACCCAAATTAACAAAGTCAAAAGTAAGCACAATATATAACAGATGCCAAAGAAATCTAGAATATTATAAGGGAATATTTTAAGAAACTACTCCACCAAACTAGAAAATCTAAAAGAAATTGAGAAATGTCTAGAATAAGTCAAACCCCTAAAATTAAACCAAGAGGAGGTCAGTAACCTAAACAGATCCATACAAATGAATAGATGGAAATAGAAATAAAAATACTTCTTAGTTAAAAGTTCAGGGCCAGATGGAGTCACAGCTGAATTCTAGCAGATATTCAAAGATATATAGCCAATCCTTCTGCAACTACCAAAACAAAGCAAAAACAAAAAAAGCAAACAACAAACAGACAAAAACAAACAAACAACAAAATAAAAGAAAGAAAGAAAAAAGAAAGAAAGAGAAAGAAAGAAAACACCTTCTATCAAGCTAATATCATTATAATACCAAACCAAGTAAAGACACAAGAAAGCTACATGCTAAAATTCCTCATGAACAGATGCTAAAAATGTTTAATAAAATACTTACAGAGTACAGACATATATAAAATGATTATCCAACAAGACAACATTGATTTTATCCCTGAAGTGTAGGGATGGTTTAATATATCCAAATTTAAAAAAATAAATAAGCCTTATAATGGCTTAAGGACAAAAATCACATGACCATCTCAGTAGTTCCAAAAACAGTCTTTAGGAAAATTCAACATGCCTTTATGATAAGTCCTCAAGAATGTAGTATAGAGGAAACATACCTCAGCACAATAAAAGCTATATATGAGAGAAAAGCTTGAAGCAATTCCACTGATGTCAGATACAACACATGGATGTCCAATATTCCCAATCCTTTTGAATATTTTGTTCAAAGTTCTTCCTGGATCAATAAGACAAGAAATTAAAGGGATATATATTGATCCTTATTTTTAGATGACAGATACTATACATTAGAGATCCTACAAATTCTATCAGAAAACTTCTAAAAATGATAAAAAAAATTTCAGAAAAGTGGCAAGGTACAGAACCTACTTTCAGAAACCAATAGCTTTTCTATATGTCAGTAATAAATATATAAACAGAACACAAACATATTCCCATTCACCATCACATAAAATATTTAGAGACAAACCTAGCCAAGGAAGTGAAAGACCTCTACTATGAAAACTTTAAACCTCTGAAGAGATAGAAAGACACTCTTAAGTGATAAGACATTCTATACTCATTGATTAGTAGAATTAGTATCATGAAAATGATAATTTCTCCAAAAAGCTATTTACTGAATACAAAAGCTATTGCATTTCCAATTAAAATACATTTCTAGTTCTTCACAGAAATAGAAAAAAATCATAAAATTCAAACGAAAACACAAAAGGCACTGGATAGTCAAAAGGATGAAAAAAAGAACAAGGATGGTGGGAAGGTATGTTACTTAGGATACATCTATAGGTAGATAGATATGGAGAGAGAGAGAAAGAGAGAGAGAGAGAGGCAGAGAGAGACAGACAGACAGACAGACAGAGACAGAGATACACAGAGAAAGATTAGTAAAAGCAATATCATACTGACACAAAACAGATACAAACTCTGAAAAAAAATTGAATACCCAAACATGGTTACACAAAACTTACCAAAGTAACATTTGACAAAGATACCGAGAACATAGGCAGAAATATAGGGAGGAGAATGAGGGCAAGGCCTGAACTAAGAAATCTTACAAGTGCTGGACTTCTGAAGTATAAAGCAAATGTCCCCCAAGAATACAGTACAGTTTTAGAACTGTAAAAATCAAGACCAAGTAATTAGTTTAGATTTATTTTTCTTTTGTCTTTTATTTTTTAAAAATTATTTGTGTGATGGGGTGTGTGGTGCAAGCTTGCTATGGTGCATTATGGAGGTCCAAGGACAGTTTGTGGGAGTTGTTTCTCTTTTTCCTCCATGTGAGTTCAGGACATAGATCTCATATCATTAGATTTGCTATGGGCAACTTTATCTGCTGAGCCATCTCACTGATCACAAATAAAAATTTTGAGGGCTAACTAGTGACTTTGTGTCTGAAATGAGTAGAAACATAATTTGGGAAGCAGTAGGTAATAAATACATATCTTCTCCTGAGAAATGGGCTTAAAAAAATTTATAAGTCTTTTTTGTAAATCCTATTTTTGTGAGATCAGAGAAGGTATGCTATTTGTCAACTCTCTGGGTTTACAGTTGCTTAAAATGTGCCTCAATTGGGGAAAAATGTACTTATTGAAAAGGGATATTTCATGATCAATAATTTCATCTTTTCACTGACATATACACAGAACTAATATAATTAAGGCATCTCCATTTAGGTAGCTTTATATATCGCAGTTTCCACATTGGTAATTATAACTTAGAAAACTTTTTGTTTGAAAAAGATAGTTATATTAAGTGCACAAAACTTCCCACAAATATCCAATAGTTTGTACAATAAGCCATTTCTTCATTGCACACTAGATGTCAGTGTTGGCTTACTTAACTTACATAAATTATCAGTTTTTATTTTCTAAGTTAATTCAAATAAGAAATAAAGTATCAAAGATTATTTTTATTGTTCCTTTAGGTGTCATCTGGCTAGATATGCTTAGCTCACGAGTTAAGAACAGTAGAAAGAAGGAAGGAAGGATGCAGGGGGAATGAAAAGAGGATGGAAAGGGAAGGAATATGTAAAAGTAAAGAAAGTGGAAAAGTCATAGCAATGTAATGTAGTATAATGTAGGATGACTATAACTCGTTCTTGACACCAGTAATTTTTACATAGTACCTACTATGATGTGGAAGATATGTTCATAGCTAGCAATGTTAAATATGCTAAAAGTAAATGGGAAGAAATGATGGTGTTAGACCTAGGAGTAAGAATCTGATACAAATCTACATATGTCTAATAGTGGACAGTTTCGAAGGGCAGACTCTAAAGATAATGTCAATGAATTAGATAGGAGTCTAGCAGTGTACAAATGTATGTGAATAACTTCAGAAGTTTAAAGATGAAATCATATGAAGACATGGTAAAAGCAGAGTAAGCTATCAGACTGACTTCAAATAAACTATAGCATAAGAAAACAGAATGGTGGTATTTTGCTCCTTTAGTTAAGGAATAGAATTAAAGGAATGAGATGGAATTTTGAAGATCAGAGCTGTTTCCGTACTTTTTTGGGGGGGATTCCGAAGAAACAGTGCCATCATTATAAATTATAAATTAATAAAGTCCAAATGCTAGCATTTTAAAGTTTCTATGACATTTGCATAAATTCTATAGATTCCATTTTCCAGGGAGACTCATTTCAATAGCTTCCCACTTTAAGAAGAATCTGCAAGATCCCCAAAGCATCTATAATAGTCTTCATTATAGATAATTCTGATGCTTTAATTGTGTATTGCCTTTTGTCATCTTCTAGACCATGCTGTATCTTTTGTATCATTTAGCTTTGCATATTTATATGATATCTTAAGGCAAGTTTCTGCTTTTAGTTATATGTCATTTTATCATCACAAATAGGTAACACCTATTTGTGGAGTGCATATATTTCTTAATTTATAAAATGAAGTTTTTAAATTACTTAACTTTATTATAAAATTTTGAAAGAAAAATCAACCCACACTAAGCTTGAATAGACTCATAGTTTATTGTTGACCTTCTAAGTAGTTAGAATATATATTACAAAGCTATGGATTGTGCATGTTAATTGACAAATTTATTTTGAATGTGAAAATCCACACTAAGAGTGTTTTTGTGTGTGATAATGTGCCTGAGAGTAGTTTGGGAAATAGTGTTATACTGTGTAAGACATTACTTCAGAGTGTATGCTCTCAGTCATTACTTTTCTTGAATTGTGATAACAGTTCAGGAAATTAAAAATTTATACTTTGTTTTATGAACATAGTATTTTCCTTGTGTCTAGGTGTACCACATGCATACCATGTCTTCAGACTCAAGAAGGCAGCGTAGCTCCTGGATTTGGAGTAACCAGCGATTGTGAATTGCTGCTCTATGAGCCCTGGTATTGGGGCACTACATCCTCTGAGAGAACAGCAAGTACTCTTAATCACCAAACCATCTCTGTAGCCATTGGGAAACATTTTAGAACTGAATCTGTAAAGTAACTTTTTCTTGCTCATTATAAATTATAAAATTCTTGAAAATCTGCATTTTTATGTTTGTTTATAAATATCACAGTAAGCTGTGATCTTTCAGGGAAAATACTGCTCTGATTGACATAAATCACAATGTAGAAAATTGTTCTCATATAGCTTTAGGGGGAAGATGGTAAACAGTGAGCATTTTAGTCTTCTTAGTTGAAAGGATTTACAGGGCATGGGTGTCTGCTGTTGAACTCCATTTGGCTAGAACTCACTAAGACCACACTGTGAATGTTGCTCAGTGAAGATTTACATAACAGCTTGTTTGTATCCCTGTGGAGACAAATGGCTTGTTTGGATAATAAGGTACATTTGTTAGCCTAAAAGTATAGATTTGTGCAAATCAAATAACTCATTTATAGCTTTGAGGATCTAGTACACACTGGATAAATGATCCACATTTTGAGATTACTTGTTCTGTTAGCCAAGAAGCATTTGTTAGTAGCATTTGTTGTTGGAAAGACGATACATTTGATACTTAAAGTTTCTCACTGAATATGTAGCTTAGAATTATAATTATTTTTATCTTACTCAAAATACATTTTGATGAACTGCATTTACTTTCTACTAGGTATTATGATTTAATACTTTATTAAAATCATTTGCATTTTTCAAATCTCATGTTCACTATTGAAAACATTGCTATACATATTTTTCAAAATATAGCTCTTCATACATATTTTAGTATTTCTGTAAGATAAATTTGAATCTGAAAACATTACCATTAAAAATCATAAAAGTATTGTCACATATAAGAACTTCATACAATGTATATTGATAATATTAATCTTTCCCCCACATCCTGCCAGATCCTCCCTCATCTCCCTACCTGCACAACTCCATTTTTTTCTTTTTTTTTTTTTGTCAAAGGAAACAAAAACCAAAAGTGTTGAGTTCAGTTTGTATTTTCCAACTACACCTGGACATGGAGCCTGCTGTAGAATGTGCTCACTATGCCAAATGTCACTCTAGGTCTCATTTCTAATTTTTTCTGTTTAGTTTCATTTCTAAGTTCTTTGTATATTCTAGATACTAGCCTTCTATAAGCTTTACACTTGGTGAAGATTTATTTTCTATTCTCTAAGCTACTTCTTAATTGCACGATGATGTCCTTTGCTGTACAGAAATGTTTTGGTTTCATTTGTTCCCATTTGTCAGCTGTAGGTCTGAATTATCAGAGTTATGTTCAGAAAGTTCTTTCTTGTCCCTGTTAGTTCTAATGTATTCACTACTTTCTCATCTATCATACTTAGTGCATCAGGTCTTGTACTATGATCCCTGATCTATGTGCAGTTGAGTTCTGTGTAGACTGAGAGAGAGATACGGATCATTTCATTCCTGTGCATGTAGCCACTCAGTTAGACCAGCACCTTTTGTTGAACATGCTGTCTGTTCTCCAATGTGTACTTTTGGCTTTGGTCAAAAGTCATGTGTTTTTACTTTTATTCAATATAAATAAATTTTTATATTTCCTTCTTGATTTCTAACTTGCTCCATTTTTCCATTTTTTAGTGTTTTATTTTGTTTCCATGAGTTTGTAGAGTGTTGTTTCTGATCACTGATATTCAGCTTTATTCCTTTGTGGTCAGCTAGAAACTCTGATGATGCTAGCTTTTCTCTAAGATGAAAATTTATTCTTTAGTGTTTAGATAGAATCTTTTATGGATGTCCATTAGATTCATTTGATTAACCATGTTATTTAATCCCAGTGTTTCTTTTTATAGAGTTGTCTAGATGATCAGTCTATTGGTATTGAAGTCATACACCTCTGTATTTGACACTTTGACTTTAGATTGAATACTGCTTCTTTTATGAAATTGGATGCTCTGTGTTGGATAAAAAAATGTTTAGAAATGTAATATCCTGCAGAAGTGTGGACAAGCCTGTGAGCGGGGGTAAGGACAGCACCTCTGCTCAGAGGGGCCTGCCTGGAACTCTCAGGACACAGGGACCTACAAGCAGCCTGGGACAGGAGCCTTCTGGTTTACCCCTATGGTCTGTGTCATGCAGCTCCATACCCAAATAGCACAGGGAAAGAGCTACCCTCCCAGGAATGTGAACAAGTCTGTGAGCAGGGGTAAGGCCAGTACCTCTGCTCAGAGGGACCCGCCCGGAACCCTCTGGACACAGGAACTGAGGAGTGGCCTTCCGATTTCCCTTGTGACACAGGGCTCTGTATTCAAATAGTGCCAGGAGAGAGCTGGTCTCCCAGGAGTGCTGACACACCTTCGAGTCCAGGAAAACCACCACTACTGTTCAAATTCCTCGACCAAGAGGGACTCTCACAGAGCCATCAGGACACAGAACCAAGGAACAGCTGAGGACAGGATTCTTCTGTTTTCTGTCTGCACCCCAGAGCTGACCCTGTACCACAGCTCTCCAAACCCAAATTCCTCTTAGAGAGAGCTGGTCTCCAAGGAGTACTGATGCAAAGGCAGGAGGGACGAGCCACAGTCAGAGAGAGCAAGACCAACTAACACCAGAGACAACCAGATGACGAAAGGCAAGGGCAAGAACATGAGGATCAGAAACCAAGGCATCTTGGCATCATCAGAACCCTGTTCTCCCACCACAGCAAGCTCTGGATACTCCAAAACAGCAGAAAAGCAAGACTCAGATTTAAAATCACATCTCATGATGATGGTAAAAAGACTTTAAGAAGGAGATAAATAACTCCCTTAAAGAAATACAAGAGAACACAGGTAAACAGCTAGAATTCCTTAAAGAGGAAACACAAAAATCCCTTAAAGAATTACAGGAAAACACAACCAAACAGATGAAGAAATCGAACAAAACAATCCAGGATCTAAAAATGGAAATAGAAACAATAAAAAAATCACAAAGGGAGACAACCCTGCAGATAGAAAATCTAGGAAAGAGATCAGGAGTCATAGATCCAAGTATCTCGAAGAGAATACAAGAGATAGAAGAGAGAATCTCAGGTGCAGAATATACCATAGAAAACAATGACACAACAGTCAAAGAAAATGCAAAATGCAAAAAGCCCCTAAGCCAAAACATCCAGGAAATCCAGGACACAATCTAAAGGCCAAGCCTAAGGATAATAGGTATAGAAGAGAGTGAAGATTCCCGACTTAAAGGGCCAGTAAATATCTTCAACAAAATTATAGAAGAAAACTTCCCTAACCTAAAGAAAGAAGTGAACATAAACATTCAAGAAGCCTACAGAACTCCAAATAGATTGCACCAGAAAAGAAATTCCTTTTGTCACATAATAGTCAAAACATCAAATGCACAAAACAAGGAAAGAATATTAAAAGCAGTAAAAAGACCAAGTAACATATAAAGGCAGATCTATCAGAATTATACCAAACTTCTCACCAGAGACTATGAAAGCTAGAAGATCCTGAACAGATCTCATACAGACCCTAAGAGAACACAAGTGCCAGCCCAGGCTGCTATACCCAGCAAAACACTCAATTACCATAGATGGTGAAACCAAGATATTCCACGACAAAACCATAATTACACAATATCTTTTGACTAATCCAGCCCTACAAAGGATAATAGATGGAAAATACCAACACAAAGAGGGAAACTACACCCTAGAAAAAGCAAAAAAGTAATCTGTCAACAAACTCAAAAGAAGAGAGCCACACAAACATAAAAATAACATCAAAAATAACAGGAAGCAACAATCACTATTCCTTAATATCTCTTAACATCAATGGACTCAATTTTCCAATAAAAAAGCATAGACTGGATACATAAACAGGACACAGCATTTTGCTGCATACAGGAAACACACCTCAGAGTTGAAGACAAACACTACCTCAGAGGAAAGGGCTGAAAAACAATTTTTCAGGCAAACGGTCCCAAGAAACTGGCAGGAGTAGCCAGTCTAATATCAGATAAAATAGACTTTCAACTAAAAGTCATCAAAAAAGCTAAGGAAAGACACTTCATACTCATCAAAGGAAAAAATCTACCAGAAAGAACTCTCAATTCTGAACATCTATGCTCCAAATGGAAGGGCACTCACATTTATAAAAGAAACTTTACTAAAGCTCAAAGCACACAATGCACCTCACACAATAATAGTGGGAGACTTCAAGACCCCACTCTCATCAATGGACAGATCTTGGAAACACAAACTAAACAGAGACACAGTGAAACTAATAGATGTTATGGACCAAAAGGATTTAACAGATATCTATAGAACATTTCATCCTAAATCAAAAGAATATAACTTCTTCTCAGGACCCCATGGTACCTTCTCCAAAACTGACCATATAATCGGTCACAAAACAAACATCAACAGATATAAGAAAATTGAAATAATCCCATGCCTCCTATCAGATCACTAAGGATTAAGGCTGGTCTTCAATGACAACAACAACAGAAACCCCACATACACATGGAAGCTGAAAAATGCTCTACTCAGTGATAACTTGGTCAAGGAAGAAATAAAGAAAGAAATTAAAGACTTCCTTGAATTTAATGAAAATGAAAGTACAGCATAACCAAACTTATGGGACACTTTGAAAGCAGTATTAAGAGGAAAACTCTTAGCTAGGAGTGCCTCCAAAAGAAACGGGAGAGAGCATACACTAGCAGCTTAACACTACACCTAAAAGCTCTAGAACAAAAAGAAGCTAATACACCCAAGAGGAGTAGAAGGCAGGAAATAACCAAACTCAGGTCTGAAATCAACCAAGTAGAAACAAAAAGAACTACATAAAGAGTCAACAAAACCAGAAGCTGGTTCTTTGAGAAAATCAACAAGATAGATAAACCCTTAGTCAGACTAACCAGAGGGCACAGAGACAGGATCCAAATTAACAAAAACAGAAATGAAAAGTGAGATATAAAAACAGATTCTGAGGAAATCCAAAAAATCATCGGATCCTACTACAAAAGCCTATACTCAACAAAATTGGAAAATCTGGATGAAGTGGACAATTTTCTAGGCAGATACCAAATTTCAAAGTTTAGTCAGGATCAGATAAACTATATAAACACTCTCATAACACCTAAAGAAATAGAAGCAGTCATTAAAAGTCCCCCAACCTAAAAATGCCTAGGAGCAGATGGTTTTAGTGCAGAATTCTATCAGACCTTCAAAGAAGACTTAATACCAATACTCTTTAAACTATTCTACTAAATAGAAACAAAGGAAACATTACCCAAGCCGTTCTATGAGGCCAGAGTTACACTGATACCAAATGTTCACAAAGAACCAATAAAGAACGAAAACTTCAGACTAATTTCCCTTAAGAACATTGATGCAAAAATATTCAATAAAATTCTCACAAACCGAATCCAAGAACACATCAAAAACGATCATTCACCACGATCAAGTAGGCTTCATCCCAGGGATGCAGGGATGGTTCAATACCCGGAAATCCATCAACGTAATCCACTATATAAAAAACTAAAAAAACAAAAACAAGACAAAAAACCACATGGTCATTTCATTAGATGCTGAGAAAACATTTAACAAAATTCAACATCCCTTCATGATAAAAATCTTGGAAAGATCAGAAATTCAAGGCCCAGACCTAAACATAGTAAAAGCAACATGCAGCAAACCAGTAGCCAACATCAAACTAGATGGAGAGAAATTTGAAGCATTTCTACTAAAATCAGGGACTAGACAAGGTTCCCGCCTCTCTCCCTATCTATACAATATAGTAATTGAAGTTCTAGCTAGAGCAATTAGACAACAAAAGGAGGTCAAAGGGATACAAATTGGAAAGGAAGAAATCAAAATATCACTCTTTGCAGATAATATGATCGTATACTTAAGTGACTCGAAAACCTCCACCAGAGAACTGCTGCAGCTGATAAACAACTTCAGCAAAGTGGCCCGATATAAAATTAACTCAAACAAATCAGTAGCCTTCCTGTACTCGAAGGACAAATAAACAGGCTAAGAAAGAAATTAGGGAAATGACACCCTTCACAATTGTCACAAACAATATAAAGTATCTTGATGCGACTCTAACCAAACAAGTAAAAGATCTGTATGACAAGAACTTCAAGTCTCTGAAGAAAGAAATCAAAGAAGACCTCAGAAGATGGAAAGATCTGCCATGCTCATGGATTGGCAGGATTAATATAGTAAAAATGGCCATCTTGCTGAAAATAATCTACAGATTCAATGCAATCCCCATCAAAATTCCAACTCAATTCTTCATAAACTTAGAAAGAACAATTCTCAAATTCATTTGGAATAACAAAAATCCCAGGATAGCAAAAACTATTCTCAACAACAAAAGAACTTCTGGGCGAATCAGCATTCCTGACCTCAAGCTGTACTGCAGAGCAGTAGTGGTAAAAAACTGCATGGTATGGGTATAGTGACAGGCAGGGAGATCAATGGAGAAGAATTGAAGACCCAGAAATGAACCCACACACCTATGTTCAATTGATCTTTGACAATGGAGCAAAAACCATCCAGTGGCAAAAAGACAGCATTTTCAACAAATGGTACTTGCTCAACTGGTGGTATATGTAGAAGAATGCAAATTGTTCCATTCCTATCTCCCTGTACAAAGCTCAAGTCCAGGTGGATCAAGGACCTCCACATAAAACCAGATTCACTGAATCTAATAGAAGAGAAAGTAGGGAAAAGTCTCAAACACATGGGCACAGGGGAAAAGTTCCTGAAAAGAGCACCAATGGCTTATGCTCTAAGATCAAGAATTGATAAATGGGACCTCATAAAATTGCAAAGTTTCTGTAAGGCAAAGACACTGTCAGTGTGACAAAATGGCAACTAGCAGATTAGGAAAAGATCTTTACCAATCCTACATCTGATAGAGGGCTAATATTCAATATATACAAAGAACTCAAGAATTTAGACTCCAGAGAACCAAATACTATCAAAAACTGAGGAACAGAGCTAAACAGAGAATTCTCAACTGAGGAAACTCGAAGGGCTGAGAAGCACCTAAAGAAGTGTTCAACATTTAGTCATCAGGGAACTATAAATCAAAACAAGTCTGAGATTCTAGTCAGAATG
Organism: Uromys caudimaculatus; assembly: GCA_028551405.1. Taxonomy (NCBI): domain Eukaryota; kingdom Metazoa; phylum Chordata; class Mammalia; order Rodentia; family Muridae; genus Uromys; species Uromys caudimaculatus. Next base: position 140,380,628 of record CM052701.1, read on the forward strand.
GCGAAGATCAAAAACTCAGGTGACAGCAGATGCTGGCAAGGATGTGGAGAAAGAGGAACACTCCTCCATTGCTGGTGGGATTGCAAGCTGGTACAACCACTCTGGAAATCAGTTTGGCAGACCCTCAGAAAAAGGAACATAGAAGATGCTCCAATATGTAATAAAGACACATGCTCCACTATGTTCATAACAGCCATATTTATAATACCCGGAACCTGGAAACAACCCAGATGTCCCTCAACAGAGAAATGGATATAGAAAATGTGGTACATTTACACAATGGAATACTACTCAGCTATTAAAAACAATGACTTTATGAAATTCGTAGGCAAATGGATGGAACTTGAAAATATCATCCTTAGTGGGGTAACTCAGTCACAAAACAACAAACATGGTATGTACTCACTGATAAGCGGCTATTAACCCAAAATTTCAGAACACCCATGATTCAATTCACACCAACTGTTGGACTGAACATGAGGTCCCAGATGGAGGAGGTCGAGAAGGGACTGAAGGAGCTGAGGGAGTTTGCAGCCCCATGCAGAAGGAGCAACAGTGTCAACTGGTCAGACCCCCCGGTGCTCCCAGAGACTGGACCAGCAACCAAAGAATGCATATGGAGGAGCCCATGGTGGTGGCCACATATGTGGCTAAGAAGGGCCTTGTTGGCCATCAGGGGGAGGAGAGGCCCTTGGGCCTGAAGGTGTTATATGCCCCAGTGTAGGGGAATGCCAGGGAGGGAAGACTGGAGTGGGTGTGTGGGTGGGGGAATACCCTCATAGAGGCAAGTTAAGGGGGGATGGGATAGAGGGTTTCCAAAGGGGAGACCTGGAAAGGGGAAAAATTTGAAATGTAAATTAAATATCCAAAATATAATAAATAAATAAATAAATAAATAAATAAATAAATAAATAAATAAATAAAAAGAAAAAAAGGAAATGTAATATCCTTTTGGTATGCGTTTCCTTTAATGAGTGCATAGTGTTCTTCCCTATCCCCTTCTGAGTAGTTTTGGTTTGAAGTCCACTTTGTGTGACATAAGAATATCTATGTTTGCTTGTTTTTTGGTTCAATTTGCTTGGCAATTTTTTATTTCCTTTTATTTTCAGACAGTTTCTGTCCTTGATAGGTATATTTTTTGGAGGAAGAAAGAAAGATCCTGTTTTCTACTCTAATACGTTAGTCTATGTTTTCTTATTGGGGAATTGAGGCTTTTAATATTGAGAGTTACTTCTAAACAGTGTTTATTTGCTCCTACAATTTTATTATATTAGCCTTAACTTCTTTTGATTAACAGCTATGAGATTATTTATTCTTTTCTGCCCTTTTGGGTGTGTTTAATCTTTCCTTCAGAGTGAAATATTGCTTCTAGTAGATTTTTTAGAGCTGACTAAGTCAGTGATTCCAAACCTTCCTAATGCTATGACACTAATATGGGTACTCATGTTGTGGTGACCACCTGTCATAAAATTATAGTTGTTGCTATTTCATAACTGTAATTTTGCTACCATTATGAAATATAATACAAATATCTATGCTTTTATAGGATCTTTTTGGGAGTTTCAATCCACAGGTTGAGAATTGCTGGGCTAAGTGGATATAAATTTCTTAAATATAATTTTATCATGAAATAATTTTCTTTCTTCTTTGGGTATGACTTAAAGTTTTACAGAATATAATCATCTATCCTGGCATCTATGGTATTATAGAATTTGTAATACATCAGGCTATGTCCTTCTGGCTTTTAACATCTCCACTGAGAAGTCGGGTGTTAAGATAAGATTGCTTTATATATGAGACTTAATATCTTTCTCTTTTAGTGTTCAATATTCCTTCTGTCAGTTCTAAACCAGACAAAATGATAGTTTGCGCTCAGCTCAGGCTGGACTCTGCCTGAGTAAACATTCAACATTCCTCAGAAACCTTATAAAGTCAATTTTTATTTGCCAGGAAAAGCCATCCATTACTTTCTTACCCATCCCTAGAGCTGAGAGAGAGAGAGAGAGAGAGAGGGCATCTAGTTCCCTATTAAGCAAACAGGCTTCTAGCAGATCAAATTCCTATGCTAGTTTCCAGGCTGTTCTGGCTAACCTACCCTCCTCCTGTTGCGACATAACCCCTATGACTGGCAGGATTCTCCCATCATGATAACTGTCTTCTCTGAACCCATTGCCCTGACAATTGCCATTTGTCCTCTCCCTGATTTTTCTCTCTGCTTTTCTATCTGTCCCCAAGAGGCAGCTATGGCAGACTCCCCCCACCCCATCTCAGATGTCTCTGTTATTTTGTCTCTGTGTCTACTATCAAAGCTTTCCCCCCAACCATGGAGTTGTCATGTCTGTAGTTTCTTTACTGAGGCCCATTGCATAGTGTTTGATTACTATGCGTCATAGAGAATGTCTTTTCTGGTCTTGAATATTTTATGTTGTGTATGTCTGTTGCAAATTGATAGGCTTCTCTTTTGTTCAACTTGATTTTTTTCTTTTTCTTGATCATGTTGAAATATTCCCTGTGCCTTTGACCAGAGATTCTTTTCTACATCTTTTGTACCTACTATTCATAGGTTTTGTCTTTTCTTGGTGTTCCAGATTTCCTGGATGTTTGTTTCTGATTCACTTTATCATTTCTTTGACTAAATAATCCATTTTTTTTCTACCTTGTCTTTGAGACCTGGTGTTTTCTCTTCCCCTTGTTCAATCTGTTGGTAAGTCTTTCCTCTGAGGTTTTTGTTTGACTTCTTGAGCTTTTTTATTTCAAGTTTTGTTTCTGTTTGGCTTTTCCCCATAAGTTGTATTTTTTTTATTAAATTCTATTTTTATATCTCGAATTATTTTCATTGCTTTATTTAGATGTCCCTGTTTTCATAGTCTTCATTCAGGCATTTAGTTGTATCTTCCTTGTGCTCCTTGAATATATTTATTATTGCTATTTTGAAGTCTTCCTCTTGTGCATCATCAAAATTACTTTTTTCAGAGAATGTTATTATTGTGAGATTGGACTGGTTTCTTAAGGAGTTGTAAGCATCCATGATTCCCTGAAGAATGACACCCCAGATCCAAATAGTATGTAAATGCAAAAAGTGTTTTATTCTGTAGAAGTCCAGCATTCTAGAGTTTCCCATTACCAAGATAGAGACCACCAAGTGAGCTTACAGGCTCCATTTAAAGCACATTGGAATTCTGAGGTAGATGAGCTTTATCTTACTCTATCTCTAGGCATTCCAGAATCATTATTGGGGTGTGAAGGCTGGAGCCTGGGGACTTGCCCAGTTCTTAGGCCTAGTTTCCTTAACTGTCAATTTGAAGCCAGTCATGGAGTCAGCCTGTCTTATCCCTCTCATTTCCTTACCCCCTTTTCAGTAATGGGCCATCTGGAATCCTTGAGATGTTTCTAATGATTCTATGGGCTGGTATTGTTGTTTGAGAATTATCAATTGAACAGTAGAAATCTGTTCTTTAACAAACTTAATTAAAAGATTGATTATGCAGGGACTGCAAGTCAAGGCTAACATCACTAGGATAAGAGGTCATGACACAGACAAGGGTGGTCAGCCAAGGAGACCAGTTGAAGAGGGACGCATACCAACACTGAGACTGTTCTCTTTCTGTTCTTCTCTCATGGAGTCTCTTTCTGACAAGGCCATAGATTCTTTGATTACCCTGAGTGGTCAACATAGAAATGGCATTCCTAACCTAAGGATGCACAGAGTCCTCCCTGCTGGAGAAACAGCAAGTCTAGGCCTCTTCTGTTCTATAAGACTTCTTCTGACAGAGAGGATAGGGAATCCTTCAGGGCTGTGATGGACATTTTCATCTCCTGTATCGTCTATCTTTAGGGCCTTGTAATTTTTATCTTGGAGTATTAGGGCTGAGGTCACTACACTAGCAGCTCCAGCCAGCCTTATGCCAAGGAGAGAACCTAGTAACACAGTTGAAATAGTCATCCTTTTTAAAAATTTGATTGTTTTGAGGTGTTAGCTGGTTGAAGACATTCTCTGCAGGATAATAAGTCACTCTGGGTACAAGTGCTACTAGAACATAAAAATCCTAGGTCGTATTTACAACCAGGTCATAAATGCATAAAGTAAGCCCTGAGGTACAAGCCCACCAAGAATTCTCTGGGGCAGCATGGATCCTGAAACAGCAGGGGGTTACAGTGTGGTTTCTGAGATGGGAATAGGCTGTGGGTACCTTATTTCCAATGCAGAGTCCCTGTCTGGTAACCAACAGATCTGTGTTAAGTCCACGGAGAGAGGAGTTAAGAACTAGCAGTCCAGTCGGCCTTCTTGCCAGCCACTGTGAACTTGATGACAAGGTTGTTACATCGTCCCCTGGGGGGTATCCAGTTATTAAGGAGGATAGTGGCAGGTGCAGCAAGCATAAGCAGCAAGCAAGCAGGATCAGGAGTACTGGAGTCACAATTTCATCAGATAGACAGGGTATGGAGTGACCTTCCATTGTTCCTGTGGCAGTTCACCTGGAAGTCTACTCCACTGGGACCTCAACTGCTAGATCATTTTCTCCTGGCAGGCTTAACATGGGAGTGATGTATCCATGTCCTGATTCCCTCCACCTTAACAGCCATAGGTGTGGTTAGGATCATGGTGTGAGGTCCTTTCCATCGAGGATCCAGAGTCTTGTTGTTATGTCTCTTAATCCGAACTTCATCATCTGGTTCAAAGCAATGTGGGTTAAGAGGAGGAGCAGTCTCATAAACCTGGTAAATGGCAGTCCAGAGTTGCTTCTCGACCCTATGGAGGACTTTCAAGGATTTAAAAAACATATGTTGGTCATATTCAGCTAAGATATCAGACTGAAGTTTAGGCAGAATGGAAGGGGGCCTTCCATATAGAATCTCAAAGGGGGGACCTAAAGAATAGGGGTGTTCCTAGCCCTATATAAGACATAAGGTAGGGGAGACACCTAGTCTCTGCCAGTTTCAAGGGTTAATTTGGTGAAAGCATCTCTGATTCATCCTCTCTACACTCAGAACTCTGGGGTCTATATGCACAGTGTAAATTCCAATAGGTCTCTACAACCTGTGCTAGGGATTGAGTTACCTCAAAAAGGAATGCTAGTCTATTGTCAGACCCAAGTAAGGTAAGCAATCCATACCTGTGTATGATGTCTTCCAGGAGTTTCCTTGCTACTGTGTTTGTTAGCAGTCTCCTTATTTGTTGGGTAAGCTTCTACCCATCCTGAAAAGATATCTATAAAAACTAGCAAATACTTGTATCTATATGTTCTTGGTTTTATTTCTGTATAATCTATTTTCCAATTATCCCTTGGCCATTGAGCCTTGATTCTGGTTCCTGGAGCAGCTCTTTGACTGGGGCCTAGCAGGTGGCACAGTCTGAGAATACCTGATCAACCAAGTGTCCTAAGTCAAATATTTTGTACCTTGCCCATCACATCAAGTCCCCCATTGGGGTAACCCAGGCATGAAGCTTGATGAATCTGTTGGATGAGTTGTTTAGCAAACTCCTTAGGTAGGATAGTGCAGCCTTCAGAGGTCAGCAACCATCCATCTCTTCTGTAAACTCCTTAGCATTTTGCTTGATGCTATTTGTATTTAGCAGTATATTCAGGGATGCCTGGGAAAGCAAAGGTTGGCAAAGCTACCAAGATATTGCCAATGGAAGCTTGGGTGGCTTACCTTTCAGCTTTAGCAGCTAACCTGTTCCGTTGGGCTATTTCTGATGTTCTTTTCACATACCAGGGGCCACTTTGAGAGAAAGCCATAATGTCTCAAACAAAACAAGTATTTTTTCCCCTTATTTTTGATGTTTTTTTTCCTTCAACAGTCAATAATCACATCTGCTGTCATTGTAAATGTTAGCTATGGCTCCTTTTGCCAGTTTTAAAGCCTTGGTTCAGCTTTTGGGGCTGAAGTTCCTGGAAGCAAAGCAGTTGCCCAAATAATAGAGTTCAAGTTCATTGTTGCCGCCCAGGAATATGGGATTCCATTCTGGATGAAGCTGCTCCCATCCATGAAGTAGATGCATTCTGCGTATAGCCAGGTTATGTCAGTCAAGTCCAGCATGGTGGTCTGGATGTGCCCCAGAACTATAGAGCAATCATGTTGCACATCTGAGGACAGGTCAGTTGGCAAGGTGGCTGGGTTTAGGGAAAATAAGGGGTGTATCTTATGTGATAATTCTAAAGTAGAGCCTGAAAGTCCACCAGCTTGGTGTTAGACAGCCACTAGCTAGGTGGATTCTTGGGTGTTCCCTCAATAACATGGGGTGGTGGTGGTGATAATATGTTTCTGCCACATGGTTATTTTGCCATCATCCTTGACTAGCAGGGAAGTGGCAGCTATGATCTGGAGGTAGGCTGGCCATCCTTGGACTACTGGGTCCAGCTTCCTAATAGTTTGACTTTATCAGTGAACCCTGGCACCCAAAGTCTAAAATATACCAGCATATCCAAGTAATTCTCATACTTGACTTTAGGCTGATGGAACTGGGATACTAAGGATGGTTTGCTTCCAGGGTGTCCAACAGCATGCTTTGACTGGTCACTCTTGGATATGTACCCCAAATAGGTGACCCCAAGTTGACAAAGCTGGGCCTTCTTAGCAGACAGTTATCAGCCAAGTTGACTCAGCTCCTGTAGCAGGTCTTATGTGGCCTCCTGGAATGTCTCCGAGTTGGGCGCCTACAATCAGGATATCATCTATATACTAGAGCACTGTTATTTGGGGGTGGGCTAACCAGTACTCACCCTAATCCTCTTGAAGTACCTCGTCAAAGATAGTGGGTAAGTTCTTGAATCCCTGAGGCATATATGTCCAAGTCAGTTGTCTGTTGAAGCCTCTCTCCAAGTCTTATCATTCAAAGGCAAATAGAAGCTGGTTTTTGGATGCCAGAGATAGACCACAAAGCCATTCAGTGGGTGAAGCTTCTAAAGGATGTCAGGGGCAGTTTGGTTAACAAAAGCCATATTCACAGGTGCTCTCTGGCTTCTGGGTCAAAAGCAGTATTGGTCCTATAGGCTTCAAAAAGTCTTTATAGATATTTCCTGGGGCTCTTATTCTTTCCCTGCATCACCAGGCTCACCTTAGATAAATATGTGGGCTGTCTCGTGGCCTCTTGGAGGCCTCCCCCCATCAGAATCTGGTAATAGACTCAGAGCCTCTCTTTACCTTTAAGAGGAATGTTAAAAACCCTGTCAGTTTGAGTCAAAGGAGACTGCATTGATATCAGCCTGAACTTGCATGGGCAGCCCATTCACTCCCAGAACCAATTTCTGGGTGGCTCCCACGATCCTGTCACAGGTGTGATTTTTTTTCACATGGTGTGATTTTGTCAGACTCTGTAGCCTAGTTCCATCACACAGATTACTGGAGAAATCAAATGAGTCCACTAACCAATCCCCAGAGTATATCAGATCTAGTCAATCTGAGTCAAGCTAAAAGAATACCAATAAGGGAACAAATCTTCAATTCAACCCAGTTGTGTCCAAAACTCACTACCAAAAGTATCTTCTCTAAACGATACTCAAGCAATATGTACTCCAATCCTTGTTCTAAAAGGTTAAACTAAAATTGCAATTGAACTCATATATTTTTGTTCTCATTTCTACCTCTTTTCTTTATTCATTATTATCTCAATTTCATGACTTCTATAGTTTTATAATCTCTAAATCTGTGGTTGCTCACAGTGTCCCAATTTTTTTTCTTCACAGGTACTTTTCCCCCTCTAGTATTTTTCACAGTTACTCTAACAGTTAACTCCATACCCTCATCCACCTTATGTCACATATTCTCAAGGCAGCTACAGTGGAGAAGTAATGCATAAATTATAGTTAAACAAAAAATAATGAAAAAAAGGAAATACTTATAAAACCAACAAAATGATAGAAATTCATCTGTATTTTTCAATAATAACTCTGAACATAAATGATCTCCTTTCTCCAATCAAAATATATACTAGACACAATAGCAAAATGCATTTGTTTGTTTTCTTCAATGAACAACTCACAATGAAATAAAAATAATATTTTAGAAAGAAAGGAAGGAAGGTAAAGAAACCAGCAAAATAGAGTTGAGAAACAGGTAGAACTTGGTGCTCTAACAGCTTCAAAAAGATACTTTAAATCATAATTAGTCATGAGAGATAAACACATTTATTTTATATTGATGTAAAGAATAACTCATCATGTAGACATTATTTATGATAATACATGCATTTAACATGAATACATATTTCATAAAGCAAATACTACTAAATGTGAAGTAACAGCTTTACCCCAGCAAAATAGCAAAAGTGACTTATATATCCCACTACTAGCAATTTACTGGTTATCCTGGACGAACAAACAAAACAGAAATGAACATAATGGACATCTACAGAATATCTAATGCAAATAGTGCAGAAACTACATTCTTCTTAGTGGATCATGGAATTTTCAAAAAAACATATCATGTTTTAGGAGAAAAGGGAAGACTTAACAAACACAAAAAAGTTGAAACAGTGTTCCATTTACAATGGAATAAAAATGACAAATCAACAGCAAGAGAAACTATAGAATACATACAAGTTTATGGAGATCAGACAAAGTTATTGAAGACTGAATAAATCAATAAATAAATCAAAAAATGATTTTGTTTTAAATCCTGGAATTGAATAAAAATGAAAACACAACATAACAAAATCTATGGAATAAAATCAACCATAAGAAGAAAAATTATAGTTCTAAACATCCATATTAAAAATAAAGTATTCTTAAATAAATTATAGGGGTCTTGGAATGACAAGAACAAATCAAACCCAAAATGAATAGCCAGAGGGCAAAAAATAAAAAAAAATAATAAAGAAGTTCATGAAATAAAACTCTCTCTCTCTCTCTCTCTCTCTCTCTCTCTCTCTCTCTCTCTCTCTCTCTCTTTCTCTCTGGCTTATTAAAAGAGAGGGCACAAAGGATGTAGAGGCTGCCTCTGGGTGGGGGAAAGAAAGAAAAAGGGGCTGTGGAGGAAAAATCGTGGCTCTTTATAGGGACCACAGCACTTGATCAGGGGGACGTGCGACAGAGGCAACAATGGGAATGTGCCCCCTCTGGGCAGTGTCCCATTTTGGCTGGGTTGCCTGATGGTACCATGGTCTCCAGACAGGGCTGGCCTTAGAGGTTTCCTGATTGCCAACACTATGTGTTCTATAGTTGCTAGACTGTAGTTGACCTTCTGTTTCCACTGAACCACAGTGGAACCACTTCTAACACCCCACAGCAATTTAGCTTGGTCAGGTGCTGCTGAGTTACTACAGGTTGCAGCAATTCTTATGCTTTCTTGTAGAGATCACTTCTGTTCTAATAAGTTTCCATATTTTATTTCTTGCAGGAGTAGACTGTTGTGTATTATTTTAACTGTTTTCTTTCAGTTGGTTTCATGGTTAAGCTTGTAAACTGTTAAGTTACCTAGAAATTTCAATTTTTCTATTTTCTATTAAAATTTTTACATACAATATATTATGATCTAAATTTTAATTTTAAAAATCACAAAGATTTCAATAAGAGGGAGTTAAAAATGTAAAATATTTTGTTTTGAAATCAGTATAATGTGAAAACATGACAACATATTAAAACTGAAGATTAGGTTAAACAATACACAAGGGACCAAAAATATTCTGGCTGTCCACACTGAAGGTCAAGAGTGTTGGGTAGGATCTCCTTTGTCTACTTCCCTTGTCCTATTGGTCTCACTAAGATTTCAAGTACTACACTGAACTGAAGGGGAACAGTTAGACATAATTGCCTTATTCTTGATTCTAGTGAAAATGCTTTTAGTTTTTCTCCATTTGGTTAGATGTGTTCTTGAAGTTGGTTTACAAGTAATTTATTAAAATTTTATGTGGTAATATTTGAAATATTGGCCTTTAGTTTTCTTCTTTTTGTAGAGTTTTCATTTGGTTTATTATTAGGATGATACTTGATTTGTACGAAGAATCTGAAAGCATTTCTTCCTCTTCCTATTAATAAATAATTGAGAAGTATTGGTAGTAATTCTTCTCTAAAGATATAGTAGAATCTGCAATGAATCTATCTGGCCCTGTGGTTTGGTTTTTTTGTTTGTTTGTTTGTTAAAAGATTTTAAATTGCTGTTTCTATCTCTTTGGATAATATGGGTATATTTAAATTATTTATTTTATGTTGATTTAGCTTTGGTATATATAAATAAATCCATCCATTTCCTTTTGATTTTATAGTTTGATACTATATGTACTTTTAAAGTATATCCTCATGATTCTCTGAATTTCCTGTGTTTGCAGTAAACATTAAAATTTTTCTTATTAATTTCTTTTGTTATCTAATTTTGACTCATTAGTGGGTTGTTTAGCTTCTACTAGTTAGCATTTCTTTTGTAGTTGATATCCAGTGGTGGTCAGATAAGATTTAGGAAGTGACTTTCTATATTTGAGTCTTGTTTTGCATCCTAGTATGTGAGACTGAATACTTTCCTTCAGAATGTAAAGTGTCAGTTAAAGGGACAGAATGAGTACAGTTAAAAGATGTGAATAAGGCATGTCAGGCATCCATCAGCAAGCACTTCCCAGCATCCACAACAGAATCCAGGTTTAGAGGCTGTATATGGGATAGATCCCCAGGTGAGGCAGCCTCTGAATGGCCATTCCTTCAGTCTCTGCTCCACCCTTTGTCTCCATATTTCCTCCTGTGAGTATTTTGTTCCCCTTCTAAGAAGCACTGAAGCATCCACATTTTGGTCTTCCTTCTTCTTAGGCTTCATATGGTCTGTGAATTGAATCTTGGGTATTCTGAACTTTTGGGCTAATATCCACTTATCAGTGAGTACATACCATGTGTGTTCTTTTGTGACTGAGTTACCTCACCCAGGATGATATTTTCAAGTTCCATCCACTTGCCTGCGAATTTCATGAAGTCATTGTTTTTAATAGCTGAGTAGTATTCGATTGTGTAAATGTACCACATTTTTTATATCCATTCCTCTGTTGAGGGGCATCTGTATTGTTTCCAGCTTCTGGCTATTATAAATATGGCTGCTATGAACATAGTGGAGCATGTATACTTATTACATGTTGGAGCATCTTCTGGGTATATGCCCAGGAGTGGTATAGCTGGATCCTCAGGTAGTTCTATGTCCAATTTTCTGAGTAACTGCCAGACTGATTTCCAGAGTGTTTGTACCAGCTTGCAATCCCACCAGCAATGGAGGATTGTTCGTCTTTCTCCACATTGCTGCTAGCATCTGCTGTTACCTGGCTGTCTCCGAAGAGGCTCTGCCAGAGCCTGACAAATACAAAGGTGAATGCTTGCAGCCATCCATTGGACTGAGCATGGGGTCCCCAATGGAGGAGTTGAAGAAGGGCCTGAAAGAGCTGAGGGGGTTTGCAGCCCCATGGAGGGAATAATAGTGTCAACAGGCCAGATCCCCCAGAGCTCCCAGGGACTGGACCACCTACCAAAGAATACACATGGCACAACTCATGGAGCTGACATATGTGGCAGAGGATGGCCTTGTTGGACATCAGTGGGAGGAGAGGACCTTGGGACTGAGTGTGTTAGATGCCCCGGTATAGGGGAATGCCAGGGCAGGAGGATGGGAGTGGGTGAGTGGTGGAGCACCCTCAGAGAGGCAGGGGGAGGGGGATGGGATATGGGGTTTCTGAAGGGGAGACCTGGAAAGTAGAGGAAATGTAAATAAAGATAATATCTAATAACAAAAAACTGAAAAGTCATAAAGGGGGAAAAAAAAGATGTGATCAAGGGACTCAGTGGTTTAGAGCACTGACTGCTCTTCCAGAGGTCCTGAGTTCAATTCCCAGCAACCACATGGTGAGATATGATGCCCTCTTCTGGTGTGTGTGAAGAGAGTGACAGTGTACTCACATAGAATAAATATTTTCTTAAAGATGTGAATAAAAGTATCAAAAGAAGGAATTGAAAAGGAAAAATGAGAGGGTTTGTTTTTTTCCTCCTGTAAATATATACATCTCTCTTAGGGAGTCAAATAAGAAGGAAATTGAGTGCAGTGGAGAAAAGAAGTGAGGAAAGGCAGGAGACAGGTGAAGAGAAATGAGAGAGATAGGTATAATGAGAAAGTGATAGATGGAAATGCAGGAAGGACGATAGAAAGCCAGAATTTAGTGCTTTCCCCATTATGTCTAATTGCCCGAAAGCTCCTCATTCCTGGTTTGACAATGGGCTCTCTAAGACTCTAGTTTTGTTTTGTTTAAGATAATGGGCTTCAGCGTAGACAATAGGGATTTGAAATAGCAAATACTGTGTTCTGATAGGTGAGAGATATTCTACAGGTTCCTGCCCCCCAAGAAAGGCACACATGAGAAGAAATGTCAACATGTGCCAGTTTATCTAAAATCAGCATCTTTTGTACTGTTTGGTTATGTTGACTTGGAAATTGTTTGCCTTCCTTCACAAATGAACCATTGTTTGTCCTAAAGTTTCTCATGATGATAGTAGCTATGAAATGATGCAGTTGACTCAGGCAACTTCTATTTACCAATGAGGATCTAAAAAAAAAAAAATTGTTTTCAGAGGTAACTTGAACAGACTCTTTCAAGATACTGCATCTTTTAGTATGTTCACAGAACAGTAAATAGAATTTGATAACCGTACCAAACATTTCTTTGCTTTGTAAATGGAACTGACAGCTTTACATAATAAAGGGCTAAAATTATTAACCACGTTTGCCTAAAATATCATTGCTTTGGCTTAAAACCTTCTCTGCTGAATACTCTCGTGTTTGTTTTCCCTTTAGTCATTTTCTTGTGATTGGTTTTAGTAGATATTTTAAACAGTCTATTTTCATTAAAATAGACTTTAATAAATATATTTAAATAGACTTTTAAAAATATTCCAAAGCCATTTCAATAGCACTCATTGTATCGTAGGTATTATGCAGATACATATTTTACCATGACAGTTGAAAAGCTAGTATTTATGAACGTTGTACTTGTATTTGTGTTAGGCACTTGATGCTTTCATAATTTTTTTCCTTTAACTTCTTTCTAGGCTTTGTAAATTTGATACAAAGTAAAATGTGTTTAGGGTAAAAAGTGTTCAATCAATCAGGCTCCTGTCAGCAAGCACTTCTTGGCATCAGCAATAGTGTCTGGGCTTGGTGTCTGTATATAGGATTGATCCCCAGGTGGGGGCGTTTTTTGGATGGCTTTTCCTTCAGTCTCTGCTCCACACTTTGTCTCCATGTTTCCTCTGTTGAGTATTTTGTTCCTCCTTCTAAGAAGGACTGAAGCATTCACACCTTGATCTTCCTTCTTCTTGAGCTTCATGTGGTCTGTGAATTGTATCTTGGATATTCAGCTGCATATGTAACAGAGGATGGCCTTGTTGGACATCAACGGGAGGAGAAGCACTTGGTCCTGTGAAGGCTCAATGCCCCAGTATAGGGGAATGCCAGACCAGGGAGGCAGGAGTGGGTTGGTGGGTGGGGGAGCACCCTCATAGAAGCAGGGGGAGGAAGGATGGGATAGGAGGTTTCTGGAGGGGAAACCGGGAAAGGGGATAACATTTGAAATGTAAATAAATAAAATATCCAATAAAAAAGGAAAAACTTAAAAATATAGAGAAAGTAGATTCAGGATAGTTACACATTTGCAGTTATTTAATTTTCCAGCCCAAAACCCTCAGCATTTTCTGGGCAGCTCCTTCCTCATGGCTCCAGATCCTGCTATGGTTCAGGGAATAGGATATTGTTACAAAACCTCCTTTGAAGGGATGACAGACACTTCCTGCTGTTTTTAAGCTTGGCATATCTCACAGTTGCTGTTTATATTATCAACTTTCCAACACTGAATATTAAGGTCTCATAGCATAAATTTTGAAATGAGCATCTAGAGTAATAAAATAATTCCTAACAACACTTGCTATATCATTGATCATTGTCTTGCTCAGCCATTATCAGAGAAGTTTCTTGGAGTAAATGAGAAATAACACAGAAACACACAACTGAACAATGTGTGAGAGACTTTGGAACACACAGTTTTCAATGGGATATCTTCTCATAACTCCTCCAGTCAGGGATAGGGGAGCTAAGCAGAAGAGAAAAATGGAAAACTGTAAGAAACAGAGGGGATGGATGACTAAAACCAAAACCCCAAACCAGTAAACAACCAAAACAAAACCCCAGTGTCTTCCAGACAGCACAGGACTGACTGGTGCGCATGTGACCTCAGAGACAGACACTGTGGCAGCATGCACAGGATCTTCACTGGTCCAGGCCAGGTTGTGTCCCAGCACTAGAAAGGGTAACTGGACAGTTCTCATCTCTGAGCAAGAGACTTTCTCAAGCTGAAAAACCAGTTGCAAAGGAATATATATATATATATATATATATATATATATATATATATATATATATATATATATATACACTCTCCCATAGAGTTCCACTGAGTAAATAAAGCACAATTAAGGGCAAGCAGTAGAACAATAACATAAAGTAAACTCAATTATGGTTTTAAAATTTTTTACTTTTTGTTTTTGCTTTTTCTCTTATTGCTTGGTTTGGCTTCTTTTAAAATTTATTTATTTTTTTTTATTTTTATTTTTTAACCTTACAGTCTTCTGCTTGTATATTATGGTTTCTGATTTTGGGGGTTTTGTTGTTGTTGTTGTTTGTTTGTTTGTTTTTTGTGCATGTGTCTATTTGTGGGTATATGCTTTTCTTTTAAAAATTCTAGTCTGTTTGCTTTTATTTTTATTCACCTGTTTGTTCCCTAAAGAGAGAGAGAAAAAGAAGGCATGGACTTTAATGGGTACAGAGCTGAGGAGAATCTTGGAGGAGCTGACCAGAATATACTGTATGAAAATATTTTCAATAAATAAAAAGCATAGAAAGGGATTTATAATAATTCATGAAGTTTTTGAACATTCTGACTTTAAAATATCTAAGAGAATTTAACATGTTGACATTAGATGCACATTGGTCATGAGACATCAGCATATTTTTAAAGTATATCTGTGAACTTTTGTACAATAAAATGTAGAAAATACAAATTAAGAGTAGAAATTACACACTTGATCAGCACTGCCTGTTCTTTGTTTATAAATGTAAGCACTAGCTAAAGATAAAGTTAGAAATCTCAGTGGTTTAGCAGAAACAGAAGTCTTTTTTATTTCATCATGTAAAGTTTCATTGACAGTAGTTCAACAATAACAGTGAGGTAGGGTGAGGAACATGGTTTAGCTATGCTGCCAAAGCACAGCTGTTTAACTTCAACAGCAGTACATTTGTCTTTTAAAATTCTAAAAGTCCAAGTTCAAGATATCATATTTTTGTGAAAGCAGTCTTTGTGGCTTATAAATGATCTCTCTCTCTCTCATATATATATATATATATATATATATATATATATATATATATATATATATATATGCTTTATTTAGTTTTGACTTGAATTCATTTTTAAAAAATTACTACTCTTTTACATAAATATAGTGCTTTGGAATACTACATTTAAGGTCTAATAGAATACCAAAGACAAGTTTCAAATAATAATATAGAAGATAATTAACATTGCATGTCCATAATAACTTATACGTAAAGGTTCAGAAACTTTTTAAGAATATTCAACATGGATAAACACAATAGAATTTTTCAAATCACACATTTGAAAACTGCTCAGATTAGAAATATGTAGCTATGTCAATTATGCCTAAATTGAATTGTAAAGTTACATTAATATGAATTTTACTGTAAAATAAAAAATATAACAGGTAATTTTTAATGGTGAAAATAAAAAAAGAAAATATTGAAATAAATAAAGCCTCAGTTATTATTTTAAGTCAAGTAAATTTTATGTTTTTTTCTAAAAATGAAACATAGAAACATACATTTAAAATAATGACTTTCTTTGCCTAGTTCTTTTTGTTTCTACTTGGTTGATTTCAGTCCTGAGTTTTACTATTTCCTGCCTTCTACTCCTCTTGGGTGTATTAGCTTCTTTTTGTTCTACAGCATTCAGATGTGCTGTTAAGCTGCTAGTGTATGCTCTCTCCAGTTACTTTTTGGAGACACTCAGAGCTATGAGTTTTTCTCTTAACACTGCTTTCATTGTGTCCCATAAGGTTGGGTATGTTATGCCTTTATTTTCATTAAATTCTAAAAAATCTTTAATTTCTTTCTTTATTTCTTCCTTGACCAAGCTATCATTGAGTAAGGCGTTGTTTAGCTTCCATGTATATGTGGGTTTTCAGTTGTTTTGTTGCTATTGAAGACCAGCCTTAGTCCGTGGTGAACTGATAGGATGCATGGGATTATTTCAATCTTCCTGCATATGTTGAGGTTTGTTTTGTGACCGATTATATGGTGAGTTTTGGAGAAGATACCATGAGGTGCTGAGAAGAAGGTATATTCCTTTGTTTTAGAATGAAATGTTCTATAGATATCTGTTAAATCTGTTTGGTCCATAACTTCTGTTAGTTTCACTGTGTCTCTGTTTAGTTTGTATTTCCATGATCTGTCCATGGATGAGAATGGGGTGTTGAAGTCTCCCACTCTAATTGTGTGAGACGCAATGTGTGCTTTGAGCTTTAGTAAAGTTTCTTTTATGAATGTGAGTGCCTTTGCATTTGAAGCATAGATGTTCAGAATTGAGAGTTCTTCTTGGTAGATTTTTCCTTAGATGAGTATGAAGTGTCCTTCCTTATCTTTTTTGATGACTTTTAGTTGAAAGTCGATTTTATAAGAAATTAGAATGACTACTCCAGCTTGTTTCTTGGGACCATTTGCTTCGAAAATTGTTTTCCAGCCCTGTACTCTGAAGTAGTGTTTGTCTTTGACACTGAGGAGTGTTTCCTGTATGCAGCAAAATGCTGGGTCCTGTTTACATATCTAATCTGTTAGTCTATGTCTTTTTATTGGGGAATTGAGTCCATTGATGTTAAGAGATATTAAGGAATAGTGACTGTTATTTTTGATGTTATTTATATACTTGTATGGCTATCTTCTTTGGGGTTTGTTAAAAGAAGATGACTGTTTTGCTTTTTCTAGGGTGTAGTTTCCCCCCTTGTATTGGTGTTTTCCATCTATTATCCTTTGTAGGGCTGGATTAATGAAAATATATTGTGTAAATTTGTTTTTGTCATGGAATATCTTAGTTTCTCCATCTATGATAATTGAGAGTTTTGCTGGATATAGTAGACTGGGCTGGCATTTGTGTTATCTTATGGTCTGTATGAGATCTGCCCAGGATCTTCCAGCTTTCATAGTCTCTGGTGAGAAGTCTGGTGTAATTCTGATAGGTCTGCCTTTATATGTTTCTTGCCCTTTTTCCCTTACTGGTTTTAATATTCTTTCTTTCTTTTTCTTTTTCTTTGTTTGTTTGTTTGTTTGTTTTTTGTGCATTTGGTGTTTTGTCTATTATGTGACAGGAAGAATTCTGTAGGCTTCTTGTATGTTTATGTGCATCTCGTTCTTTAGGTTGGGGAAGTTTTCTTTCATAATTTTGTTGAAGATATTAACTGGCCCTTTAAGTTGGGAATCTTCACTCTTTTCTATAGCTATTATCCTTAGGTTTGGTCTTCTGATTGTGTCCTGGATTTCATGAATGTTTTGGGTTAGGAGCTTTTTGCATTTTGCATTTTCTTTGACTGTTGTGTCAATGTTTTCTATGGTATCTTCTGCACCTGAGATTCTCTCTTCTATCTCTTGCACTCTGTTGGTGATGCTTGCATCTATGACTCCTGACCTCTTTCCTAGGTTTTCTATCTCCAGGGTTGTCTCCCTTTGTGATTTCTTTATTGCTTCTATTTTCATTTTAAAATCCTGGATGATTTTATTCAATTTCTTCATCTGTTTGTTTGCATTTTCCTGTAATTCTTTAAGGGATTTTTGTGTTTCCTCTTTAAGTACTTCTAGCTGTTTACCCATGTTCTCCAGTATTTTTTAAGGGAGTTATTTATGTCCTTCTTAAAGCCCTCTATCATCATCATGAGATGTGATTTCAAATCAGAGTCTTGCTTTCCTGGTGTGTTGGGGTATCCAGGGCTCACTGTGGTAGGAGAACTGGGTTCTGATTGTGCCATGTAGCCTTGGTTTCTGTTCCTTATGCTCTTGCCCTTGGCTCTCACTATCTGTTTATCTCTGGTGTTAGCTGGTCTTGCTCTCTCTGACTGTGTCTTGTCCCTTGTGCATGTCTTTCTGCCAGTACCCCTGGGAGACCAGTTCTCTTCAGGACGTATTTGGGTATTGAGAGCTGTGGCACTGGGTCAGCTCCAGGGTACAGACAGAAACCGGAAGGATCCTGTCCCAGGCTGTTCCTTGGTTCTTGTTTCTTGAGGGCTATGGGCAGGTATTTTGGGAGCAGAAGTGTTGGTCTTACCTGTGCTCATACGCATGTCCACACTTCTGGGAGACCATCTCTCTACAGGCTGTATTTGGGTAAGGAGCGCTGTGGCACAGGATCAGCTCTGGGTGCTGTGGAGCAGGATTAGCTCTGGGCACAGACCGATAATAACTGTCTTATTCCTGTCTAAATAGGTGAGGGGGAGGAGAAAATAAAATGTCATCGTCTTTGTCTTAGTGTGTGTGTGAGGAAATATCATAACCAAAGTAATTTTGGGAGGAAATGGTTCATTTGACTTATTCTTTCACATCACTATTCATTATTGAAGAAATCAGGGAAGGAACTCTAACAGAGAAGAAACCAGGAGAAAGGAGCTGATGCAGAGTCCCTGGCGGGGTTGCTCCATGGCTTGCTCAGCCAGCTTTCTTATAGACTCTAGCACCAGCAGCCCCCTTGCTGAGGCACACACAATGGGATGGGCCTTTCATACAAATCACCAATTAAAGAAATGCTCCACAGGCTTGTCTTCAGACTGATCTCAAGAAGGCATTCTCTAAGTTGAAGCTCTCTCCTCTGTGATGACTCTAGATTGTGCCAAGTTAACATAAAACTAGCCAGCACAGGGGAAGATGTGAAGAAAGAGGAACACTCCTCCATTGCTGTTAGGATTGCAAGCTGGTACAACCACTTTGGAAATCTGTTTGGCAGTTACTCAGAAAATTGGACATAGTACTACCTGAGGATCCAGCTATTCCACTCCTGGGCATATACCCAGAAGATGCTCCAACATGCAATAAGTATACATGCTCCACTATGTTCATAGCAGCCATATTTATAATGACCAGAAGCTGGAAACAATACAGATGTCCCTCAACAGAGGAATGGATATAAAAAATGTGGTACATTTACACAATGGAATACTACTCAGCTATTAAAAACAATGACTTCATGAAATTCGCAGGAAAATGGATGGAACTTGAAAATATCACCTGAGTAAGGTAACTTAGTCACAAAAGAACAAACACGATATGTACTCATTATGTGGATATTAGCCCAAAAGTTCAGAATACCCAGTATTTAATTCACAGGCCATATGAAGCCTAAGAAGAAGGAAGACCAAAATGTGGATGCTTCAGTGTTTCTTAGAAGGATAAACAAAATACTCACAGGAGAAAGTATTAAGACAAAGTGTGGAGCAGAGATTCAAGGAAAGGCTATCCAAAGACTGCCCCACCTAGGGATACATCCCATATATAGCCACCAAACCTGGATGATAAGCTGTCTCCAGATAGGCTCAGGCAGAGCCTGACAAATACAGAGGCGGATGCTCACAGCCAACCATTGTACTGAGCATGAGATCCTGGATGGAGGAGTTGGAGAAGGGACTGAAGGAGCTGAGGGGGTTTGCAGCCCCATGGAGGGAGCAACAGTGTCAACTGGCCAGAACCCTGAACCTCCTGGAGACTAGACCACCAACCAAAGAATACACATGGAGGGATTCATGGTGCTGGCCACATATGTGGCAGAAGAGGGCCTTCTTGGATATCAGTGGGAGAAGAGGCCCTTGGGCCTAAGGGTGTTAGATGCCCCAGTGTAGGTGAACTCTGTGGAGGGCAGACAGGAGTGGGTGAGTGAGTAGGGGAGCACCCTCATAGAGGCAGGAGGAGGAGGGATGGTATAGGGGGTTTCCAAAGGGGAAAACATTTGAAATGTAAAAACAAAAACAAACAACAACAACCCAAACTAGCCAGCACAGTCTTTTTCTACTTTAAGGTCATGGTGCATTCCATAGCAATAGTTCACACAGTCTTCAAAAGAACTAGGTTTAAAACTGGATCTACTCTTTTCATCCTTATCTGGAGGCTTAACAATCACCACAAGTCAAAATCCAGTAGCAGATGAGAAAGAGAATATTCTGCATGTTGGGTCAAAGGCTAAGGGCATTGATTGCCTCCACCTGTGTTCCTCTGGCTGTATGTATACTTTCAGCTGCCATAAAAGCACAGGAGAAATTTGGAAATGTTGTCTATACTATGCCTGAGGTGGGAGCAAAGGAGGCTTAGTGAAGAACTTTCCTTTCTTGATAGCTATTGCCCTTCTTAAACTGTGAAAGCTATTCAGTAGGGATGATGATTCCAAGTGAGTATGAGCTTCATTTCTTTATGTTCCATAACTCTATGTTCTATGGTCTCCAGCAATAGGGTATTGCCATCAAAATCTGGAGGATAACTATGAGCATTGGCAATAGCTTGTAATATTTGGTAGAGTATGGGATCTTATGTGCCAGTAACTCCAAAAAGGATAACCAATTCCAGGCACATGGTTTGTTTGGTTGGTTTTAATTTTTTAGGTTTTGTTTGTTTTTGTTTTGTTATTTTGTAGCAACTAATAGAAACAAAATTACCTGTTTTAGGATAGCTTTCTTTATACTTGTGTATGTGTGTGTGTTTGTGTGTGTATTTGTAATCTTCTATAATAGTAAGTTTTCTTGTGGCTTTTCAAAATATCTTTTTTATGCCATTTTGTATTCTCTTGTCTATATATCCTCCCGTCCTCTTCCTGATTAAGCCCTTTCTGTACCATTATTCCCTTTAGCCTATTATATGACTTTGCTCTACATTTCCTCCACTGATAACTACTCCCACCATGGCCCTTTACTGATTTCCTGACCTCTATAGGTATTCCAAAATGGAACAAGCACTTCTGAAGTTTTAAGGCTAACATCTGCAAATGACAGAAAATATATAGCGTTTATTTTCTGGACTGAGTTACCTCCGTCAGAATAGTTATTTCATACTCCATCTATTTTTTCTGAAAATTTCATATTTTGACTTTTATTAGCACCTGAATAATGGTTCATTGTGAAATGTGAAGGAAAATAACTCAGGCAACATGTTCATTAAAGAGAAAGAAGTATAAAGTCTCTCAGCTTCAGCAAGCCATTGCAAATGTGTTAGCCAGATGAATGTGCAGAGATTGAAGAAGGACTTGCTCCACACGGAATGCTTAAGGGGTTTTGAGACTTTGTCATTATGTATTCAGAACCTCAAAATTTGTTTGTGTTATCTATTTGCACAATGATGGTGTTAAATTGTTCATTATGCTTTGTCACTGTAGAAATGTAAAATAAGCAAACTAGCATTAGATTCTAGAAAAATGTACTGGAAAAGTACAGCTATCTTCCCACCATCCCCCGCCATCTTCTGTATTTCTAGAAAATTCCATGTAGACTATGAGCACAGGCTATAGTTCAGAAATTAATGTTTATGTCTCTATCATTCCCAGGGACACCAAAATCATACTGCAGTCCTAATTTTGTGGCCCAGAGTACAGGTTGATGTATCTTGTTGTATTAGTTACTTTTTTCCTGTAATAAAATACTATGACCAAAACCAAATGATAAAAAAGTTTGATTTAGGCTTATAGTTTTCAATATAAAGTTCACAATGGCAGAGAAGAGAGGTCAGTAGGTGCCTATAGCAGGAAGCTGGAGATCACATCATCAACTACCCAGAGAAAACAAGGAGACTGAACTGGGTGTGGGAAGAGGCTAAGATCTACTGACAAGTTTTTCTTCAGAAATGCTGGACTTTCTAAAAATTCCATAGTCTTTCCAAATAGCCCCATTAACTAGGGACTGAGTGTTTAAATACTTGAGCCTTTGGGGCACATTTCTCATTCAAACCACTACACTTGGTATGGGAGACATAGGGTGTGCCATTGATTCTATTGCAGGAAGTTTCTAAAAATACATTTCCTGGGCTAGAGAGATTGCTCAGTGGTTACGAGTCCTGTCTACTCTTCCGTGAGATGAAGATTTGCGTCCTAGTAACTACATGGTGTCTCACAACCATTTCTAACTCTAGTTCTGTGGAATCTGATGCTCTTTTCTGCCCTCTGTGAGCACTAGACATGCATGCAGTATACAGACATACATGTAGGGAAATAAAACACCCTTGCACAAGCAATAAAAATAAAACAAAATGTTTCCCATCTTCTGTTAATTATCCCTAAAGAAGTCAACTTTATGATTTTGACTTTCTCTGAAGAATGAAAATACAGAGTTTATTAGTTTTCTAGCAATCTAATTTTAATAATATAAGTGTTATTCTAATATTTTGTTTTTTGAAAGCAGGAAAATGTTTTTACCATTTCCTTTCTTCCTGTATTGTACGTACTGTATAATCTTCCTGTATATCTACTATAATATAATCCTGTATTTCAGAGTTAACATTTTTATAGTCCTATTTTGTCATTTATTTGGATTATCAGTAAAGATATT
This sequence comes from Uromys caudimaculatus, assembly GCA_028551405.1. Taxonomy (NCBI): domain Eukaryota; kingdom Metazoa; phylum Chordata; class Mammalia; order Rodentia; family Muridae; genus Uromys; species Uromys caudimaculatus. The sequence goes on from CM052701.1 coordinate 140,403,211, forward strand.
TGACTTTTGACTTAACTTGTTAAAAATGATTGCACTGAAACATAAAAATAAGCTATTGCCAAATAAGTTGCTGCTTTTCAAGTTATGATTGAGATGAATCCAAGAAAAATTCCATTTTTGTGAATTGCATAGCGGCCAAAAAACAAAGATGAATGAATAAAGGCATAAAGAAAACAAGAGAAACATTACACGGAATAAGGATGCTGCGGTTCAGATGGTGTGTATGTCATGGGGATAAATTACTGTAGATTTGTTAAGACTCAATACTTTCTGAGAGCTGTGTATCAGATTGCTGCACAACTATACATTCTGCTTTTACATCCTCAAAGAAAGGAGTTGACTTGAAAACTGGAGGAGTCAATTTCAGTGTATAGCCTTGTCTTACATGCTATTGCATCCACATACAAGACATCATTTTTTTAGAAAAAATATATAAACAAAATACATTTATTCATAAATAGTAATACAACTTAGAATTATAGAGTGAAACAATCAAACAAACAAAAACCCAGTTTCTCTATGCTTTCAAATGACATTCAGAGGAAATTCCCAAAATCATGATTATTTAAAACACATTTCTAAAAATATTCACATCTTATCATTTTAATAGCTAAGATTCTTGTAAAGTAATACAACACATTGAACATTTGTTGCACGCACAGAGAACTCCAGCCTATAGGATCATTCAGAGAAGGAAACACATTTAAAATTAAGATTTCCTAGTCAAGTAATGAAGAGTTAGAGGGACACAGGTACACAAGAAAAGCAAACTTGGCTCCCTGAGCTTCTTGTTCCCAGAAGAGACTGTTAGGAGAAATGGCAGGAAAATATGGGGAACATGTCTACACAGAACAAATAGGAGAAGGAGGAGGACTCAGGATCCATTTATCAAACTTCTAGACTCAGGCTCCTCTCATTCTAAAGGGAAGAAAATATTGCTTTCCCCTCTTTTTAATGGTTTGGCCCTCTGATTTTTCTGGATGTGCAATTCTTTTTCTATGTCAGAAAACCAACTTGGAGATCCCATAGATCACTAACAGCACCACATTATAGTAAAAGGCCTTTGTGGAATCACATGTGGACACTACCCATTAGGGACTGAGTTTTGATTGAAAATGTTTTATATCTTGAGAGAGGATTGAAAGGACTTATGATCTGTGACCTGGGACCTGAAGCTGTGCTACAAGCTCCATAGCCAAATAGTGCCAGAAGAAAGCTAGCCTTCCAAGAGTATAGAAAAGCCTGTGAGTGGAGGTAAGACCAGCACCACTGCTCAGCGGGACCCACCCAGAACCCTCAGGACACAGGAACTGAGGAGCAGCCTGAGACAGGAGCCTTATGGTTTACTCCTGTGGCCTGTGCCAAACAGCTCCATACCCAAATAGTACAGGGAGAGAGCTAGCCTCCCAGGAGAATGGACAAGCCTGTGAGCTGAGGTGAGATCAGCATTCCTACTCAGAGGGACCCCTCTGGGAACCCTCAGGACAAAGGGACTGAGGATCAGCCTGGGACAGGAAACTTCCGGTTTTCATCTGTGGCCAGGGACCTGAGCCTGGGCCCCAAGTCTCCATAGCCAAATAGTGCTGGGAGAAAGGTAGCATCCCAGGAGTGTGGACAAGTCTGTGAGCAGAGGAAAGACCAGCAGCTCTGCTCAGAGGGAACCGCCCAGAACCCTCAGAACACAAGGACCAAGGGGCGACCTTCCGGTTTCCTTCTGCAGCCAAGGAGCTGATCCTGTGACACACGGCCCTGGACTCAAATAGTGCCAGGAGAGAGCTGGTCTCCCAGGAGTGCTGACACACCTTCGAGTCCAGGAAAACCACCACTACTGTTCAAATTCCTCGATCAAGAGGGACCCTCACAGAGTCATGAGAACACAGGAACCAAGGAACAGCTGGGGACAGGATCCTTCTGTTTTCTGTCTGCACCCCAGAGCTGACCCTGTACCACAGCTCTCCAAACCCAAATTCCTCTTAGAGAGAGCTGGTCTCCAAGGAGTACTGATGCAAAGGCAGGAGGGACGAGCCACAGTCAGAGAGAGCAAGACCAACTAATACCAGAGACAACCAGATGGTGAAAGGCAAGGGCAAGAACATAAGGAACAGAAACCAAGGCATCTTGGCATCATCAGAACACAGATCTCCCACCACAGCGAGCTCTGGATACCCCAAAACAGCAGAAAAGCAAGACTCAGATTTAAAAATCACATCTCATGATGATGGTAGAAGACTTTAAGAAGGAAATAAATAACTCCCTTAAAGAAATACAAAAGAACACGGTTAATAGCTAGAATTCCTTAAAGAGGAAACACAAAAATCCCTTAAATTACAGGAAAATGCAAACAAACAGATGAAGAAATTGAACAAAACAATCTAGGATCTAAAAATGGAAATAGAAACAATAAAGATATCACAAAGGGAGACAACCCTGGAGATAGAAAACCTAGGAAAGAGGTCAGGAGTCATAGATGCAAGCATCACCAACAGAGTGCAAGAGATAGAAGAGAGAATCTCAGGTGCAGAAGATACCATAGAAAACATTGACACAACAGTCAAAGAAAATGCAAAATACAAAAATCTCCTAACCCAAAATATCCAGGAAATCCAGGACACAATCAGAAGACCAGACCTAAGGATAATAGGAATAGAAGATAGTGAAGATTCCCAACTTAAAGGGCCGGTAAATATCTTCAACAAAATTATGGAAGAAAACTTTCCTAACCTAAAGAAAGAGGTGAACATAAACATTCAAGAAACCTACAAAACTCCAAATAGATTGCACCAGAAAAGAAATTCCTCTTGTCACATAATAGTCAAAGCACCAAATGCATAAAACAAGGAAAGAATATTAAAAGCAGTAAGGGAAAAGTCAAATAACAAATAAAGGCAGACCTATCAGAATTACACCAGAGACTATGAAAGCTAGAAGATCCTGGACAAATCTCATACAGACCCTAAGAGAACACAAGTGCCAGCCCAGGCTGCTATACTCAGGAAAACTCTCAGTTACCATAGATGATGAAACCAAGATATTCTATGACAAAACCAAATTTACACAATATCTTTCCACACACCCAACCCTACAAAGGAAAATAGATGGAAAAATGCCAACACAAGGAGGGAAAATACACCCTACAAAAAGCAAGAAAATAATCTTCTTCCAACAAACTCAAAAGAAGATAGACATACAAACAGAAAAATAGCATCAAAAATAACAGGGAGCAACAATCACTATTGCTTAATAACTCTTAACATCAATGGACTCCATTACCCAATAAAAAGACATAGACTAACAGACTGGACATGTAAACAGGATCCAGCATTTTGCTGCATACAGGAAGCATACCTTATTGTTAAAAAGAAACACTACCTCAGAGTAAAGGAATGGAAAACAATTTTCCAGGCAAATGGTCCCAAGAAACAGGTTGGAGTATCTATTCTAATATCAGATAAAATTGCCTTTCAACCAAAAGTCATAAAAAAAAAAAAAAAGGTAAGGAGGGACACTTCATACTCATCAAAGGAAAAATCTACCAAGAAGAACTTTCAATTCTGAACATCTATGCTCCAAATGCAAGGGCACCCACATTCATGACGGAAACTTTACTAAAGCTCAAAGCACACTTTGCACCTCACACAATAATAGGGGGAGCCTTCAACATCACACTTTCATCCATGGGCAGATCATGGAAACACAAACTAAGCAGAGACACTAACTAACTAACAGAAGTTATGGACCAAATGGATTTGACAGATATCTATAGAGCATTTCATCCTAAATCAAAAGAATATACCTTCTTCTCAGCACCTCATGGTACCTTCTCCAAAACTGACCACATAATCGGTCACAAAACAAACCTCAACAGATATAAGAAGATTGAAATAATCCCATGCCTCCTATAAGATCACTACAGATTCAAGCTGGTCTCCAATGGCAACAAAAACAACAGAAAGCCCACATACACATGGAAGCTGAACTATGCTCTACTCAATGATAACTTGGTCAAGGAAATAAAAAAGAAAGAAATTAAAGACGTCTTAGGATTTAATGAAAATGAAAGTACAATATACCCAAACTTATGGGACACAATGAAAGCAGTGCTAAGAGAAAAACTCAGCTCTGAGTGCCTCCAAAAAAAAAAAAAAAAAAAAAAAAAAAAGGAGAGAGCATACACTACCAGCTTACCAGCACTCCTGAAAGCTCTAGAACAAAAAGAAGCTAATAAACCCAAGAGGAGTAGAAGGCAGGAAATAATCAAACTCAGGGTTGAAATCAGCCAAGTAGAAACAAAAACAACTATATAAAGAATCAACAAAACCAGGAGCTGATTCTTTGAGAAAACCAACAGAATAGATAAACCCTCAGCCAGACTAACCAGAGGGCACAGAGCCAGTATCCAAATTAACAAAATCAGAAATGAAAAGGGAAATATAACAATGGAAACTGAGGAAATTCAAAACATCATCAGATCTGATTACAAAATCCTATATTCAACAAAACATGAAAATCTGGATGAAATGGACAATTTTCTAGACAGATATGAGGTGCCAAAGTTAAATGAGGATCAGATAAACCATCTAAACAGTTCCATAACCCCTAAAGAAATAGAAGTCATTAAAAGTCTCCCAACCTAAAAAAGCACAAGACCAAATGGGTTTAGTGCAGAATTCTATCAGATCTTCAAAGAAGACCTAATACCAATACTCTTCAAACTATTCCACTAAATAGAAACAGAAGGAACACTACCCAATTCCTTCTATGAGGCCACAGTTACACTGATATCAAAATATTCAATAAAATTCTCTCAAATCGAATCAAACAACACATCAAAATGATCATTCACCATGATCAAGTAGGCTTCATCCCAGGGATGCAGAGATGGTTCAATACCTGGAAATCCATCAATGTAATCCACTACATAAACAAACTCAAAGAAAAAAACCACATGATCATTTCATTAGATGCTGAGAAAGCATTTGACAAAATTCAACATCCCTTCATGATAAAAGTCTTGGAAAGATCAGGAATTCAAGGCCCATACCTAAACATAGTAAAAGCAATATACAGCTAACCAGTAGCCAACATTAAACTAAATGGACAGAAACTTGAAGCAATCCACTAATATCAGGGACTAGACAAGGCTGCCCTCTCTCTCCCTATCTATTCAATATAGTAATTGAAGTTCTAGCTAGAGCAATCATACAACAAAAGGAAGTCAAAGGGATGCAAGTTGGAAAGGAAGAAATCAAAATGTCACTATTTGTAGATGATATGATTGTATACTTAAGTGACCCGAGAAACTCCACCAGAGAACTCCTACAGCTGATAAAAAAAACTTCAGCAAAGTGGCCGGATATAAAATTAACTCAAACAAATCAGTAATCTTCCTATACTCAAAGGATAAACAGACTGAGAAAGAAATTAGGGAAATGACACCCAGTGGAATCCCTGCGGGCCTGAAGGACTAGAGAGTTGGTGGACCGAGAGGCAGAGTGAGTGAGATCACCCAGCTCTGCGACTGGGCAGAGCTGGCACTAGTGCAGAAATGTACTGGGTTCTCTTTTTTAATATTTCCTACAGTAATACCCAAGGTGCTTCAACATATAACAAGGACACATGCTCCACTAGGTTCATAGCAATCATATTTATAATAGCCAGAAGCCGGAAACAATCCAGATGTCCCTCAACAGAGGAATGGATACAGAAAATGTAGTACATTTACACAATGGAATACTACTCAGCTATTAAAAACAATGACTTCATGAAATTCGCAGGCAAATGGATGGAATTTGAAAATATCATCCTGAGTGAGGTAACTCAGTCACAAAAGAACAAACACAGTATGTACTCATTTATAAGTGGATATTAGCCCAAAAGTTTGGAATACTTAAGATTCAATTCATAGCAACTGTTGGACTGAGCGTGAGGTCCCAGATGGAGGAGTTGGAGAAGGGACTGAAGGAGCTGAGGGAGTTTGCAGCCCCATGGAGAGAGCAACAGTGTCAACTGGCAAGACCCCCTAGAGCTCCTGGAGACTGGACCACCAACCAAAGAATACACATGGAGGGACCCATGGTTCGAACCACATATGTGGCAGAGGAGGGCCTTCTTGGCCATCAGGGGGAGGAAAGGCCCTTGGGCCTGAGGGTGTTAGAGGCCCCAGTATAGGGGAATGCCAGGGAGGGAAGACAGGTATGGGTGAGTGGGTGGGGGAGTACCATCATAGAGACAAGGTGAGGGAGATAGCATAGGGGGTTTCCACAGGGAGACCTGGAAAGGGGAAAGCGTTTGAAATGTAAATAAATTATCAAAAAAAGGAAAAAAAGTAAAATAAACCAAATAATACATGTATTGATTAATCTAATATAGACAAATGGACAATCTCAACCGCAATGTCTGCTGAGAGCTGAAAACAAAATTCAGCACATATGCTTACAGGAAGGGGAGGGGAAGGTGGTGCCCAGTGTTAGCTGCTTTGTGCTGTCTGTATTACAGTGCCTGAATTAACTTTCTGAGACTTGGCTTAGAACTGTAGCCAAATCCATAAGACAAAAGAACAAATACTTTCTTCAGAAATAAACACAAAATGCACTTTTACAGAAAAAAGGACTTATACAAAATATAGACCACAACTGAATTTATAAGTATGCATTTTACCTTTTCAAATGACTTTTTTTGTTCTCTCTTCTAAATGTCATACTATGTCCATAGGCACACCTTTTATACATAGGTCCATTAATGCATTATGGGCTAGGATCCATGTATGAAGGATAATATGTAGTTTTTTCCTTTTGGAGGTTGGATGATCTTGTTTAGTATTATACATTCTAAGGACACCCATTTTATGAAAATTCTGTGATTTCCCTTTTTCTTCAGAGGCTGAATGATATTCCATTTTATATATGTACCAGATTTTCATTATCCATTGATATTTTGATGAACAACTATTCTGTTGCTATAGATATTATAGAAAAAATTTACTTTCAACAAAAAATTCAGCAAAATACAATTCTGGCTTATTGTTGAACATTGTTTCATATGCATCCAGAAGATGTGACTTCTGGACCACAGAAGGTAGACTCTAGGTATTACAGAGATCACTGGAACCTCACACCCATTCTGACATAGAAATCACTGAAGCCAAAGCACCAGTATTTCAGGCCCACTGGAACTGAAACTAGGGCCTAATACTAAGTTTTGAGGCCGCTATCCTGAATTTTGAGGCCACTATAGTTGGAGGTCTGGTCCCATGATGCTTCCAGACCTTTCAGGAGCCAAGTATTCAGTCCCAAATTGTTCCCTAGATGCATTATAGACAAGGGCCTTCTTCAGTAGTCTTCTCTTAACTCCCAATATCCAGAGGCCCGGTGGCTCCTCTGAAGCAGGTAGCCTGTGTGCAAGGTCCTCTTAGGTCCCAAAGAAGCCAGAGGCCTGCATGGGCAGTACTCTCTGGTACAGTTGGAGCTGGAGCTTTGAAGCCTTAGCATCTTCTTACTCTTATATTTTATCATGTATATGAAAGGAATTTAATTAATGCTTATCACAGTCTAGTAGGAGTGTTATGTGTGAATTTCATGATGCTTACTATATGTCCTGTGTTGAACCAGGACTAAGTACATTTTCTCCCACTGTGGCCAGACAAGGCAGTCCAGCTAGGCAAAGGGGATCCAATGGCAGGCAAAAGAATCAGAGACAGCCCTAGCTCCAATTGTTAGAGAACCCACATGAAGACCAAGCTGCACATCTGCTACAAATGTGTAGGGGGCCTAAGTTCAGCCCCTGATTTTGTGCTTTCTGGGCACGCCAATGTATGTGTCTCCATGTCTGTAAGTGTTTCTTGTGTTTTTTCTTTGGCTCTTGGTTTGTCTGTTTATTTGTTTGTTTTACCCTATCAGGTTTTGTTTTAATTTTAGATACCTGTTTTTTTAGTTAGAGTGAGCAAGAAAGCATGTGGATTTTGATGGGTGGGGAGGCGGGGATGTAGGGAGGTAGGGAGATGGAGAGGATCTGGGAGAATCTGAGGGAGGACAACCACTGTCAGAATATATTGTAGGAAAATAATTTGTTTTCAATAAAAAAAATCAGCAAAATAAAATTCTGGCTTATTGTTAGATATTGTTTCATACATACACATCAGACATGCCAGCAAATAAAGAAGCAAACAAACAACAGTTTTATAGACAATAAAGGGGAAAAAGAAACCTTTTATCTTTAACCTTTTTAACCATCTCATACAAACCAACTGTTTATAGTACAGCGAAGTACATACATGAAAGAATTTATTGAAATGTTTGTTATGAGATTATTTTGGGTATTTTTAAAAATACCGTTTTCTATATTAATATTGTAACAAACGTGTTCACAAATAAAGCCAGAAATAAGTCACCTGTCACCATTAAAGATGGTTGATCCCTACTACCATCTACAAAAATATAAAATGTAAATAAAAATACCAATTTTCCTTTTAAATTATTTTCAATGTGGCTGGAGAGATGGCTTAATGGTTAAGAGCACTGGCTGATCTTCCAGAGGATCAAGGTTCAATTCCCAGCACTCACATGGAAGCTCAAAACTGTCTGTTACTCCAGATCCGGGGATTCTGACACGTCCACACAGACATACATGTAAGCAAAACACCACTACACATAAAATTTAAAAATTAAAAAAAAAACACTTTAAAGGCACTTTCAAGAAACAAAAGCCTGGCCTTAGAAATTTGTTTAGTTTTTTTCTTCTCCTGTTGCAAATTCACATCATGCTTCTCTACTAGTAGGAGACCAGGTTCAAATTCTGGTGTGGGAAGTGGACGATGAATAAGTTATGGCATGCTTAAATGTAACTTTTCCCATTTTTTGCTGTTTAGTCATCCTCATTAGTCTCCTGAAATGCTCAGTGGCAGATAGAGTTCCTGACTAGCTTTCCTTTAATATGGACTGTCATGTGTAAGTGTAAGGTCATGATGGCATGTTACCAAAGTAATAGAAATCCTAACTAAGACAAATAGCTATGTTTGCTTGATCATTGTTCCTGTTTGCTTGGAATATATTTTTCTATCCTTTTACTGTAAGGTGATGTCTATCCTTGATTGAAAGCCATGAATCGTCACTGCAGCCGACAGATAGATTCTGTTTTTTAATTCCGTGTTACTCTGTATCTTTTAATTGTGGAGTTGAGACCATTGATATTGAGAGTTATTAAACAGTGTTTATTGATTCCTATTATTTTGTTGTTATAGTGTGTGATTTTTTTCCTCATTCTTTTGACTTTCTATTTTAGAAAGGAATGTAGAGACATAGTATTGAGCACTTTTTTTGATTCTTGTTTTCTTGTTGTTGTGGTGGTGGTAAAAGTGCTGCTTCTGGTGGTGGTGGTGGTGGTGGTGGTGGTGGTAGTGGTGTGTGTGTGTGTGTGTGTGTGTGTGTGTGTGTGTGTGTGTGTGTTTTGATTTGCGTGGATTATGTATTCCTTGTGTTTTCTTGGGTATGGTTCACTCTTTAGCACAATTAAAGGGAAAAACATTTTTTTTAAAGAAAGGAATGATAATCTACAAACACAAAGACAACATTTTGCCAACCACATTCCTAACAAGGATTTTGTTATGGTTTGTATATGCCGGGCCCAGGAAATGGCACTATTAGAAGGTGTGGCCCTGTTGGAGTAGGTGTGTCACTGTGGGTGTGGGCTTTAAGACTCTCATCCTAGGGCGGTGGCCGGGAACCTCAGCTTGGGCCACAGGGCTCCACAGCTAATCAGCACCGGGACAAAGATCCCTCTCAGGAGATCGCAAGACCCAAGAGAGGGCCAAAGACACGCCCCACAGCTCACCAGGTACTGCCCCGAACCCGGGAGACACAGGGACCGAGATCAGACCCGGTGCCACAGCTCTCCAAACCCAAACACCTCTCAGAGAGAGCTGGTCTTCAAGGAGTACTGACACGGAGACCTGCAGGAGGGGCAAGCCACAACCAGACAGAGTAAGATCATCTAACAACAGAGGCAACAAGATGGCAAAAGGCAAGGGCAAGAACATAAAGAAGAGAAACCAGGAGTACTCTGCACCATCAGAACCCAGCTCTCCTAACACAGCAAGCCCTGGATACCCCAACACACCAGAAAAGCAAGACTCAGATTTAAAATCATTTCTCACGAG
>CM052701.1:140413860-140468804 GCA_028551405.1 Uromys caudimaculatus
GTTCAGCTTTATTTAGCCGTTGATAGAGAAGGAAGAAGGAGAACCGCGCGGGGCCCAACATGGCGGGGTTATATAGCTCCGAGGCAGCGTGTCCCCTATTGGTTGGCGTGCCCCGGGAGTGGGCGGTGATTAGACGTGTACACCCATAATGCATTTCGGGGTTTTCGCGGGCTATCCGTAAGTTTCCTCAGAGTGACAGCGCCATCTAGTGATGGCGAATATTCTAACCGCTCCTTACAATTTTCTTCTGTGATTTTATTGAAAATAAATATTTTCTAGATCTGTGATCTGGGAATTTTCTCCTACTTCTATTTCTATTATTTTTAGGTTTGGTCTTTCATAGTGTCCTAGACTTTCTGGATGTTTTGTGTCAGGAACTTTTTAGATTTAACATTTTCTTTGACCAATGTATTGATGTCTTCAATTGTGTTGTCTAAGCCTGAGATTCTCTCTTCCATCTCTTGTATTCTATTGGTGATGCTTGTATTCCTATTCTTTACCTCAGTTTTCCATCTCCAGGGTTCCCTCAGTTTGTGTTTTCTGTATTGTTTCTATTTCTATTTCAGGTCTTGAACAGTTTTATTCATTTCCTTCACCTGTTTGATTGATTTTTCCTTTATCTCTTTAATGAATTTATTCATTTTTTCTTTAAAGATCTCTATCTCTTCGTAAGGTTGGATTCAGCTGTGTTAGAATATTCAGAGCTTGCTATAGTAGGATAGGTGGGCTCTGATGGTACCATATTGCCTTGGCTGTTGTTCATTGTGTTTTTATGTTGGCCTTTAGCCACCTGGTTTTTGTGGTTATTATAGGTTTAGATACTAATTTCTGTGTTTATCTTTGTTGGATGGGTGCTTTTTGTTCCCTTTGGTTTCTTATTTTTCTCCGTTTTTTGTTTTTGTTTTTGTTCATGAATGGTCTGGGTTTCTGGTGACTAGCAAATCTTTAGGTCTAGTAGAGTGTTTCCTTTTGTGTTTTTGTGGTCTGTATGGCCTCTGGAGATTTGGGTGCTAACCTTACCTCTGGAGTCCCTAGTACCAGTGTGTCCTGTGGTTCCTGATGCCAGCAGGCCTTGCAGGAAAGCAGGTGGAGGTATAGAATGGAAAATGGTGTCTAGGGGAATTGGGTGTAGTTTAAAGCATGCTTTAATGGAAATTGGTCGGTAAGGGCTCAGGGTAGGGTCTTACCTGGTTGTCCCTGGTTCCAGCAGGCCTGCAGCAAAGCAGGCAGAGTTGTGAGGCAGGAAATGGAGCACAGAGCTTGGGGTGTAGTTTACCATTGTTGAGTGTGCTTTCAGGGGAGTTCCTAGGCCTTTACTGGGATAGTTGATGCTTCTTTGATGGAGCTGAGACATCTGCTAGGACGAACATGAAATAAGTATCCTTGAGATGTAGTCTTCTGTAGGTGTTTTATTGGGGCTAACACACAGGATTGTATTTCAGAGGAGGCCAGGGCTGCATCTCAAGTTGGCAATATTTAAGAGTTCCCTACATGGTACTTGTCTTAGTGGCACAAAAATTGAAAGATTGAAAGGATCATGGAGAGCAGCTGATGTTCAGCATTGTGAAAAGCCACGGAAGCACTGTTGAAGGTCAGCTTCAGCTGCAGTGGAAACTAGTATTAAGGGTCATTGAGAGATCTGAGACTCAGTACTGTGTGACAAGCTTGGAGCACCTGAGGACATGCCAGGAAAGGGTACCAGTGAAGGTGCAGTTTCAGTCATAGTGGAGAACCTAGAACACTGGAGATGCCAGTACAGAAGGACGACTGCCAAGGACAATGGACAGATGCTGCAGAGTGCAGCTGACCAGAGCCACACTCTGTATATGTTTCAGATGGCAGAACAAGAGAAGTGGAGCTGCCCAGTCTGTAACCCAGAGGATCATGAACTTCAGATGCTGGCACTGAGCTAAAAATTTTGATTTATCCTCCTACATGCTGGTTTTACTTTGATTTTGATTGTAACTCTTTTTGTTTTTTTGTTTTTGGTTTTTCCCTATTGGAACAAGTATTTAACTTGCTTTTAGTTTTACAATTGAGAGATTCTAGACTTTTAAAGAGATATTGGATATTTTAAAGAGATTGAACTTTTAAAATGTTTAAAAATTTAAAAGACTTTTAAAAATATTTTTCATTTTATATGCATTGGTATTTTGCCTGCATGTATATCTATGTGAGAGTGTCGGATCTTGATGTTACAGACAGTTGTGAGCTGCCATGTCTGTGCTGGGAACTGAACCTGGGTCCTCTAGAAGGGCAGTCAGTGCTCCTAACAGCTGATACATGTCTCTAGCCCACTTTAAAGGACTTTTAAAGTCACTGTGTTTTATGTTACTCGTGGACATGAAAGAAGAGGATATGGCTTAATAGTGATGTGTGGGTTGAGCTGACAAAATGTCGGCTGTGCTGGTTAGTTTGTCAATGGGACAAATGCTGGAATCACATAGGAGGCGTCTCAGAGGAGAAAATGCTCTTATGTCGGACTGTATGTAAGGCTGTGGCACATTCTCTTGATCAATGAGTGATACAACAGTGCCCAGGTCAGTATGGGCAGTGTTATCATTTGGGTAAGGAATCTTGGGTTATATTTTTAAAAGTAAGCCCAGCAAGCCATTGGGAGCAACCCAGTAATCAGCACACTTCTGTGGCTCTGCTTCTGTCCCTGACTCCAGGTTCCTGTCTTGAGATTCTGCCCTGATTTTCCTCAATGATGTATGGCGATCATGATGTGTAGGCCAAATATACCCTTTTATTCTCAAGTTGCTTTTGGTCATGATGCTTATCACTGCAATATAAAGCACACTAAGACAACTTTTCTAACAACAAAAGCAGCTGTATAACCTATGAATCTGCAGAAGGTGAGCCAAGCACCATCCTCCTGGTAGAAAATAAGTTGGCCAAGGACAGAGAGAAGAAGTGTAATGATACACGATTATGAAGTAGCTCTTACATGCTAAGAGACGAGAACTTTTGCTCGACCTCACAGCCCAAGTTAATGATATACCTAGAGGTCACTTAAGTCTTAAGACTGCTATCACTCTGTGTACTATATTTAGCCTACCTTCAAGGGAACAATGTAGAAATAAACCTTACTTGCATTGGAAGCCTATGTAATCAACTTTTTCAGCTTAAGCCAATGCATATCTATATCTTAAATTATGTACTCTTCCATGCCCTGACTCAGACAGTGCAGGCATATTTTGTGCTAAAAATAGCAAATACAGAAGTTAAAAAAAAACTTTTGAAAATATACCATAAAAGTTAAAAGCAACATTTATGGATGCTGGTGATGAACAATAATGTCTGTTATCTGGGTCAATTAGGAGTGACTTCCAAGAAGCTTGATACCATAGGAAAATACCAGCTCAATGAGAGCAATAGTAGTAATAGGAGACTGGAAAAATATCAGTACAAATTTACCAAAACCCTTAATCTGAGCCCTTCCTTTTCATTTTCACACAAACATCAGACTTAAATGGATGTTGTATAAATTAAACTCATACAAAATAACATTTTCACTAATAAAACCTAAGAATAATAAGTAAATCAATCAATTAATCAGTAGCTTGTTCTTTTATTCTGATCAGGAAAATAGAATAACCATGGAGGTGCCAGCAATCCTGTTCTACTCTCGCTTTTCCTGTAGACCAAATCCCTCAGGTTTATCCCTAGTGTGGCAACAAGGCATCAGCTGCAGCCACCATTCCCTTACTCGTCACTGCATCCCAAGGTGCAATACCAGCAGTTATTCCTTCTGAACACACCAGCTGAGCAGGCCAGCAAACAGGCAGCACACACCCATCATACTCTGAAAATTGAGAGAGGAAACAGAGGCCAAGGAACAAAACACCCACCCTACAAAGACAACCCCAGAAATCAGCACCTAAAACTATAATCATCCTGATCTCAGATGCTGTGGGGCAGTGGTCTGTGGCAGGAGTCTGACACCCGGTTGAGCACAGGCTGAAAATTCTGGGAGACCCAATGGAATATCCACGAGGGACGAGACTATGTTTTTGGCTAATGCTCCCAGAAGACTCCTGTAAAAACAGCTACAGCTTTCACAACCCCTATATAGAGAGAGGCCTGGCATGTGAGACTTGTTGCGTAGAAGGCAACTCTGAGTCCTCCCACAAGCAAATGAGGCACTACAAAGCCCCCAGACCAAACCAATGAGAAGTATCGGTTGCCAAACCCCTGACCCCTCCCAAACAGTATATCAGACCGTCCTGTGTACCCTCTCTGCCTGCTCTGCCTGCCCTGCCCCCTCCTGCCCGCCGCCGCCTACCATCCAGAAGGAATAAAAGTGCGAAAACTGCTCCATGTGAGAGCTTCTGTCCTAAGAGCTGTAACACTTTCGGCCCAGGAAGAGATCTGCTCTCCTGCGACCTGAAGCCTCTCACTCTCCGGGCCGGGGGCGTTTGCCGACAGCGGCCGCGGGTCTCTCGGGGATTGCACTGTGGCCAGGACCTGGCTCAGAGAGGGAGAGCGGCTGGCCGCCCAGACCTGACGCAGCACAGTGCTGGGTGAGCACAGCGTCTGGGCAAGCATAGCGCCTTGGTGTAGTCCAGGCGACAAATACAGGAACCGAGGCAGAAGAGACTCCATCCCTGCTCACACTCCCTCCCCATGCCACAGCCCACAAGATGTTTTGATATAAGAGTCAGAACACAATAACAGCTAGATCAATACGTCTCCACTAGAACCTAGCTATTCTACCACAGCAGGTCCTAAATATTCTAACATAGCTGAATCACAAAAAAAAAAAAAAAAAATCTTAAAACAAACTTATAAGAAGATGACTGAGGTACTTAAAGAGGAAATGAATAAATCCCTAAAAGAAATTCAGGAAAATACAAGCAATTGAAAGAAATGAACAAACTCCTGGAAGAAAGAAAGAAAGAAAGAAAGAAAGAAAGAAAGAAAGAAAGAAAGAAAGAAAGAAAGAAAGAAAGAAAGAAAGAAAGAAAGAAAGAAAGAAAGAGGGAAGGAAAGAAAGAAAGAAGGAAGGAAAGAAAGAAAGAAGGAAAGAAAGAAGGAAGGAAGGAAGGAAGGAAGGAAAGAAAAACAAACAAACAAACAAAAACAACAACCAAACAGTTGAAGAAAACAAAACTGTTCAAGCCTAAAAATGGAAATAGAAGAAATAAAGAAAACTCAGACTGAGTGAATTCTAGAAAGCAAAAAATGAACTAGAGGCAAGCATCACTAAGAGAATACAAACAAATGGAAGAGAGAACATTAGGCATTGAAGACAGACTAGAAGAAATGGATACTCCTGCTGAAAAGAATTTAAATCTAAAAAAAAAAAAAAAAAAATAGATAACTCAAAACATCTAGAAAATCTGAGACACTAGCAAAGATCAAACTTAAGAAGAATGCTGTCCAAAAAGGACAAAGGAATAGTCAATTGCTAAGCTCTGCCAATACAGGATATGATAGTCCTTCATAATTCTTTCTTCACTTAAGGTCTTTCAGATGTTCTGGGGCAGAAGGTTACCTAATTATAGACACTCCAACATTATAAGGAATGTTAGGGACTGTCCAGACTGTCAACTGTTTCTGCAAATTGTTTAAATTTAGGAAGCTGGGTTCCTGTACTTCCGGGGGCGTTTGCGGACAGCGGACAGCGGCTGCGGTTCTCTCGCGGATTGCACTGTGGCCAGGACCTGGCTCAGAGAGGGAGAGTGGCTGGTCGCCCAGACCTGACTTGTCACAGTGCTGGGAGAGCACAGCGTCTGGGCAAGCATAGCGCCTTCGCGTAGTCCAGGTGACAGCCACAGGGACCGAGGCAGAAGAGACTCTATCCCTGCTCGTGCTCCCTCCCCATGCCAGGGCCCAACAAGACTCAAATATTGATTCCTTCTCAAATATTTGATGGGATTGAAGACTAGATAGTTATGATCTCACAATTAAACTTAAGTTGTTTAGCATTAAATAGTGTTCTAGATTTAAAGGATAGTTTTCAGATGGCAATACAAATAAAAATCAAAGGTGATTGACATACAGAATTGTAATCTCATTAAGTTAGGATAGATGATTAATACTTTATCTAAATTGTCAAATATAATGGACTGGATTTATAAATGTATATCACACCTTATAATTTTCACAGTTTTTATAATTGTAGTCCATTTATATCTGAGAGAAAAGGATCCTTTATTGGACTAAAAAGGAGAATTGTTGAGGTTTGGTCTTACTGTCTATTGTAAATGCGGGCCCCCGAGACCTGGAGTCTGCACATATACTTGTGACCCTGTCCCCAAGTTATTTATGATTGGTAAATAAAGATGCCAATAGCCAATGTCTAGACAGAAGAGACACAGGTGGGGTTTAGGTTTCTTGGGCTTGGAGTCAGAAGAGAGCGATGAGGAGAAAAAGAAGTTGCAGGAGGAAGAAGAAGCTGCCATGGGTTAGGTTAGCCATAAAAACATGGATCTGAGGCTGGCCAATTGGAGTTAAGAGCAGCCCTGGTGAAATTGGAAGTAATTTGGCGTTGGTAGGAAAGTGGATTCTAACAGCATAGAGGGTATGCATCGATCCAGCCCTTGTGCTATTTAAGACTTATTGTAAATATAAAGGGTATGTGTATCTTTTATCCCAGAACTAAATGGTCAAGGACAGGGTAAAAACTTTGAATTTGGGTTAAATAGTTTCTACAACACACGTAATTATCCATTAAGATGCAGGAAAGACCTTTGGCAAAACCAAACACCCATCATAATCAAGTTCTGGACAGAATACAGATACAAAGGACATATCTAAACATAATAAAGGCAATTCACAGTGGCTTATAGCCTACATCAAATTAAATGGAGAGAAAAAATCAAAGCAATTTCACTAAACTCAAGAATAAGAAAAGGTTGTTGACTCTCTCCATATCAATGCTATATACTACTTGAAGTTTTAGCTAGAGCAATAAAATAACTGAAGGATTTCAAGGGGATACACATTAGAAAGGTAGAAGTCCAAGTGTCACTATTCACAGAGGATTGGTAGCATACATAAGCAACCCCAAAATTCTACCAGGGAATTTCTACTGAATGTGATAAACACTTTCAGTGAAGTGGCTAGATACAAGACTAACTAAAGAAAATCAGTAGCCCTTCTATATGCAAATGTCAAAAGGACTGAGAGGGAAACCAGGGAAACAATACTTTTCCAAGTAGCCACAAATAATATAAAATATCTTAGGTTAACTCTACCCAAGCACGTGAAAGACTTGTAACTTCAAATCTTTGAAGAAAGAAATTGAAAAAGGTATCAGAATATGTAAAGGTCTCCCATGCTCATGTTTGGTAGGATTAATGTAGTAAAAATATCCATTCTCCAAAAGCAATCTACAGATTCAATGCAATGTTCATCAAAATTCCAAGACAATTCTTTATAGATCTTAAAAAAAAGACAATTTTCAACTTCATGTAGAAAAAAAAGTAAAGCAAAGCCAAACAAAACAAACAAAAAATCCAAGCTAGCCAAAACAATCTTAAGGAATAAAAGAACTGATAGACGTATCAGTACCCCTGACTTCAAGTTGTACTATTGAGCTATAGTAATAAAAACATCATGGTATTAGGATAAAAACATATTGTTGATCAATAGAATGGAATCAAGGACCCAGACATAAATCCACATACCTATGGACACCAGAATTTGATATAGTAGCCAGAAATACACACTAAATAAAAGAAATCATCTTCAACAAATGATGTTGGTTTAGCTAGATATTGCAGCTAGATATCCAGGCAGAATCCAGTTAGGAAGAATGCAAATAGATCCGTATCTATGTGCAAAACTCAAGTCAAAGAAGATCAAAGACTGAAGATGAAAGCAGATACATTGACTCTGCTAGAAGAGAAAGTGGGGAATAGCCTTAAACATATTGGTAGAGGAGATGACTTTCTGAACAGAATACCAACAATTAATAAATCAAGAAGATCAACAATTAATAAATGGGTCTTCAGGAAACTGAAATACTTTTGTAAAGCAAAGGATATTGTCAATAGCACAAAGTGCCCATCTACAGGATGGGAAAAATATTTAGCAAATCCACTTCTAGTAGAGGACTAATAATCTAAAATACACAAAGAACTCAAGAAACTCATTATCCAAAAATATTAATGTAATTAAAAAATAAAGTACAAATCTAAACAGAAAATTCTTAGTAAAGGAAACCCAAATGGCTTAGAAACACTTAAAGAAATGTCCGCCATCCTAAACCATCAAGGAAATGAAAATCAAATCCTGTTTCAGATTCCATCTTACTTCTGTCAGAATGGCTAAGATCAATAGTACAAGTGGTAGCACATGTTGGTGAGGATGTGGAGCAAGTAGAACAATCCTCCATTACTTGTGGGAATGCAAACTTAAACAGCTGCTATGGAAATCAATATGGTGGTTCTTCAGAAAGTTGAAAATCAGTCTGTCTCAAGACCCAGTTATTCCACTCCTGGCATATACTAAAAGATGCTCCACTATACCACAATGACACTTGCTCAACTATGTTCACTGTGTCTTTATTCACAACAGCCAGAATTTATAAACAACCCAGATGTCTTTCAACTGGAGAATTAATAAACAAAATGTTTATACAATGTTAAAAAATACAGCTGTTAAAAAATAACAACATAAAATTTGCAGACAAATGAATGGAACTAGATAAAAACCATCCCGAGTGAAGTAACCCAGACCCAGAAAAACAAATATGGCGTAAGTTCACTTATAACTGAATATTAGCTCTAAAGTAAATGCTAACCATGCTACAATCCTTAGACCCAGAGAGGTTAAGCAAAGAGGAGGGATCTAGAGCAGATGTATGTTTCTTTCTGGGAAGAGGAATTAGAATAGATTTTTGTGGTTGGACTAGGAGGAGGAGGAGGAAAGATCAAGCAGAGATGAGCTTGGATGGAGGGGCAAGTGTGGGGCAAGAAGGTTGGAACTGGCGAGTATTGGATGGGGTTGGTGTGGAAACCTGGTGCAGTGGAAACTGTCATTTATGCCATGATTCTAGTGAGGAAGCCTAATGAGGGACACACAGTCTCAGTTGACCATCTCTTAGAGCCAGGCAAGACTTCCACTTGCATTCTGTTGAGTTGTAGGCCCAGGGGGTCTCATGGAGATCACCCACAGTGATTTTTGGACAGAAGGTTACTTTCCACAAACTGACAGTAGGGACTTCATTGCTGAGAACAACATCCACACAGCTAATTGAATGTGGAGAGGCGAAGCTTATGTTAAGTTCTTGTCTCTGTGCTGTGGGAAAGGATTCTTTAGCTACCAAAGAATATCGTAGACACCAAGCTTGCCACAGAACCTTTGACCGGCAGGCTGTCCTGCCTGTAAAATATGCTAGGGAATACAGGACTATTCCATTTCTTAATGCTCTAATTGTCTTTGGGAAAAATAATATAAAGTAATCTTCATATTGAAATGGTGCGAGTAGCAAGTTGTTTAGCGTAATCTAAGAAAAATAGTGTATCAAACAATCTATTCTTTTAGTTGTCATCTGATCTTTTATAACTTAGAGGATATGGGTCCTATCTAATAATATCAATAACTCCACACCCAGGTTAAAATATTAAATGAGATAATGTGTATAAGGTATTTTGGTGTGATCAGAGTTTAATAAATGGTAGGTAATGGAATGGGAACTGCAGTTTGGCTAGACAATAAGTAAGAATCTAAAGTTCATTTTAAACATGTTAGAAACGTTTAAAGTTTAGTACATCCTCATGTACTAAAAAGACTTTTAAAGGCAATAGTGATTTTATTATAATTTAGAAGTTCCTGCAGTGATAGTTGTTCTATTTAATATTCCAAAGGGAAGGGAGGAGTCTCTATATTTGGCTATTCCAACTGGACATTTTCCCTAAGAAAATTCCATACCATTTACCAATTGGGAAAAATATATTA
The DNA here is from genome assembly GCA_028551405.1 of Uromys caudimaculatus. NCBI lineage: Eukaryota > Metazoa > Chordata > Mammalia > Rodentia > Muridae > Uromys > Uromys caudimaculatus. Next base: position 140,423,773 of record CM052701.1, read on the forward strand.
TGTGAAATATTAAATGGAAGTTGTGATTTCTGAACCCAGAACTTAATAAATGCAAGACATACTGAAAGCAACAAGATTTACTTTTTGAAAAAGAATTTTGGGTGCAAAACTAATCATAAAAATGCCACAGACATAAAGTATGTATTTCAAGAGAGTATGTGAAAATGCTAACATATAAATACACAGATAATCATCCTGAATTATCACATTATAAATTATTTGACTACATAATCACTATTCTGTAGAGCATTTAATGAAATCTGGAAGATCTTGGAGTAAGCAGAACATTGTGAAACAATGCTCTAGTCCCAGTGGGTGGTAACATCCATGAACAGACAGCCTTTGGCATTCTGTGCTTATTTATAAGTGCCATTTTTTAAAGGATAAACTAGAGTCTTTCCAACAACAAAAATAACAAAAAAAAAAATCAATGAGTTAATTATATAAGAACAAAATACTTTATGGATAAGTAATATTGCCTTTATTAAGTCTTAATTTTAAGTTTTTCAAAGACTGTTTTATTTTTTAAAGGTAAATGTTATATTGAGAAAAATGCTTGTTAAAATATAAAGATTAACATATTTAATTTATGAAGAGCACATACACATAAAGAAAAGTATCAGGATCCAGTTGAAATGAGACGGAAGGGAATGAATGGAAGCTGCACAGAACAGGAAGCACAAACAGCTGACAGAATGAACATTTATTCTCACTTACTGTCAATGAAATCAAAACAGTTAATATTTACAGTTTTCATGCAACAAATTAGCACAGTCATAGACAAGTATGATCTTTTCTGTGTATTGAAGATACCAAAAACAAGCAACTTCCTACATTGTTACTGGGAGTTTAAGTTTGGACAAAGAAATTGGAAATCAAAATAATAATTTGGATTAAGAGTCTTAGCAAAGTTCAAAGCAGCAACACAAATTCTAAGGAAACAGCAGCCTTGGAAGGTAATGATTGGAAGTTCTCCATAAATTTTGGGTGTTAAAGAATTTCTTCTCGTGCGCATGTGTGTGTGTGTGTGTGTGTGTGTGTGTGTGTGTATGAGCATTTCAATTTAGCATTTTTGTCTTTTCGTTTCAAAATTATTTGGATCCAGTTTGTTTAGTTTAGGTAAATTGCGATGGGAGTACTATCTAGGAGGTACAAGGAGATGGGCTTGGATTGAATGCAAAGATTTTTATGAAAGCACAGATGCTAGGGCTTAAAACATCCTTCAAACATTCCCAGCCCTTCCACATTTCCCTGCCATGCTTTGAGCATAGTACTCAACCTCCTAGAATCTCAGCCTTCCTGTCAGTACTGGGAGGAAGCTCCAGGAGGCACAGACAAGAAATTCTCAGACTACATTTTGAAAAGTGTTACACTATTTCTGGCATGCAAATCCTCGGCAGAATCATCTCTACTGTTAGTAACACTTAGATCTACCCGATAATGAAAGAGGTGCAGAGCCCGTGACACTACAGAACACCTCACTCGTGGACGTACCCAACATTAGTGTAAATGCATAGGCACACTTTTAACCATTTCAGCAAACAGAAGCCTTTCTGCAATTTGTTCAGAACAAATACGCTTCTGCTCTTGTTTTTATTAGCTAACAACCACGTAGAGATAAAATTGGGACTTCGGGTGAGTGGTAAATAACCGTGGATGGAACTTTCAGTTTTAGGAGGCTCAGCAATGAGAAGTCCCTGTGCTGATAATCCTTTTATGGGAATACTAAGGCCTTATGTTACTTCAAATTTCTCCTTGACTTAAATTTTTTTTCCTGATTTGTTCAAACAAATCGATCAATATTTGAAGAAATCAGCAGTTGAGCTTAAGAGTCAAAAACTAAGATAAACAAAGGCAGGGAACTCTCTACAACAAACACACATAGCCAGCTACTGCTTGGTTGTCAATAGATTTTAGCAGCTACGGGTTTCTGAAAGTTATATGCGCAGCCTTGTAGCAATCCTGGTCAGTCTAAAAACTAACTGACCTTTTGCCTTAAAAGCAAAGCAAAACAAAAAATCCTCTTTCTTACTTGGAACTTACTTGTAACCCCTGCTTAAAAAACAAAAAACAAAAAACGAAGAACAAAGAACAAAACAAACCAACAAACCAACCAACCAGGAAGTGATTGGAAGGCTTTTGCAGCTTCCAGATCTGCCAGGCTGCTTTACAGCTCTGCAAGGTATAAAGTACAGAAAGTCCGGTACAAACAGTGGTGCAATAAGCTCTGTTTGGTAGTTTGGGGCCTCGGTCAAAAGCAAAGCAGGCTTAAGTGCTGTCGTTTATTTCTTATTCACGTATTAATTTTTAACTTATTTGGTGCGGTTAGGGAGACGGCGGGGTTAAGGAGACTGGTGGGGGAGGGGAGAGAAAGAGGGAAAAGAAGGAACTAGGAACAGAGGAAGTTAAACGGAGCAGCTCCCTCCTTGTTTTTATCAGAGAACCCAATATGGCATCTTGTATGAGGAGCTTATTTTCTGACCACAGCAGATACGTTGAATCTTTTCGGAGGTTTCTAAATAATTCCACGGAACACCAGTGCATGCAGGAATTCATGGATAAGAAGCTTCCAGGCATAATAGCAAGGTAACCAAAAGTGGCGTTTCTTTCAATAGATTAACCGGCGACCCAGCCCAGGGGGTAGGCAGAGGGGGAGGAGGCCCTGGGATTGAGTCATAGACAACCACATCTGCCTGCTGCTGCTGCCAGGCCTTGTCTAAACTGGCTGGCCTCGCTTACACAGCTCTGATTGTGTTTAAATACTGAGACTGATTTGTGCGGCATAGCTGGTAGTGCAGGCTAAGTGTTAACTATTTGTCGACTTTAAAGGCACAAGCACAACCTTATTTGGAAAAAAGATTCAAATCATTAAACTCGGATTTTTTTCTAGGCTCATTTCAAATTATATATATATATTAAAAAGTACCAAATAGATCCTGGTATTCTTTCCTTAGAATCAGATAAAAGTAATTGCAGAATGCGATTTGTTCCAGAACATAGAATTAGTGCTTCTCAATTCTAATAATATTGAGTTAAATTCATCTCCTTTATCTGTTACTGTCACTCTCCCCAAAACTCTCTTTTCCTTTCAACTTAATACTATCAATATAATTCTGTAAAAACGATTAGTTTACCATTATCAGTGAAACTGGTTTCTATCTTCACAGACTCCTTTATTTATCATTAATTTTTGATTAATGTGTTCAATTTGTCTCAAAGCTGATAAGCGTTATTGAGGTAACAGAATCAAATCACCTATCTGGGGATAAATTGTTGCAAGAAGTAACTATATAAAGCTATATAGAGAAGTGACTGACTGTGGAGCTAATTTACAAGCAACAAAGAAACCTGGTGTTTTATCTTATGCTGTCTGATTTTCTCTGTGGCGTTAGTCCCCTGTGGTAGCTCTTCTGCCCAACCAGAACAGACTTGTTGGACAAATACAGAATTCTGTGTCTTTTTCTTTGTCTCCTCCTCCTCTTGTGCAGCACTTTACCAACTGAGTCCTTTCCCCAGCCTTCTATTTTGTGTCTTAACAAGGTTCACTAATTGACACATACTAGGATAAAGGGTATAAAAATTAAATCCTTGGTTCCACACCCCACCCCATGCACCCATAGGTGCCACTAAGTATAAGTGGGCTTAGGCTTTACAACAAAAGCTCAAGAAATTGGGAGGGAATTGTAATTGTGGGGGAGAGAGAGGAAGAATTGGAGGAGAAGGAACAGTGGGTGAATTTGATTCAAACCTATTATGTGCATGTATGACATGTTCAAGCTAAAAACCATTAAAATATTAAAGCAGATACCAAGTAGACAATTTTATCTGCAACTATAATTTACTTCTTTGGACCTTTCTCTTAATTCTTAAAAATCTAGTGTAAGGGTCCGAAAATCGCTGAAGGAAGACCCCAGACTTAGTATGCAAAGACACAGAGTGTTTATTCTGCAGAAACAACCAGCATTCGGTGGTCAACCATTTTTCGAAATGGTGACCCCAGACAAAGGTATGCAGGGCTTCTTATAGGGAACTATAGGAACTCTCCAGAAGGATTAAGTAATCTAAATTTTCATGGGTGAGTGCTGGGGCCACAGGTGGTCAGTGGTCTGCATCCTGTCTCCTGAGCATTTAGCCATAGGATGAGCTAGGGCTGCCCAGCAGATGGCCCGTCCTGAGATATTTCCTGTTTTTTGCGGTTATCCCCAGATGTTCTTTGGGAGGGGGTTTTATGACCTTGTTTCTGGATTTTATGGTCTGTTCCTGGAGCTGGTGCCTTATGGCCTTCTTCTGAAATCAGGCATGGTCCTTAAATGGCGATAAATGGGGCTTATGTCATCCTTCCAATAGGTTATGGGTGACTTTCTCAATACTTTCAGTTTGGATAGTAGACATTCATCCCTTAGCTTAGCCAGATCCTTGATTTTTTTGGTTTTTCAACCTTACTTTTTAGACTGAAGGTAGAGGGGTGTAAGGCAATGATGACCCCTTCCCTGTCTTCTGAATGTATCCAGTCTAGATGGAATTTTGGCTGAGAATTTGTAAAAGACTCATGAGACTTCAGTTAAGCACTTTGATTTTAAGTTAAAAGTACTATCTTATTACTCTTTTGAAATGTAATTCCTAGGATAGGCATACAATAAACATATAATGTATGTTTGTTTATTGAAAGGAAGACAGAAAGAAAGAAGAGGAAAAGACATTATAGACGTAGCATAAACCACCAAGTCTTTGCCCGGGCCCAGATACTGTCAGTGTAAAATGTCAACAGAGATTGACAGAACTATGCATTCTTATTTTCTAGTCTCCAAAGAAATACCACTTTTTACATGCTAGATGTTTATAGTGGTACTTCTATGTCTCCAAATTCAAGAAAAGAATGAGGCTGTTGAAGGAGACCCCCTGCATATTGGGGATTCCCTCACAAACCAGAATTAGGCACAAACCATTCCAAAACACCTGTTTTGGAATTGAAATCCTTTATTAAGCTGGGAGGGAAAGGGAAAGTGACTGCTTTCTGACTCAGGCAGAGCAACAGCAGCTGATGATTTTACAGGTGCAGTTTTTAAGAGAAAAAGGGTAGGCCTGTGTTAGAACGGGCTGGGATGTGGGAGTGTATTTTGATTGGGCATGTTAATTATGCGACCCAAAGGGGCTTTTGATTGTTGGACTTTAATACTTTTTTAGCTAGGTCTTGGTAATCAGCCTCCTCGGGAGGAGGAAGTGGCCGAATAAGGGAATAGACCTTGGTGGCTAGCTTTGGGGATGTAATCTGATGCTTTTCAATAAGATAGAGGAAATGGGGGAGAAGGACAAGGCCTGCCAGAGCCATGGTCCCCACTTTCAAGCTGGCCAGGGTTCCTTCTCCTGTGTTTTCAGGTACTCTAAAAAGAGCAACAGAAATAAAGAGCCACAGACATGACATCACTTTTGTGTTGGCCTCTTGTCCATTCATCAATTCTCTTTTGCATATCAATAGACTTGATAGGAAGAACTGGCAAAGAACCTTTCATGTTTTTCTTAACTTGTATAATTTTGTGTGTTTGCTTGCTTTTCAGGATTGGAGAAACAAAAGCAGAAATTAAGATTCTGAGTGTAGGCGGAGGTGCAGGTATGAATAATACATATAAAATTTATATTCTGCTATAGGCACCATGGTATTTGAAGCCATGGAATTGATAGTTCATGCTCTAGAAAGCCACTTTGCTTTTATAAAATATCAAGTTATAAATACTAGCAACATCATTCAACTCAAATTCATTCCTCTCAATTAATGTATAGGCTTTGGGACATTAGCCTTCATTATAATTTGTAGGATAAGAAAGAAATGAGATTTTTTTTCTAAAATTCTTTTTTTATAAGTAGAAAACCAGGGAAACTTAGAAGATTATTACTGTTACTGGTCCATGTGAGGAAAGAAAACTTTCACTAGAATGTAAATTGATGCACAGCTCCCTTCATTAAATACATCTCAATATGGGCAAAATTATACTTAGTATCATAGTTAATTTGCATTATTGTAGCCCCATCTCTGAAATGAATTGGCCTCACTGCTCCCTTCTTCTGAATGAATTCTAAAAATATTTTTAATTCATCAAAGTACTTTCTTATATGTGTTTTATTAACATCCCTTGGCCTTATTATTCTCAAGAGTTTTTAATTCTAGAAGAAAAAATTACTAACTCTGGAAAAGCAGGTTGCTAGATGTATCTTTTGTAACTGCCCCTCATGAACTGTGTAACTTTGACTGATATATAAGCTGAGATTTTTCTCATTAGTAAAATGGAAACACTGAGTCTTATCTATAGTATTGGAATAAGAAAACATTTATAAAGTGCTGAACAGGTGCTGTTCCTCCTCTGAGACAAAGGCTTTGCCTCTCTGAAACACTAAAAGAACAAGTTTCTTCTCAAGGGTTAGTATTTGTTTCATTGGAAGGTATTAGTCATCTTTGACTTAATATATTAATATAAAACATGCTGACCTAGTTATGATTATAGTCTACTAAGTGGAAACTATACTGCTACTTGTTATTTAGTATCCTGAGCTTGTTTACTATATGAATGAGGTGTATTGTAGCCCATATTAATGCAAAGGAAATCAAGAGCCTGTCAGTGAAAAAGAATAGCCAGTTTATAGTGGCATATGTGTTCATTTTTTTCCATAAAATTCAGTGTCTTATAATGTAATAAGGCTAATCCTAAAATTTCATTTACTCTGTTATCTTTAACCACAGAGCTAGAGAAAGCAACAAAGACAAATCAAGGTTACTGTTGATTGTGGTGAATTACCCAAAGAATATCCTATTAATTCACTCAATAAAGAGAGCCATGTCCAGGGTGTGGCATGAGTTTCAGATGGCCTTTTAGCATCAGGACTATGATTTCATAGTGCTTAGAGAATATAAAAAGCCATACAAGCAACAATAATAAAAATAATCCCTATTTTGGCTTAGTTGATTGTCTTTTAATATAAAATTAATTGAATTTCTAATGCAAATGTATCCACATTTTTTTTTCAAGGTAGGTTTTCTTTGTTTAATCCTGGCTGTCCTGGAACTTGCTCTGTAGACCAGTCTGGCCTTGAGCTCAGAAATCTGCCTGCCTGTCTCCTGAGTGAGTGCTGGTGGTAAAGGCTTAGCTATGTATCCACATTCTTATGAGCTATCTTATAAACAATATTTGGTCTGTACACAGATTCTTTACATCAAGATGCACCTAGGTGCTAATAGGATTCATAAAATGAAAGGAAGAATACTTAGAGTCCTTTTGTTGGAGGTTGAACATTGTATTGATACCGGGCTCTATCTAGGAAAGAATATGAAATCTCCTAAGATCAATCTTCCTAAGAAACTAGTCAGAAACATAAGAAGAACTTGAAGAAAAATTAAAATTATATACTTTGCTTTCATTGACCAAATGAAATAAGTAAGTAGTACATTTAACAACTGTGCGGACAAGGTGTCCTTGTTATGAATGAGTGGTATTTCATGTCGTTTGGATTTTATATTGCAACTAGGTAATGCTTATCTGACAACTCGAGGCAAACACCATCCATTGCGGAATCACATACCCTTGCCCTCAAGAGGCAGCTCCTCTCCTGTTTTACCATCTTGAATTAGGAGGTTTATATCATCCTTGAGCTTTGTCCTTCCAATCAGTATCTGAACTCTAACCTCTTGCAAGTCTGGCCATTGGTCTTATGCTGTACTTTGTGCTCAGTCCCCACAGTATATATCACAGGATCTCGCCACACTCACTCACTGGACTGTGGGGTCACTGTCTAGATGTTCTAACCTTTGATGCATAGGCAACTTCCGCTGATTTTCTACATACCTCTGGTAAACATGTTCTTTCCATTCATAGCAGTGAAACCATTTCTCCTAGCATAATTGAGAAACACATACCCAAAGCAAACAAAGTAAAAATTCCCATCAGTGAAATTGCTACTTATCATAAGTAGTCTCAGAGCAAAGCAACTGCCATCTAAGGCCATCCACCTCTCCCCCATCCTCTTGCAAAAAGGTCATTCTAGCTGGCCTTGTTAACAGTTTAACCCCTTACCCCCAAGTATCAACTGCTCTTTACCAACTGGCAACCTTGTACGTAGACCAAAGGAGGGGTTAGAATATGTACATAATCTATATATTCATATATAGACTCTATATACTCATATATATGCCAAGTGGAAAACTAGAGATGGGTCTATAGAGGTAGTTATGGGTAGCACTCATTCCTACTGACTGAGGCTTTCTAGGTGTGGCCAGTGGAGAAGTGCCCACAAACTGTAAGTAACCCCTCACTTCTGTTCTCTAAGGAAACTCAATATCCCTTCATTAGGAGAAGGGATAGACCTTAGTTCCATCTTCCTCTGGGAAGGAAGTTTAGCAATACCACCTAGTGCTTATATTCTTTGGCTATTTCTTATTTTCAGAAATGTGAGAAGAAAGTTGTCTGTGCACTCTTTTCTTTTTAGAAACTAGTCTTTATGTCATCTATATGTATATAATAAGAGATTTTTAAAATCTCATGACACTTTTATTCATAATCCAAGCAATTATTAGGACTCTATACAGTTCAAAAGAAAGGAAATTGATGGAAAACTCCGTTAGGTAATTTTAAAGTAATTTTCCACATCTGTAGCACTGTTACCTACAAATTATATGTTCTAGTGATGGAGAAATGTATGAAACAAATATTATGTGAATAAAAAATAAGCAAATCACAAAGAAGACAAATCAAGGACAAAACCTTAGAGCCCAACTGAGCCTTATGTATATATTCTTTAATAAGAAGCAATGAGCAGCCAGGAATATTTTTGTTGATCTTTGTTTATTTTGTTTTTGTTTTTCAGGGTTTCATAGTCATGTCACATTGACTAGCAATTGCTTTTTATTTTATTTTTTTAAAATAGTAACATTATTTTTACTGTAAATCTGATAGAATTTGCTTTTTGGTCCATTTTTCAATATTGATGCTTCCTTAAATTAAAAATTAAACCTGGTAGGGGTTTACTACCAACTATCATTTAATTTTTATAAGTGTCATTTCATGCTAGATGGTACATTGAAAACAAGAAATCCATAGGGTTTTTGGTAAGTGGAAATGCTAATAATTCACAATGCTACTAACTTAACACTTATGCTCCAGAAAGAAGTTATTGGCAATATGTTCTCCTTGCTATGGGCTTTGCATATATGACATTTATGTTTTTTCAGTTATATTCAGGTATCAGAAAATACTACAAGAATTAGACAGAACAAAATCCAACAATCTAATTCTATCCAGCTTTTTACTTGTATTCCCATTATTTTATGTACAGGTGGTAGGGACACACTCATAATTTTTTGGTAATAATTTTATTGCTATCAGTTGAGAGTAGTGGGGTTAGGTGATTTCTGTTATACAATACAGCATTTGTTGTTTATACAAAACCACAGTTCTATAGAGAATAAGAAATAGGACGAAAATGTAATTCATTCTTACTTTACAAATAACTTGGGCATTATTAGGTAGAATAAAACCCAGGATCCAATAAATTATACAAAATGGCTGTAAAAAGTATTAACCTCATGAAAGAGAATAAATGATTTAGCAATGACCAAATATTTGAAAATATGATTTTTTTTTGTTGCTAGAGAGATGCTCCAGTGGCTAAGGGAATTCACTGCTTGCTCTTCCAGAGCACTGGGGTTCGATTTGCATCACCTAGTGGCAGATCACAGCTGTCTGTAACTACAGTTCTAGGGATCGACACTTTTATACAGACATATATTCAGGCAAAACACATAAAATAAAACCAAGTAAATTTAAAGAAAGTTGAGTAAGAAAAAATATGATCTTAGCAGCTTTTTAATTTCATCTCCTGTCTCAAATAAAACGAGAACACAGAAGTTTATTGATATTAGCTATTAAGTAAGCAAATGGGCTGTCATATCTGTTAAGATAATAGCAGGACAAATATAATTAGATTGGGTACAAAAGGGCTGAAGTGTTGCTTGGGCTTAGAAAACAGTGTAATGGTGGCACAATGTCTTTCTAGTAATACTAGTGTGTGATCTGTTCTGGGGAGTGCAGCAAAGGCAGACTGTCCCTGACCATTCCTGAACAGAAACACCACTTTGATTGTACAGGTTCATGGTGCTAAGTTAAATTTTGGACAGTTGTTTTACAGAGACAGAAACTCCAAAGTTTAGCAGTTTGGATAAATGGGTAGAGTTACAATTTAATAATATGGACATAGTTATCTTTATACAGACCAGGGCTGTTATTCCTGAGTGACTGCTAACCAGGGTCGTCATGCCTGCCTGATGTAATTATTCTTTTTCTGATAAGAAGCACATGAATTAATTAGTGACTGTTAGACAAGGTTGTGGCCTCTTAAACTGACTGGCAGAGTCATGCTCTTTTAGCTAGATTTCACTTTTACAAAACAATTTTTTAAAATAAGTTTATTGATTAATCATTTGTAACATTGGTTTATTACTTCCATTTCTTACTTCACTAGGAGATGGCAGAGAGCAAAGATTAATGTTTTACTATCTAGATCAATAAATTGAGAATGATGAAAAACAGAATTTAGGGATGAGAAACAAGAAAAAGTAAATTGAATGTATTTATTGGTACCTTCAAATATTTCTTGTTGAAAATCCTGAAAAACATTTGTTACCAGAAATTGAAAGCCCAAGAAAGTGATTTCTCAGTTCACTGTAAGGATTTGCCAATAACTAAACCTGCTTGGAAGTGGAAGTAAATATCCAGAGAGCTAAATTATCTGTTACTTCAATACTAGAACAAAGGGGGGGGGGGAACCCGACTGTTTACATATATTAGAAAAGCACTTAGGCACTAATATCTTGAATGTTCAGGTGATTAGAATTGTTGATAGTCTAAAAATCTATGGTTTTTGAGTAGCCTTTAGGAAAGAGGTAGGCCTCTCTCCATTCACACAGCTGTCAATGTTTGTTTCTGTTGAAGACATGAATATTTTTAACTTAATATATTTAAACTTAATATATTTAATATATTTAGATCATATTTTTCCTCTCCCATGGGCTTCCAGACATTCAACCTTTAGGCAAGGTTTTAATTATATATAATTTAAGGCAGTTCTAATTTGAATCATAAATATATAGCAAAATAGCAGTTATTATTTTCTGAGAAAGATGTAACCTTGGTGATGTAGTCTATAAAATTTGGGACCATCTACAAGCATTTTACACATTTTGGGAGAATGGAACACAAGTTCACATGACATTGGAGCCAATGTTTTAAAAGCTGAGCAAGCAAGTTTCTTTGATCTAATTTAATAAGACTTGAAAGAGAAAAACGAATGATAATGGACAAAGTGAAGAAAAAAATCATCATTTGTAAATTAAAAGACTATATTTGGGATGGAAGGATAGCTCACTGGTTAGGAGGCACTGCTGCTCTCCAGGGGTCCTGGGCTGGATGCCCACCACCCACATGGAAGCTCACAACCATTGGTAACTCCAGTCTTAGAGGATCCAATGTCCTTTCCTGGCCTCTGAGGATGTGACACACATATATTACACAGATATACACATATAGGTGAATACACGTGAAATAATAAAATAATTTTAAGCATTAAAAATATTAAATACTTAGGAAAGTAAATAAGTTCAGTTGTATAGCTATAGAATTAGTAAGAATGAAGCAATGGTCTGATAAAAACACACACATCTACATATATACACATAATGTATACATACATAAATGCATATACATATATGCTACCTATATATTACCTACCTATATATATTACCTATATGTGCACTATATATATACACACACGTACATATTTGTGTGTGTGTGTATCATGATGTAGTATTGCAATTTTCCTAAAATACACAATTGTAATTTGTAGATCCTTGTACCTGTTGGAATATAGTCTATTAATTGGAGAATGGGGTTCTAAATGACCTTTGCTATTAAATAAGACAATATAAATTAGTTTGCAAACATTAGGGTGGGAAGATAGCTCTGATTAAGAGCATTCCCTGTTTTTGCTGAGGGAGGACTGGCATTTGGTTCCATGTACCCATGTCGGAGGCTTATAAGATCCTTTAACTCCAGCTCCAAGGGATTCAATGTGCTCTTCTGGCCTGTGTTGGCACATGCATATACAGGGTTCATGTTGGTAATATGAATTATGTGGTTGATCAAATAAAGAGAGACACTTAAGGATGTAATATAGCTTGCAGCAGCAGGGTGGATAAGCCTCAGAGGACTGAACCCCAAGCAGCTTTGTGGAAGTGTAGTTATTGATTGTTATAGGAAAGTTAACTTTAGAGTAAGTCAAGTTCCTCTATCAGAACTTCTGATCTGATCTATGTGCTGCCTGAGAAACACATGACCCATGCACTTCTCAATCCTTACCTTACAGCATTTGCAGTGTTCAGTAAGTCAAGAATTCCAAGCTTTGTGTCTGAAGTCATGAGAAGGCCATAAAGATCCTTCAGAAATACAGCTCCATAAATCTCAGATAACAATCACTGATCAGATATATAAGATTTAACAATCCCAATGCTCCTGAGTTTGTTCCAGATACAATGGCCTTACTAATTTTCCTACTACAGATATGCATAGACATATACAAAACACATTGTTGTAGGAAGTATTAAAAAAGAAGAAGGAATATATCACACATGTTTCCGCACTATGCCCTGGTTCTCTCAACCCTGGCAGGCTGGCCAGCCATGCACTGGCGGGCAACGGCTGACCTGCTTTCAACTTGTGGAGCCCTGACTCGGAGCTCCATGATCTCTCCACCCAGCTCACTAGGTTCCCACTGGCGGGTTGCTACCATGCCAGCCCCATGCTTCAATACCCCCATGGCCTCTGTGGTGCACATCAGGCAAAACCACACTTTGCTCTGTACCTTTCTCTCTGGAACCCGGATGAGCCACCGCGTGAAGGAAAACACAACACAAACTTAGTTCAGAAACAATAATAACTCAATCTCTGGGCACATCAACTGAAACCTAATCTTGTAAGCCTTATCAAAGTCTGATTCCTCTGGTGGCGAATCCTTGTGGGTCTGCCATGATACCAGGAGACTCTACTAGCTGCATCTTACCTATCTGCTCTCCCCATGCCAAAAGGACTCTCCCTCTCTCCTGCTCCTTTCTTCTCCTCCTCCTCCTCTGACCTGGAAGTCCCTCCTTATGTGCCCAGTGATTTGCTCTTTTATTCATTAGGGGATTGGTTCACAAGAAGTCACAAGTGTAACTCACTCCTTCTCTGAAGCCCCTCCTATGAGGGCAGAATTAGAATACAAAAGGCCCCAGGGCTATCCACAACACCACATAACTAAAAGCAAACAAATCTTTTAAATGTTAAGTTTTTGAATTAATGTATAATAGCTTTAATTTATTGTTGCAGGATATGTAATCACACAGTGAAACCTGAGATTGTGTTATTTACTGCAAAAACCTGCTTAGAATTGTGGTGTGGCTCAGTTCTTAGCACATACTTTTAATCCTGTCTGGAATACAGACATGTCCTTAGTACACACACTTTTAATCCTAAACAATGAAGGTAAAGTTAGTTTGTAGAAGGAAGCACCCATGTTTGAAAGTGATGTCCAATTGAGTATCAGACATAGTGATGAATCAGAGAAACATTTGACAGAATAGGATATGCTTAACTCTCATGAGAAGAGAGAGAGGAAAGAGAAACTATTTGAGAGGCAGTACAAAAAAAAAAAAAAAAAAGGAAGGAAGTTTTACTGGAACAGTTGTACAGAGACAGGTTGAAGAGAAGAAGCTGATACAGGTAAAGGCAAAATGAACCAGAGAATAAGAAGGAGCCAGAAGATTAGAATAGATTGCCAAAGATAGTATGAAGTCAAGCAGAGCAATTCAGTAAGAAACTGAGAGAAGCCAGATTGAATCAGTCAGCGTGAAGAAGTGTTTGAGCCAGAACAACTGAGTTGAACCAGAAAGACAGAGTTTAGAAAGAACAAGAAAGGGTGAGATTATTTAACAGCAAGTCTCAGAGGCTGAAAACATTCTAGGCCTAGATTAGATTGTACAGAGTCGAGAAGTGTCCAGGACTAGGCCTAGGTTAGCAGATAGAGGCAGTAAGCCTCCGGGACAACAATTAAAACCAGAGGATAAAAAAAAAAAAATGCATTTATAATTTATTTAATACCTATTACATACCGATAACTATGAAAAATTATCTTCATCTATTGTAATATTTATAACAATTCTTTAGCATAGACTATAGTAGGCCTAATTTGTAGATACGAAACATAAGGACAGAAAGATCAATAAATAGGCTTGTGAAGTTGTTATGGTCAGGGAGCTTTCCAAAATTCACTAACACATTTGTTGTCTTGTTTTTGTTTGTTTGTTTGTTTGTTTGTTTTTGTTTCTATTTTAGATGAAGTCTCATTGTATAGTCTAGTCTGGATTTGAACTCATGATCCTGCTCCCTCTGCATCCTTAGTTCTTAGGTTACAAGTATGCACAACTATACCTGACTAGTAACAAAGACATTTTAAAACGTTTCCTCTTTCTTTTTATGCTCAAATAGTAATATGTATACACTTTATTTTTAACAGAGGAAAAGTAGAGGAGTTGAACTACTACAGATTTGTTATTTTGTGGGAACATTACTTGACACTTTCCACATGTTGCTATGTTTTATTTTCCTAGCATTTCTTTGGGGCTTCATTTAACATTGAAGAAGCTAATGTTTAGATGCCTGAGATCTTAAAGGGTTTTTAATATATTTATCACCACTTGGGGAATCTTGCAGAAAAGAGGGAGGAAGATTTGTAGGGGCCAGAGGGGACAAGGACATTGCAAGAAAATCCACAGAATCAACTAACCTGGGCTAATAGGGACTCATAGGGAGTGAACCAAAAATCAGGAAGCCTACATGGGCCCTCTACATATGTTTTATGGTTTTGTAGCTTGGTTTTCTTGTGGGACTCCTAGCAGTGGGAACAGGAGCTGTCTCTGACTCTTTTGTCTCCTTTTGAGACTCTTTCCTCCCATTGGGTCTCCTCATTCAGCCTCAATATGAGGGGAGGTGCCTAGTCTCCATGCAACTTGATATGTCATGTTTGGTTGATATCCTTGGGAGGCCTGCCTTTTTCTGAAGAAAAATGGAGGAAGAATAGATGAGGGGTGGAAACTGGAAAGAGGGAAGGGAGGGAAAACTGTAGTTAGGATGTAATATAAATTTAAAAAAGAAAAACCTGATATTTATCACCTGGTAGAATGTGACAGAGTTAGGAGTGGAAATAATACAAACTTGGGTCTAAGTTTTCTTAAACCCTTAATTACCTTAGTAATTCTATTTATTAAAGGGAACTGTAACCATAAAATCATGCAGAACCTACCAGTTGTTCAAAATAATGCCAAAGTTGTAGGGTAATGATTTAAAACACATAGACTGTGCCAGGGGTTATCTCTTCCATAATGTTTCCTGTACCTCTCTGTATTATCTTTTGATTTATTTTATTAGTTAAAACTTAGCCTCACTTCATAGTTTCATAGTTTGCCCTGCAGAACTCCATAAGGTATTGTAATAATTCATTGCACTTGATGCATTAGAAATACCCCGTTGCCAATCTGTACATTTCCCCAAAAAATCCTACTGTGTATTTTACTGCATTGTAGGGAATGTAATGTCTTCCTTTATCTCACCTGAGTTCTTAGCTGGATGGACCCTTGTACAGAAATACATGTTATGTTTATTGGCCTGAGCAGTGTTCATCATGTAAGAGAAACTTCCAGGAGAAGTAACTCAAAGCAGTGACTTAATACTCCTATGGATAAAGAGACTTTAACAAAGAACAACTGATTTGTAAGGAAATGAGAGAACAAAGGAAGAAAGTTTTGGGGTTCCAAGGCTGGGTAAAAATGAGAAGGCAAGCAAGCATATGGGTATTAACTATAAGGTTTGTTTGTAGATTCCTGTAACTGTTTCTAATAAAAAGTAATATACAGCCTCCTGTTAGGAAAACCTACCATTCAACAACAAAAGTAGTTTGGGAACAGTTTTCTTCTCTTTGGAATCAATTACCTTCGGTAATTACAATGTTAAGAAGTCATTATTATGGAGATGTAAATAAATGTCACTAAACTGAATATCAATTTGTTAATGTGAGTTGTTCCATACTTGGTTTTACATGCCTTAGGATAGTCATATAAAAGAACATAAAAGAACAATCATAATCAATTTGAACCTGTTTTATTAAAGCTTCTTTTTCTTCTCTTTTGCTTTCTTTTCTTTCTTTGTGTGTGTTTGTGCTCTTGCACGCCATGTTTGTGTGTGTATGTGTGTGTGTGTGTAGTGTTTTAAAGACATAATTGTAGAGCTGTTCGAGATACAGAACTCTAAGGATACATATGTAAAGTAGTAATAGGTCTATTCTCACAAGATTACATCTGAGAAACCCAAGGGGCTGAGGTCTGCAGGCTAGAGATCCAGGGGAGTTTGTGATTCCAGGTTTCAGTACCAAGGCTGGCTATTTGGAGTCCCAAGAAAAACCTGTAATGCTGACACTTTTGGATTTATAGAACGGCCTAAATTCTATATATTGATCATCACAGAATATCAGACTAAGATTTAGAGCCTGAAAAAAACATTGTCTCAGGTCTTAGTTTTCAATATGCTTTACCTGATTTATTGATTTACTCTATCTAGAAACACTCTTGAAGATACATTTATAATACTGTTTAATTAAACTTCTGGGCATATGAAACAGTTGATATATAAAATTAACAATCAAAGTTAATATATTAAAATAATGAACTTAAGCAAAAAATAATTTAAACTTCTGTAGAAATGTTTGAATTTATAGGTAAGGGGAAAAAACTGTAATGCAAGCAGCCTAAGGTTACCACTGGTCGTAATGAAATGCTATTAAATCTGTGGAAACAGCAAACAGCCTGCATTGCTGATCTCCCTAAAGCAGGTCCATGGCTCCCAGGCGTCTTTTATTTACTCCTGACTGTTCTGTGAATTTCTGAATTGTTGGATAATTCAAGTCTCTTATCTTCTTTCATTTATGAGCCATCTCTCTAGCCCAAGGATGTAGTTTTGAAAGCAGGCACTTATGATAAACTGACGTTCCTTCTACTTGGATTCTGTTCATTTGTTTTTCCTTTTTTTCTTTGGCTATTTTGGTTAAGGTTCTGCCAATCTTTATCTTCTCCAAGAAATAGCTCTTCAATTCCTTGATTCTTTGTTTTGCTTTTTTGTTTGTTTCTATTTCATTAATTTCTGCCCTGGTTTTATTATTTCTCTTCATCTTCTGAGTTTAAATTTGGTTTTTGTCTTTCCAAACTCTTGACTTGCATTATTAAGTCACTTACTTGTGCTCTTTCTGGTTCCATAGTGTAGGTGCTTAGAGCGATACATTTTCCTCTTAAGACTACATTTAATATGGTCCAAATGTTTTGTTGTATTGTGCTTTTACTTCATTTATTACCAGGAAATTTTTATTTTCCTTCTCGATTTTTTACTTTGACCCATTTTGCCACTCAATTTACTGTCTGGGAATTTGTGTCATTTCTAGAGATTCTTTTGCTGTTGATTTCAAACCTTATTGTATTGAGATCAGGATACACAGAATTACTTCAGTTTCATTGTATTAGTTGAGAGTTGTTTTGTGTTCTAGAATGTGGTTTATTTTAATAGTTTTATAGGCTACTGCATAAAAGTATTCTTTGATATTTGGGTGCAATAGTTGGTCTATTGATATGTTATATCAGTTTGATGTATGATGTCATTTATGTTTCACTGTATGATGTTATTTCACTTTATGGCATCAGTTACGTTTCACTGTATGATGTCATTTACATTTCACTGTGTAATATCATTTATGTTTCACTACTTATTTTTTCTTCAGATGATTTGTCAATTTTGGCAAGTTATCTGTGTCTTCAAGTCAGCTTTTTATGAAATGGGATGAGCCAGAGTTTGTTGTATATATGATTAGGATTGTAATGTCTCCTTATTTAATTGTTTCCTTGTTCAAAATATTTTTTAAAAAAATCTCTTCTGATTAATTTTTTGAAGTCTATTTTTGTCAGCTATTAGAATAGTGAACCTGCTCATTTCCTGTTCCATTTGCTTGAATTGTATTTTTCCCTATTCTTTCACTCCAAAATGATACCTACCCTTGAGTTGTATGAATTTCTTGTAGATAATAAGTAGTTGGATTTTGCTTCTTAATGCATCCAATTAACTTGTACCTTTTTATTGGAGAGTTGAAGCTACTAATATTTAAAGTTATTATTGAAAGGTGCATTGAATGTTTTCATTTCACTCTACGTTTTTGCTTTGTGTACTTCTTAATCACATTTTGTGTTTCTGTAATTATAGCCTCATTTATTTCTTTTCTAAGGTCTCACGGCTTTGCTTATTCCTCTGTTCAGCTTCAAATATCATAACTTACAGTATTCTCTGTCAGGCTGCTTTGGTAAACATGGAATCCTTTAGCCTGTATATAATACAACATGGAAAGTTTTTCTTTTCCTTTCAAATATGATAGTTTTGCTGGATAGTTTTTCCACTGAAAAGTCAGCTGTTATTATGATAGGCTTTACTTAATATGACTCTTGACTCTTCTCTGATAATTTCAATTTCTTTCTTTTCTTCCTTCTTTCCTTTTTTCATTCCTTCCTTCTTTCTTTTTGTCTTCTTTCTTTTTTCTTTTCTTCTCTCTCTCTCTTTCTCTCTCTTTCTCTCTCTTTCTTTTGTGTTTTGCTATAACATGACATTGAGAGTCTCTTTTCTGTATGAGCTGTCTCCTCAGTGTTTTGTGTGTTTCCTGCATCTCTGTGGTTATATATTTCCTTAATGTAGGGAAATTTTCTTTGATGCTGTTGCAAATCTGGTTTATTCCTTTGACCTGGCACTCTTTTCAAACTACTCTGTCTCTAATGAATACATTTTGTCTTTGAATGTTGTCCTGAATATTCCTTTCCTATATTTAAAAATATATATCGTTTTCTTTTATTAACCGGTTCAATTCCTTTACTTTATTGTCAAGTTTTGATATTTTGTTTTCTACTTAATCCAATCGACTGTTAAGTTTTCTAATTGGATCTTTGAATTGTTAAATTTTGTCATCATTTCAGCTTGCTTTTTTTTCTTCATATTTCTATCTTTTTATTGTATTCCAGTTTTCTTTTTTTTTGGGTTTTTTTTTTTTTTTTTTTTTGGTTTTTTCGAGACAGGGTTTCTCTGTGTAGCCCTGGCTGTCCTGGAACTCACTCTGTAGACCAGGCTGACCTCGAACTCAGAAATCCACCTGCCTCTGCCTCCCAAGTGCTGAGATTAAAGGTGTGCGCCACCACTGCCTGGCTATATTCCAGTTTCAAATCCTGTATTGTATTTTATTCTGTATAAAGAATAATATTACTGTATTAGATTCAGTAATTTGTTTGTAATTTCTTGAACTTCAATTAAATCTGTCTTCTTTATGTTCACCCATATATTTGCCTGTGTCTTCTCCTTTCTGGTTTATTAATGATATTTATGATTTTTCTTTTAAATGCTATGTTCTAAAATTCATCTAGGTCATTCTTATTGGGGAATAGTCCTACACTACTAGTAGTCTCTAAGGAGCTATATCTTATTGATCTTTCCTATCATTTGTGTTTTGTATGGTACTGGGGCATGTGGATTTATTTCATTGGTCACACATCTCATGTGAAATTCTGATCTGTGTGTTTTGTCTGGAGATTTGGTTCTAGTCATGCTGTTGCCAGAACTTGATTGATTTCATGTCAGGTAGGAGGACTGATCAGGTCAGTCTTCACCTACTCAGTATTGATTATTGATTCAGGATCCTGGGGCGATTCCAATTAACTGTCAATTTTTATAATACAGGAGTCTTAAGGTTATTATGAAATTGCTTGGTTGGAAGTCCACCAGAGTCCACTGGGGAAGTTCCTATCTCAGAGAAAGGGAGCAGGCCTCCCTGGAGAAGCATGGAAGAATGAGGCTTCTGGCAGGACCTGGGCTTACAGCACAGCTGGACCTGGGTCAGATTCAGCAGGATAACATTTAGATGAGGATCGTGTCTGGGCCTGGGCAAGAGAGCATGCAGAAATAGATTTTACATTGGTCATGAGAGGCAGAAAAGAGTGGGCTCCAGTGGTATGAGATAAGGGTGCTGAGTTAGACTCAGCAAGAGTACTCACAGATGCAGTTCCTCCATGAGGTTGGGCATTGGGAGAAGGCATGGGAAGGAACTGAGTCCTACACAAAGAGCTCACAGATTGGCTCCCACCTGGGCTGAAATTGGTAGCATGGAGAGAGGGTCCTTTCTTTTTGATGTTCTTGCACTGTTCTTGATATTGGATGGTTTTAGTCAGAGCAAAGGCAATGCTAATAGAGCTGAAAAAAGAAAGATTTGTTTATTAGAAAAATACTTGATAGCCAGGGAAGCTGAATAAGGAAGTTCTAAAGCCTACTGACTGTAGATGATAAACAGCATAGATGTTTATACCTTTGTTCCAAGGTAATGCTTTTAATGAAACACTATTTGTGTGTGTGCGCGCATGTGTGTGTGTGTGTAAAAGTGTTTTGTATGAATGTATGTGCACCACATGTATGCCTGGTCCCAGTGAAGGCTAGAAGAGGAAACAGGTACTCTGGAACTGGAATTACAAATGGTTATAAGATATTAAGTGGATATTTGCAACCAAAATCTGGTCCTCCTCAAGAACTGCAAAGAATCTTAACCACTGCACCATCTCTCCAGCCCCATGAAACACTTCAGACTAAGCTACAGTACAAGGGAAGAATTGAAATATGTCTTTTCGTGTTGTTGAGAAAGAAGCACACATAAATCTTATTTTGTCTTTTAAAAACTTTTTTTAGAAAAATAGAATCTTACCCTTTCATTTTCTACCTCTAGTCTCACCTGTGTATTCCATCACACACTTTGCTCCTGGCCTCTTATTCTTTAATTATTATTGTTACACACATAAACATACACATACACAAATACTCATTACACTCATTTATATATGAAACATATATATTTTGCACATACATATGACCCTAAATATATAAATGCAACCTCCTCAGTCCCTTTAGTGTTACTCTTATGTATATAATTTACATATATATATTATAGTATATAATAATAATGTAATTGTATCTGCATTATGTAAATTATGTATATAATTTCTTATGTATATAGTAACCTTGTATTGGATAACTAATTGGAGAATCATCCCTAGGTAAAACTGTGTCACCCACTTTCAGTATCCCTTAGCTCCCCGTGGTTCTTCGTCCCTCCATATTAGCTTGCTTTATTCGCATTACACTTCTTCTTCAGGTCTTTTTAGGAAGCCATATTGTTGAGGTATCATGGGTGAAACTTTCTAGGAGGCACAATTTCATAGAAGACTTCCTCTGGCTCTTGAAATCTTCCTGCTCTCTTTTCTACAATGTTTCCTAAGCCTTAGATGCATGAGCTCACAGTTGTGCTTGGACACTGTTTTTTTTGTTGTTGGTGGTGGTTTTTTTTTTTTTTTTTTTTTTACCAGTTTTGCTTTTCTGTATTTGTCTCTGTCTGTTGTAAAGAGAAAATTCTTTGATGAGTGTGTTTAAGGATAAATATTTACAAAGGAGTAGGAATGATGCTGGTTTAGGATCTCTTTAGGATTCATCAACCCAATGGCCACATTTAGATGGCTAAGCTTCCAGTACCAGGTATGATGTCCTTTCTGTTGAGCAGACCATAAGTCCAATTAGAGAACTACTCATTACTACTGAGATATGAATGCCACCACTGCTTCTTTAGGAATATTGTGCCATTCTTGTCATTGTTACAGCTCCTAGGTATTATAGCTAGGTAAGACTAGTGGTTGTTTCCTTCCCCTGAAAGGCTTCCCAGCACTTTCTGGTCCTATGAAAGCTAGTCCTAAAGGATGAGGCTTTCAATTCAAATCCTATTCAAGTCCTCAAGTCTTTTGAAGTGTATGGTATCTTCAGCAGAAGTCCTCTGGGAAGCAACCAAAGACAATAGCAATAAGCTATATTGTTTTTAGAGTTTGTGAAAAGGGCTTTCTCATGCCTGGTGTTTTTGTTAGTATGAGACTCTTGCAGGGAGCATGTCAGCCCAAGTAAGATAATTTCATTAAAAAATGGTTTATACATGCACACACATATATACACATATGTATGTTATATATATTTATATATTAATAGTAGTACTTATATATTAATGCATAATCATATTATTATGTATTATATATACATATAATGCATATATAATGTAATTTTAGGTAAATAAGTACTAATATAATTCCTATCGCTTCTTCAGACATTCCTATTGCCATTGTCTTAGTTTGGGTTTTACTGTGAAATTACATTATGATCAAGGCAACTTTTATAAAGAGCAATATTTAATTGGGGCTGACTTACAGTTTCAGAGGTTTTTTTCTATTATCATCATGGCAGGAAGTATGACAGCATCCAGGCAGACGTGGTGCTAGAGAAGGAGCTGAGAGTTATGCATCTTGATCTCAAGGCAGCCAGGAGAAGACTATCACTGCAGGCAGCTAAAAGGAGGGTCTCTTCCACACTAGGCAGAGTTTGAGCATAAGATCTCAAAGCTAGCCTACACCGTGACACACTTCCTCCAACAAGGCCACACCCATCCCAACAAGGCCACACCTCCTCATAGTGCTATTTCTGATGGGCCAAGCTTATTCAAAGCACCATAGCTATTTTACCCTCTTTCCTCTTTATCATTCTGTATGGACCTACTTACCCCCTCTCCCAATTAAAGATCCACCATTTTACCCATTTTACCCTTCAAATCACTTGTTAAAGAATATTTTAAATGAATTTAGAATATTTAGCAAGATGGAAGAGTAAGTTCTGAGATCATCCACATGCTTATATCCTCCAGCAAGTTACACATCTGTTAAAATTCATCAACCTTCATGGGGGTATATCCATAAGTATTCAAAGTCCAAGGTATGCATTCAGGATCATTCTTTATATATGCAATGTTGTAGGTGTTTGCTGCCCTTCAAGGGTCACATTGAAACCCAGCCCTCAACACAACAGGACAGGATATGAGGCCTTCAAAAGGCTTGGGAAGTATGATCCAGCATGGCAAAAGTTCCTGAATTTTATTCTAATTACTAGAAATATAAACTTATTTGGCTTTTGGGAGATGAGTAATTTTGCAGGTAGGTCTAGGTGAACTTGTTAGTCCCTTCCGTCACATAAGGACACCGAAGTCGTTCAGGTATTCAGACACTGCTGGGGTACAGTGGAAAACAGTAGAACTCTTTGTTGTCCAATACAGGAAAATTTTGAATGTGTAAGAGAAAGTAGTTAAAATAATTAAAATTGTTATAATTTTTGAAATCTTAATGTGTTTTTCAATTATTCAGATTTTTGCTTTATTAGTAAATTTATAAAATCATTATTTTTAAAAAGTTATTTCTAGAATAATATTATCTTACACAATCAAAGCAGAGATCTGCCTGCTCTGATGTCTCCAAGCTTGTCTCTTTCACTAAGCAATGGTGTTTGAGAAAACAATGCCTGATGAATTATTTTATCCCCATTATCACTTGCCCACAACTGTGCCTGGTATGGAGTAGTCAATTAAAAGAGACAACTAACAGATAACTATCTGCACATAATCTCACTTCCATTTAATTAATGAGCAGGTAGATCTCTGCTTTGATTGTGTAAGTCAAATGAATTTCAGTTCCATGTATAAGATGCATATGACCTTTATGCCAGCCAGGCCTTTTTTTCTTTCCCTTTTTATTGAAAATGATTATTTTCTTATACAATATATCCTGATTATAATTTCCTCTCTTTATATTCCTCCACATCTCCCTTCCCCTCCAGATCCATTCCCTTTCTGTCTCTCATTACAGAAGAACAGGCTTCTAAGAGAAGCCAAACATGACAAAATAAAATATAAGACGAAGCAAAAAGTATCATATAGAAGTTGGACGTGGCAATCCAGGAGGAAAAGAGTCCCAGTAGCAGACATAAGAGTCAGAGACCACTTGGTCTCACAGTCAGGAGTTCCATAAAAATAGGAAATGAAAACTATATAATATATCTGTGGTGCAGATCCACATAGGCTCTGTGCTAGCAGCTTCAATCTCTGTGAGCTCATATGTGCCTTGCTTGACCAGAGTCTTGTTCTCCTGCTGTGCTGGCCAGTTTTATGTTGGCTTGACACAAGCTACTATCAGTTGTAAAGAGAGAATCTCAGTTGAGGAAAACGCCTCCACCAGATTGGCTTGTTAGAATGTCTGTGTGGTATTTTCTTTTTTGATGATGGATGAGGGAGGCTACAGCTCACTGTGGACAATGCTATCCCTGGGCAAGTGGTCCTGGGTCCTATACGAAAGCAGGCCCAACAAGCCATGAGGAGAAAGCTAGTAATCAACAGTACTATGACGTCTGTCCCAGTTCCTTTTTCCAGATTCCTGCTCTGGCTTTCCCAAGTTGTTTAAGGTAAAATAAATTTTTTTCCTCCACAAGTTACATTGGATCATGGTGTTTTATCACAGCCATAAAAATAGCCAACTAAGACAATCTATATGAACTTCATTTTACTCATCAGAAAATGATAATAGTAGCAGTAGTAAATAATAATAATCAACAATAAATAATAATAATAATACCTAATTCATTCATTGTGATGAATAAATAGTGAAATGATATGAAGTACAATGTAAAATAGAGTTGACAGTGAATAAGTATTATTGGTTCTTTTTGTTTTTCTTTGAATTCCGCTGTTTAAAGACCATTTTTTCCATATTGCTGATACATCCAAACTGAGTTTGGCGTTCTTATTTAATTAGGTTACATGTTGTCCTTCATTAAAATGTAAATATCTTTTGACAAGATATGAAATTATGTTAAGCTGTAACATTTTGGTGTGAGTGGCATTGACAGAACCTTTCTAAAGTTAAACATAATGAGCAGCAAAAGCATATGGCACAGTATTAGGAGACAAGAAGGGTAGGAGACTGATGAGCCAGACAGAGAAGATACCAGACTAGAAGAAGACATTCAATGTCATGAAAGCCTGAGGGTCTGCTGTAGCTGCTGTGTGTGTGTGTGTGTGTGTGTGTGTGTGTGTGTGTGTGTGTGTGTGCGCACGTGCACACGTGCATGCAAATGCAGGTGTTAAGAGACAATGTTCAGGACTGACAAGTCCTTAAGTTTGATCAGCAATGTTCTTATCCCCCGAGACAGTGGTTTTTGAAGAGAGCACTTGGTACTTGGCATTATTTTTTGAAAAGAAATATCTGATATTTTTATATTCTGTATGTACATCCCTACATTTTTACTTTAAATATTCTTTTAAGTGTTCTTCTAAACAAGATTAGTTATCAGGTCTACGTTGTGAAAATATTTTAATATTTCTGGCTTAAATATATTTCTCAATTGACAAATATTTAAAATTATATTTGACTGCAACAAAACTTAGTGATTGCCACCTACAGTCCCTGACAGCTTTGAGTCAGTGAAGCACAGTAATAGATATATAAATGGAGATTATGTGAAAGAGAGAATAAATGAACGGTATTCATACCCCTCCTTATGCTGAGTTACTATTTCTACTTCAGACTGAGTGGTTGAACATCATAGACATTAAGGGAATGCTACAGTTGAGTGCTAATTGTTTTTGCAATTCTTTGTAAATGTAAGTCAAAAAGTAAACCAATTCAGGTTGTTCTTAATCACCACATTCAATGTAGCTTGTTCTATTTATTTATGTTCTAGGTGAAATTGACCTTCAAATTCTCTCCAAAGTCCAGGCTCAATACCCAGAAATCTGTATTATCAATGAAGTTGTTGAGCCAAGTGCTGAACAAATTGTCAAGTACAAAGGTATGTGTTAAACCCTATTTTCAGAGGTTTATCTTCTCAGTTTGTTTTTTGTTTGTGTTTGTGTGTGCATGTTCTTCAAATGATTAATAATACACTGACTCCTATGTATTTCTTACATTTGTTTGGAGAAAAATTTAATTAATTCTTGGAATGCAGGAACAAAAGACCAGAAACTACAGACAGTGAATTCTTGACTTCATGGGTTAATCTGTTTTATATCAAATTTCAATTCATAAAAATCTGCAGTTGATTTAATCTTTATACTAAGATAATATATCCTGTTTTTAACCACATTCTCAAATTTATTTCTTAGTTTTGTCCTTTCTCCTCCAACTTCGTCTAGGAATAGGGAAAAAAAGTCTCCACAAACCTTCTGATTTCCTTAGCTACAAAATAAAGAAAAAAAATGTGCCTTTTATTTTTTATGGACTTGTATTAAGGTTCTCTAATAGAATTGAACTGATAGAATTTATATAAATATAAACAGGATGTAGCAGAGTGGCTTACAGGCTATGTTCTTTCTAGTCCAACAATGGCTTTGTTTAGATGCAAAGGCCCAAGAATCTAGTAACTGGTCAGTATATAAGACTGGATGACTCAGCTGGTCTTCAGTCTGGGTTGGAATCCCAGAGAAGTAGGCTATAATACTTATAAGGTCATAAAAGTAAAGGAATGTCTTAGCAGCAGGATAGATGAACTTGTCAGTGAAAGTTAATACAAGCAGGCAAAAAACCAAAAAGCTTCTTTTTTTTTCACATTCATTTACGTGGCCTGCCACCAGAAGACACAGTCTTAGATTCTTAGGCTCAAATGACTTGGATTTAGGGTGGGTCTTCCCATAACAAATGATCCAGTCAAGATCCCCCTCCCACCTGTGTGCTCAGCTTCTTGGGTTTTAGTTAATTCTTGAAGTAGTCAGGTTGACAACCAAGATTAGCCATCACAGTCCTGTAACATTCATTGCATTAAAAATTTAAATGAAAAAAAAATGGGTTCTGTATGTAATTAAATTAAAATTGATTATAGGCCACCTTTTCTGGGTATTTCAGAGCTTGTAGCCAAGACATCAAACATGGAAAACATAAAATTTGCTTGGCACAAGGAGACATCATCTGAATATCAAAAACGTATGCTGGAAGAAGGAAAGCCTCCAAAGTGGGACTTTATTCATATGATTCAGGTAGGAAATGGTCTTACAGTATACCAAAAAGATGTTTTCCACACATTTGTGTGAAGAATGTATAAAATGATTTTTTTCTGTTTCTAGTTTTATAAATAAACACTTTCTACCTTAAAAGGTATTGGTAAATACAAATATTCTTTAACATATAAAAGGACACTTGTTTAGAACTATAGAATGATAATATATACTAATGAATTTTTAATGGTTCTGTTGGTATAGATGACCAGTATGTATGTATCTATGTATGTATCTCTATCTCTATCTCTACCTCTACCTATATCTCTACCTCTACCTATATCTCTACCTCTAGCTATATCTATAAATGATTCAGACATTTTCTGAAGCCTCTTGGTTTTTCCATTAGTAGGCATCTTCGATATATATATTTAATAGAAGTAATGCATATAATAGAAGGGACATATTTTTAATATTAGGTCAACAATATGCTACTTAAATGAGCCAGTCATTTAGAAGGACTTTACTTCCATGACTTAGCAGTGGACTAATCAGCAATATTATTGAGTAAATGTCATAAGGCTTCAATCCTAGGCATCACTGAAATTTGTGGGTAAAAAAGGATGTATCAGTGTTGTACTCTTTCTTCTTATAGCCCAAGTCACATTGAGTTCAAAGGACTACAGTCATAAAAGCCAAAAAAGAAAAAAAATTAGTCTACAACTCAGCATATTTAAGCAGTCCGAAGCCTATATTTCCTTAGAAAACAAATCCTTTATGTGCCAGGAGACATTTAGCATGCTCATCAATCACATATTATTTCTCTATTAGATATGTTTTCTGCCTTCACACAGCTGTCTCCTCATCTTCCTCTCTTTCTTCTGTCACCTGCTACTGATCATTCAGTCCTAATCGGTCACTTTACTTCATACTTTTTAATAAAAAACCCCACTGAAAATTAATCTTTTCCTCTCTGTCTATGTGTTCTAGTAGTCTATTGCTGCTTAAAAACACCATGGCCGTGACAACTCTTACAAAGGAAAGCACTCGAATATACAGTTCTATGAGGGTCTCTCTTAGTCAAGCCAACACACTCCACTTCTTTGCTCTTATAGGCCTGGACATATTTCATAATGCAAAGTGGTTTCAGTTCAACTTCAATGGTCCCCACAGTCTGTAACAGTCTCAACCCTATTTAAAAATTCGAAATACAAAATCTCTTCTGAGACTCATGTAATCCCCTATAAAGTCAAAATGATAAAATCATATTACATACTTCCAATATACAATGGCCCAGAATATGCATTACCATTCCGAAAGGGAGAAAAGGTAGCCTAGTGACCAAAACCGATCAGGGCAAACTCCAAACTCTGCATTTTTATATCTTATGACAAAATAGTCTTCAGATAACCAACTCGTTTCAGTTTTGTTGATTGCAACATACTTCTTTTTCTTGGGCTAGGTCCACACCCTTGTAGCTACTCTCCTTGGCAGATATCTCACCCCAATGCCTTTCCCAATATTTTGGGGGGTTTTCAGCAAAATCCAAGCTTCACTTTCGTAGCTCTGAGCCTCCATGCAGGGATACCCCCTAACACATAATGGTCCCAGTGTCTTTCCTTAGTCACTGAGGGAGATTCCATAACCCCTTCCTTGAACCACGTGGCCCAAACTGCCAAGTTCTTCTGCTCGCTGGTGCTAGAACATGCTCCCCTTGTTCACGTACATTCTTACCAAGGTTCTGTTTTACATGATTTCCTTCACTGCCTAAGCTTTTCTCTAATTGCCATTTACGAGTTGGAAGCTCTGCTGGATGGGGTCTTGCCCTGCAGTCACCACTCAGTTCCATTTAGAATCAGGTTTTCTTTCTACTTTTCATTTTCTTGAGCATTGGACTTACCTTTATTACACTTCCTGGTGCTCTTTTTCTTCTCAAACTGTACATTTTGTATTTTTCCTTGAACAACTTGCAGAACTTTAGTCCATTGACATCATGACAGGAAGCATGACAGCATGCAGATAGATACAGTGCTGGAGAAGAAGCTGAGAGTTCTATACCTGTATCTGTAGGCCACAAGGAGAGAGGGAGAGACCCTTGGCCTTGCATGAGCTTTTGAAGCCTCAAAACCCACCCCAAATCACATACTTCCTCCAACAAAGCCATACATACTCCAATAAAAAATACCACTCCAGCATTCAGGAATATTAGCCTATGGAGCCATTTTGGTTCAAAGCACAACACTAGAGGTGGCAAACAGTTGAAATAACCTCTATGCTGTCTATGTGACCAAGACCAGGCCATACCCTTAAGCCCTTAAGCTATCTAGAGATAGGTTACCTGTATTAGCTTCTTGAAAGAAATAACAGGTACCCTGAATTAAGTTTCAAAGGGATTATATTTCCTTGTGGACTGTGGATTGTATTACACCAGGAAACCTTTTTTTCTCAATTATACTGGGCTTAAATACATTGGGAATAAACTGGCTGTTATTAGATTTCCCCAGGTCTGACCCAGATTGGCAAAGTCGATTTGCCCCTAATGTTCATTCTTATTTCTTTGAGGGTTCACTTCTTTACTTGGATACCTGCGGGAACCACCTCAGTTGGGCAGATAGCATATTTGTCCATCGCCAAATGTCTTTTTGCTGTAACTCTATAAATATTTAAAGATTTTTGCCTGATAAAAAATCACTTAATGTGAAAAACCAAAACTTCCTCTGAGTATCTAGTCTAAACAGCAAGCACACAAACTATGTAGTCCAAATCAACATAGAGAGCCATCAATTCTTTTTTCTCTCTTACCTAGATGCTGTATTATGTAAAGGATATCCCAGCCACCCTGAAATTCTTCCATGATCTCTTAGCTGCTAATGCTAAAATTCTCATTATTCTTGTGTCAGGTAAGTCTTTTCAGTCAGCTTGGGCTTTAAAGTAGTAATTATAAACAGATGCATGGATTCATATGTTTAGATAAAGTTAGCGTATTTTGTCTTTATTATGAAATTAATTTCAAATTAATTATTAGATTAGTAGAAATGTCATTCACAACAGTACTTAGTCTAGAGAACCTAAAGGACACAAAGTCTTTTTGCTTCCATCTATTCAGAAAACATCCTGTAACTCTAGTTAGAGGTAATGCAATAGAATACATACTGCTTTTATAGAGGACTGGAATTTGGTTTCCAGCACCTACTTCAGGCAGCTTACAGCTACCTGTAACTCTGCATAAAATACATATACAACTGTTACATGCACATTTGTGCACAAGCACATGTACACAAATACACACAGCTGAAGATATAATACCTTACAAAAAAGAAAGGAAAACTTCTTTGCCTTGTATATGTACATTTGCATCTGTTGCTGTCATAAGACACTGACCAAAATAAACTTGAGGAGAAAAAAGTTTATGTGGCTTATAGGTTACAGTCCATCAAGGCAAGAAGTCAAAGCAAGAACTCAAAGCAGGACCCGGGAGATAGGAACTGAAGCAGAGATGTCAGAGGAATGTTGCTTGCTGGCTTGCTTCTCGCCCTACCTGCCTAGTGATGGCTCCATTCTCACTGGACCCACCTATATTAATTCACAGTGGAAAAAAAAGAAGTCCTTCCACCATGCTCACAGGCTTATCTGATGGAGGAAATCCCTCAACTGAGAATCCCTCTTCCAAGGTGTCTATATTTGTGTCAAGTTGACAAAGAGCAAACAACATAGTATCTGCCTTATGGGACAGAAAGTTCAAGTGATGGTAGTTTTCACATGAGAGCAAACAAGTACATTGATTATATTTACATATATTATGTCACTTGAATGTCTTTCCCCATCTTTGTGATTTACCAAAAAGTAAATAAAACTTTAATTATTTTAGATGCTACTATGCATCTGAATACTGTACTATAGTAATTTGCATTTCTAAAGCCATTAGTAACATAGTTCATTATAGCTTTTCTTACATACCCAGAACATGTTCCATTTGTTTTACCTTGCTGTATGGTTTTATTTTTCAAAGAAGACATTTAATTAGTTTGTTGCTCCTAGGGTCATAGTGTTGCACAAAGAACACAGGTAAATATTAGAAAATGCAACACTGGCTTTAGGCTCATTTGTAAGGTTTCACTGTGTTCGTGTAGGTTGGATTCAAAGTTAACTGCCCTCCTGTCTCTGTCACTTGAGTATCATGGGCACCTGCCACTATTCTCTATCTTTGTAGTAGTTCTTTGATGGATTACATGGCTTGTTCACTTGTTGCTAAATGACCTTTTTCTAAATATACCACAGTCTTTGTCATCATCACCAGATAACAGCTCCAAGCATGGAAACATATAAGGACTATTTTTTTTAAATGGATGATGCCATTGTTTTTATAATCCTGGGCTCTACTTCATATGAGGGTTTAGAGCCAGGAACCCTTGCATGCAACTGACTCCTTAAGGGAGCATTCTGATATACTATTTATTTATATGGGAAAGGTCTGTTTTTCCATTTTGAAGAGATTATGTAAATTGAATCTTTTCTTCTAACCTATGCCTAAATTAGGACACTTGATAAAAAGTATTTTGTATTACAAAGTTAAACCTAGTTTTCAGTGTTGTGGGACATCTTATGATCTTCATTGATAAAACAGAAACTCTATTCTAAACAGAAATACATCCTGAATTGACATACTTTATATTAATCACAATTCTACAAATGAATCTGACATTTTGAGCAGTTTCATATTTAATTGCTAGATATTTGCCAATAAGAAAGAAAGCATTTTATGGTTTAGAATATGGTATTCTATGTGAATTTTAGAATTGACCAAGCCCCTTTATAGATACAGTAGTCTGCTGGCTGCAGCAAAAAAGTTAATATAACCTGTAGGTTATTAGCATCAAGAAATCTGAAAACAAAACAGGCCTGGGAAGGGCATCAGAACACATGGGGTGTGAATACTAGTGTGCTTCCTACATATATAAACTTTACTTCTCAGCCTTAGGTAATTTTAGGCTATTTGTCAAGAGCCAGAGCCATGTTATTTGCATTTATCCATACATGGGATCCAAATGAGCTCTGTGTGTTTTTATAGGGAACCAAAAAAGTCAGTAAAAGCAACAATTAACTTTTTTAAAAAAAGAATCTTGAGCCAGGAATTATTCAGTTGATGTACTTCATGTGGTAGAAATAGTATTTGCTTTTTCAAATATGTAGTTCACAAGCTTTTATTACTGATTGAAGAATAGGAGATTGTCATCTGTAAGAAGTAAGCGTTTTTAATTGATATTTTTTCCTAGATATAAGAGGTAAGAACTAAGAGCATTCAAATTCATTAGACTAGAACTCAGATAAGGTCTTCCTATTACCAAAGTCACTACTTCTGGGAAGAAGGTTTTACCAAAGTGAAAAAATGTCACATTATCTTTTTCTTAATGTAACCACCTAGCAAAGCAAGAAAAATATTTCAGAAATTTGCTTATACTTGTCAGAAATATAAAATGAATAATTATGAATTATAAAATAAAAAAATCACCTTTTAAAATAGTTTGATTTGTGCTTAAATAAGATATTCAACCCGATTAAAGAACTATTACTGCCAACTATGTTGTCCACTTTTCATCAGTTTAGTTAACTAGATTGTTTCTAGTTTCCCCAGTCATAGTCTCTCATGTGTAACTATTAAAAACATGGAGTAAATGGCATTAGGTTTTATTCAAAGTATCTTGAGTACCCCTCCCCACTCTCTGCACTGTAACTTTCCTGCTATTTCACATCAAAGGCTCTTATAACCTCAGGAAAGTAAAGATCAGTGCCTTTGCCTTTTAGTTTATTACTATGGCTTTGTATAAGTTGTGGGTTAACAGAAAATGATCATTAAGTGTTTGAATTTTACTGAATAGTTGTTTATTGTTATTTTGTGATACTGGCTTTCAAGTACAACCAAAAGAGAACATGATTCATCTAATAATGACTACATATAAAGCACAGAAACTCTGTGTATTTATAGATTTGTTTACATTGAAATAAAAGCTTCTGTAGAAAAAAAAACTATATATTTTCATGTGCATATATGCTGTAAATGGAGGTGGTCAGACAAAGCAATGTTGGCTAAATGAGTAAAACTAATTAGGACAATAAAGACAGGTTGAAATCAAGAAAATCAGATCATTTAGTGGTCAGTGCACTATAATAGGTCTTATATTTTTTACTGTGTTCCTTTGATTCTGTTAGAGAGCAATTTTAACTCAATAAATATTCACTTAGTGCTAACTAGCAGGATTTTTGATTATCAACATGAAAAAAGGAAATGAATAGGAAGTATAAACTGCTTGAATTTTATTTTAAGTGATGAGTTTTTACACTGAAATATTTCACTGATAGGTCTTGCATTTCTTCCACTTGCTCACTCAACTCCAAGTTCCTTGGCTGGCTGGTTAGTTCTTAAATGTGCCAGCCTTGCATTTGCTTCAAATCCCTAATAGTTGTTCTTTCTGCCTGGAGTAACCTTCCTTGTGATGTCTATGTGATTTCTGAGAGATTTGTGCTCAAATGTTACCATATGAAACAGACTCTGTGATCACCATAGGTAAAACGGCAGTATTTAAATGTCTTTGTCCATACTTATGCTTTACTCTGTTTTTTGCTTACACTTTATATCATATGATATGTTTATTTAATCTTCTCCCTGCTTTTGTTATGCTACTTGAATTAAGCTCCACAATGAATATTGTCTTGTTTGTGTTCTACTCTAAATGTCTAGTATAATGACTGAAAGAAGCTAAATGAAAAAAAAAAATTAAAGAAAGCATCAACTTTGTTTTGTTTTGCTTTGCATAGGAACTAGTGGCTGGGAAAAGCTATGGAAAAAATATGGATCCCGCCTACCCAGGGATGACCTCTGCCAGTATGTCACATCTTCTGATCTTGCTCAGATACTGGACGACCTGGGAATCAAGTATGAATGTTATGACCTTTTGTCCACCATGGACATAACAGACTGTTTTATTGATGGTAATGAAAATGGAGATCTGCTTTGGGATTTTTTGACAGAAACCTGCAACTTTAGCAAAACAGCACCACTGGATCTCAAAGCAGAAATTATGAAAGATCTTCAAGAGCCTGAATTTAGTGTTAAGAAAGAGGGGAAAGTACTTTTTAACAATAATCTGAGTTTTATAGTGGTTGAGGCAAATGTATAAGTCATAAGAGTATTCAGAGCTCATATTTTGACCAAATGCTGATTTATTTACATATTAAATGCATATTATTTAAATATTGAAGTTAAAATTAATCCCATAATAGGATACAATATTATCTCTTACAAATGAAATCTACAAATTTCCAAGACAACTTAGGCTTTCTTAAGAACCATGTGGGCCGGGCTGAAGAGATGACTCAGTGGTAAAAAGCACTGACTGCTCTTCCAGAGGTTCTGAGTTCAATTCCCAGCAACCACATGGTGGTTCACATCCATCGGTAATGGGATCTGATGCACTCTTCTGGTGTGTCTGAAGAGAGCTACAGTGTACTCATATACATAGAAACAATAAATCCAGTTGTGACATTGAAAGATAATACTCAGGCTAAACACTGCCTAACTGGAAACATGTGACTTGAGTTTCATTAGCTCACTGATAATAAAGTTCTTTCCATTTTCTTAGTGTACTGGAAATTCTTAGATAGTAATAAAATATGTGCCATCCATTCTTTAAGTAAGGTGATATTTGTTGATTCTCTGATGACAAAATGTAAGTATTTCTCTACTTGTACAGAATCGTTTATCTTTCTTCTGTAGTAGTTTCTATCATAGGTTTTATTAATGGCATCATAAGATCAGGGGCTGGTGGGATGGTTCTTCTGAAGGACCTGCCGGGGTTCAGTTTGTAACATGCATGTGCTACACCTCATAACCATTTGAGACTTCGGCTCTAGGGAATTTGATGTCATATACTGACCTCTCTGGGAGTCAACACTTATGTGTACATACCCTACCCCACATACATAATTAAAACTAAAATAAATATTTAAAAGGATTATTATAAAATTGACTCTTTATTTTTCTTCTAAGTTATCTAAGATTTAACCATCTCTTCTCTTTTTCGTATACTGAAACTTGTATTTTGTGCAAATCAATTCCATACACTTTTTCCTCTTTTAAGTTTTAGTTTCTGAAACATTTAAAAGGTCTTCTAAAGTTTAAAATACTAATATTTTTATAATATTTATATATAATATATGTTGGCATTTCTTCTATGCTCTACCCAACAGTAGCAACAAGCCAGGTCGGGCTGGCTTGCTATAATAGGGACTGTTTGGACTCTCCTACTCTCTCCGACTCTGTCCCTTTACCCTCACTGATCCTTTTCTCCATCTCTCCCCTTCCTCTCTCTCCATGTGCTCCTGGCCAGACTCTTCTCATCTCTTTATCTTTATCTCTCTGTCCTTCTCTGTCTCCTCTCTTTCTCTGCCTCTACTCCCTTCTCAACTCCCCTTCCCATATCCCTAAATAAACTCTATTCTATACTAGACCCATCAGATGGCATCGGATATTCCCATCCTTGGTGGGAAGGGGGATGCTTAGCATGGGCCTGCTGAGGTACGTCCTCCCATCACACCATACCGCACTCCACAAAACATAGCCTTGTTTTTATAAAACATATCAATATATAAAATATGTTATATCATATATGATACTATAGTCATATTCTAATATAAAAGTTACATGATAACCTCACTCCAAAGAGTTATTTTTGGACAGTATGATTTCAGAGAATTTGCAAAGGCTTATTTGATGTTCTTGTTTGGTTTTAAATAATTCAGTTATTCTTATAATAACAGTATATTTTAAGCTAGTTAATACATAATTTAATTCATAAATAATTTCTATAATAGTAAAATTATACTTCCCATCAAAATTGAGAAGGATCTAGGGAACTGTGATTTTTATAGCACATAAGCCTTAACTTATAGGTGATACATTATTTCTTCCCCAGTAAAATAAACCGATTCAAGCCAAATTAAAACATATATAAATTCAGGTTTATTTGGAAGCTGCTCTCAGGCACGTAAGCTCACTGACCCCAAGGAAGGAGGTCATGGAGGTTGCTAGAGGGAAGGAGAGAGGGGACGAGAGAAAGAATTCATGCAGAGAGAAGGAAAAGCAGTGAAGAAGAGGAGGAGGAAGAGGAAGAAGAAAGGAGAAAGAAGGAGAAGAAGAAAAAGAGAAGGAGGAGGAGAGTGAGGAGACAAAGAAAGAGAGGAGAAACCAAAATATCTAAGTTATATAGCAAAGAGCCTCTGGTGGCAGGGCAGCCCAGCTCCTGGGCTGAAAGTTCAGTAGGGGATGGGGTGTGTCAGGTAGGGACTGAGGGATGCTGGGAGAGCCTGGAGGCCAAGTCTGCACTGGTATGTAAAATATGCACCTTATCCCTGGGTCTGAAATCCAGCAGTAGGTTATGATGGCATTATCATTTATGTTGTGGAATAGTTGTTTTGAGGAGTCTGTGTCCCTTCTTAACCCAAAGTTAATCTCTGTGATTTAGAATCTGTTTATATTAACAAATAATCAATCTTTTTATAATAAGCATAAACTAATTTTCTTGGACAGCTTCATTAGATTCCTGAATAAGACCACTGAAAGATTAGAGTAAATCTGTGATTCATGAGGATCGAGCAACTTCAACAGAAGGATAAAAATCAAGACTCTAGAGCAATTATAGCCTTTTGTTGGAAAAGAATGGACATGCTATTTAATGATGGAAATAGATTGGCTCACAGATTGTTATTTATAAATATGACCTTTCCTCATCTCTGTAGGCTTTTTCTAAAACGTGGAAGGATAAATAAATTCTCATTGTCATTCATTTAATATAACGGAAATATACAAAAAAATAGCTTAAGAATGGTCAAATTGCCCTGACCTTGCTCCTCCTCCTTTTGGGAGCCACTTTTGCTTGTCAATAAACGGCTTTTCACTCTTCTTGGTTCTGCTTCACAACACCAAAAGGGCCCTCTTTCCTTTCCAAAGATTCTGATATGCAAAACCAGTTTGATTCTTCTAAAGGAATGGCCTGCTGAGATGTTGTAGACATCAAAGTTTATATTTCTAAAGATCCCCTGGCCTGCACCAGGTGTGATGTGATTGCAGGCTTTTGATTTAAAAACATCACCATCTTTTGTCAAGGCAGAGTTTTTCTCAGGCACAAGCCTACTTCTGATCAGCTGGCTAGAAGACGCAGTATACTCTTAATTTACTTTACGAAGTGAGCTGATTTATAATTGTCTCACAAGGATCACTTCACACAAGCCTTCTTTGTTTTCCTTCTTAATTTTGTCTGTTCTTGAGACAGATTCTCATTTTATAGACCAGACTGTCTTTAAGCTGTAACCTAGGTGCTATGGCCTCTCTGTAATGGCAAGCCTGCTGTATCAGTCTATTGAGTGCTGAGATTGCAAGGGTAAACCATCATTCCTGGTTTATTAAATACACGGAAAACCATCTCCACACATGCTTAAAACTTAGCAATAGTGTTACAGGTAGCCTACCAGAGATGACCACTCAGACCATTTTAGAGCCAATTGAAAATCTTTATTCCAGCTGGCTGGGACCACACAAAGGCATTTGGGTAGACCCAGGTGTCCAGAGCATAGAGTTTTTAAAGGCAAAACCCATGTCATGACAGCATCTATAGGTGAGTGGAAGAGGAAGGGCTTTGCAGAAGCAAGTAGTTTAGCAGAAGCAGCTAAATTAAGTCATTAACTGTAGGGCAGTTCCACACAAATAGGCTTAAGATAAATTAGTTAGTACACTCTGACACTGGTTCCTAGAATAGAGTGAGGAATTTTTCCATAGATAATTTCATCTCTTCATCAAGGAGATGAAATTCTAGCTAAACCTGAAATAGTCTTAGCAAGAAAACAAGATGAAGGAACCTTTGCTTTGTCCTGTCCAGTCACAACAGAAGGCCATATAGCTTCAGTAGTTATAGCTATTGACTTCTTCCTGTATTTCCTGATATTGCAAAGGATTTGAGGAAATCATATATTGACTTTCCAAGTTTGTTTTTATGATTAAGATAAAACCAGAATAATATAAATCTGGAATGTTATTTTGTATATTGTGGATCTCTCAGTATAGCATGGTGTCTTGATGATACACAGGATGACTGCTGAATTCTTTTACCTGAACCATCTGCCTTATACTTTGTGTGTTTAGTTAGGGTTGCAAATATGGCTTAGGAAATTAAACAGGTGCTAGAGTAATTGCAAGGCATGCTCAAGGCCTCGAGTTTGATCCATAACAGCAGCAGCAGCAGCAGTAGCAGCAGCAGCAGCAGCAGCAGCAGCAACACCACCACCACCACCACCACCACCACAACAACAACAACAAAACAAAAAGCAAAGCAACAAAGAATTAAGAGCAATAGAAATACTTTTAAAAGAAATGATACCCTCTTCCTAAACTGAGTTTTTCCCCTCAGGATTAATATAAACATGATTTTATCTGTGACTGTTTCTGACATTTGCTCTTAGAAGGTGTTGTCAAAATCCAAAGAAGAAATATACTGTGGTAAACAGGATTTTAAGACCTAATACTTTCTTATACAAATTACCAGCTTGTAATTGGTCTGTTAGCATGAACCAAGCAAAAGTAAGTTACCTCTACATTCATAAAATGAGATGGGAGATTCATAAAGAATTAATATTCATAGTCTAAACTATGTTGATCCAAGTATATATTTAATATTTTCAGATAATTATTTAATAATACTTTTTGAATGAAAAAATAAAGAAGGAAAGGACCTAAGTATGGTGGAGGAGAAAGTTTATTGTAGATTTGAGAAAGAGTAGTGAGAGGCATGTATATTTGGGTGGGTCCAGAGTAGAAATAACCAGACTGAGCTTAGCCATGTTAAGAGAAGTGAGAGAGGAGAAGGAAGAGAAGTTGCTGGCCAAGAGGGGCAGCCTAAGCCAAGAAACTAACCAAGAGACTGGCATAGCCAAAATGGCTGGATTACATAGAGAAGGGCAACTGGCACAAAGGGCAGCCCAACCTCTGGGCTGGATAAGTTTAGGGTAGGGGGATAAGATGTCAGCCTGGATTGCCCTGTAGCAGATAGAGACTGAGAGATTCAGGAGGGAACCTGGTTGTCCACCTTGGTATATTAATGGGTACTTCAGTTAGCCATTTATCCAGCATTTGGAACCCAACACTTTTTGAGTTATGTTTTGTCATTTAAATAATCAATTTAGTAGTCTAGTTAGTAGAGTACTTGGCTCAGTTGTATAATTATTGGTTTGATCCCCTGCATAACAAACAAACCCCAAAAACCAAACAAAACCAGGAAACCAATGTAATGAAAGTGCATTTATATATGTTTACCTCATCAGAATGATAAGAAAAATAAAGACTACTTTCTGATGAATGAATAAGGTAGCTCAGTTAGATAGAGACATGGCAATTGACTTCTTATGTTCAAATCCTAAGAAGTTTTGATTACCAACTATATGATTATATGACTAGAGACAACTTTTATTCTTTTTAACCTCATATTTAATCACATGAAAAATGAAGACACCCATACTAACTGTCTTAGATAAAATATCAGAAATTAAAATAAGGAAGTACTTCTTATAAAGTGCCAGATTCATAAGGATTACTCACTCAAAAATAATAACCTCAAGTATGATTAGTTACTTATAAAAGTGTAAAATACAGGAATATTGTGTTGGTTTAAATAGGTATGACACTCATAGTCGTATGTTTGAATGCTTGGATCATAAGGAGTGGTGCTATTAGGCGGTATGTCCTTACTGGAGTAAGTGTGGTTTTGTTGGAGGTAGTGTGTCGCGGTGAGGGTGTGCTTTGAGGTCTCATATGCTCAAGGCATGTCCAGTGTGGAAAACAGTCTCCTGCTGCTTGTGGATCAAGATGTAGAACCTCAGGTCCTTCTCCAGTACCATGTCTGCAAGCACTCATTCATGTTTTCTGCCATGATGATAATAGACTAAAACTCTGAAACTATAAGCCAGCCCCCAATTAAATGTTTGTTTGGTTTTTTTTGTTAAGTTAGAGTTGTTGTTGTCATAGTGTCTCTTCACAGCAATGGAAACTCTAAGACAAAGATTAAAAAAATATATATTAAGGAAAATCAAAATAAGGACAAAAGGCTAGTATATAGATTAGCCAACTAAGTTTCTAAAAATGAAATTCTCAGTCAGGGCTTTGTCTGTGAGCTACCTTTGTACTTTAAGAAATCCAACCTGCCATTAGGACAAAGCCATTAAAGTTCCATAGCCTCTGATTTCCTAAATGTCTATGTTTTGCACCCTGAGAAGTGGTTCCATCTCATCCCTGAGTGATATAAACAAGCACTTGTCAGCCATCTTAGTTAGGGTTTCTGTTGCTGTGATAAAACACCATGAGCAAAATCAACTTGGGAAGTAAAGGTTTATTTCACCTAACAGCTGGTAGCCCATCATCCAAGGAAGCAGGGACCTGAAGACAGAACCTGAAGCAGAAGCCATTGATGACCTCTGATTGCTGTCTTGCTCCTCACAGCTTGCTCGGGCTAGTTTCTTAAAGCACCCATGACAGGGCTTGTAATACCAACAATGAACTGAGTCCTGCCACACCAATCATAAATTAAGAAAATGCAATGCCAACTTACAGACTGGTGAGGACATCATATTTTTTTCTTTTAAATTGAGGTTCCCTCTTACAAAATGATTCTACTCTGTGTCCAGTTTACATAAATTAACAAGCATATCAGGAGATATACGGATATAACAATTCACAGGTCATCCAGAAATGGATTAGAGCAGTTTCTCTTGGAAACTATCAAATAGATTTGTTTAAAATGACTGGTAGGTAATTTTGTATAGTAAATCTGAAACAGTTGGCCATTTATTTACTCAATCAGGAAATAATAACACATTTTCCAATATTTATTAAGGTTCTCATATGTGTAATTTATTTGCAACAAGGAAATACTGCAGTTAAAAATGCTTGTAGGCCAGTGAAATGGCGTAGCACATAAAGATGATTGCTAGCAAATCTGATGAGCTGAGTTTAATCTCCAGGGTCCTACAGTGGGAGGAGATAACCAACCGATTCCCACAAGCTGTGCTCAGACAGGAGATAATATTTGCAAATTTTAAAAATGATTAAAAGAAAAATTCATGCTCTGTTGTAGGAGTTAGCTTCAGCTTTCAACTTGACACAAACTTAAAATCCTTTGGCAAGTAGAAACCTCAAGTAATGAAAGGCTTGATCCAATTGGCTTGTAGGGCATTTTAAAATTGATCACTGATATGAGAAGGTCCAAGCACCTAGTCTTGGGTTGTATAAGAACATGTCAGAACACAAGAGGAAGATGGGATAAGTCACTAAACAGTGTTCTTCTTTAGTTTCTGCTTTGATTTCCTATCTTAGTTTCTCTCAGTGATGGAATTTAACCTGTTAGAAGAAATAAACCCTTTCCTCTTCAATTTGCTTTCATTCATGGTGTTTATCCCAGATTAAAAAAAAAAGCAAACTAGGACACCTCACATCCCATTGTTTGTAAATAAAATAGACTTACTGTAGTGGTTCAAATAGGTTTGACCCCCACAGACTCATGTGTTTGAATGCTTGGCCCACAGGGAGCTGCATTATTAGGAGGTGTGTCCTTATAAAAATAGATGTGGCATTGTTGGAGGAAGTGTATCACTGTAGCAATGGGCTTTGTGGTCCTATGCTCAAGCTCCATCCAGTGTGGAAGAAGCCCTCCTCTTGGCTGCATTCAGATCAAGATATAGAACTCTCAGCTCCTTCTCCAGCACCATGTCTGCCTAGAAGTTGCCAGGCTTTCTGCCATGATAATAAACTGAACCTCTGAAATTATAAGCTAGCCCCAATTAAATGTTTTCCTTGTAAGAGTTGCTGTACTCATGATTAATGAGTGAAAAACAAACTAAGACACTTATGTGAATAAAAGTGAATAAGAAATAGTCCAGAGGACCTAGGTTCAATTCCCAGTGCAAGCACACTACTATCTGTAACTACAGTTTCAGGGATCCAACACCCTTTTCTGGCCTTTGAGGGTAGTGGGCATACATGTGGTACGCAGATACATGTAGGCAAAATACTTAATATATCCAAAATATTTTTTTAAAAATATTAAAGGTCAATGTGAATAGAGATTTATTTAAATGAAGTATAATTGAGTAAGGTGTGCAAAGATCTGAGACAAAAACACTTGAAGAAAGAAATGCAAGTACAAAATCTCTGATGTAGAAAAAGGCCTCATTTTATCTGAAGAATAGTATTCGAGGTTTGAGGTCTTCCTATGGTAGATAAATGGAAAGATTATCATATAGATCTGACACAAAGTGGCCACTGTGGACTTCCTAGGGTATAACAGTGAAATAAATGAACAGAATAGACTTGTGGAGCAAGTAAAATATGCCAGAATGTAAGATGCTAAGAACTCTGGATGGGAAATGAGCTTTGGAATACTCCATACTAATTCTTTTCTTTTTTATTAAATTATTTTATTTATTTACATTCCAAATGATGCCCTCCTTTTCGGTCCCCCTCCAGGAGTTCTTCACCTGATCTGCCCTCCCCTTTGCTTCTGAGAGGATGCACCCCCACTCACCCACCACCCCTCACCCATTCATCCCTCACACACGCCACATCCTCCTTCCCTGGGGCATCAAGTCTCTATAGGATTAGGATTAGGCCCATCCTCTTCCAATGAGGCCAGACAAGTCAATCCTGTGCTATATATGTGCTGGGGTCACAGACCAGCTCATGTATGCTCTTTGGTTCCTGGCTTAGTCTCTGGAAATCTGACAGATCTGGGTTAGTTGATACTGTTATTCTTTCTATGAAGTTGCCATCCCCTTCAGATACTTCAGTCCTTTCCCTAAGTCTTCTATAGGGGTTGCTGACCTCAGTCCAGTGATTGGCTGTATATCTGCATTTGTCTGAGTCAGCTGCTGGTAGACCCTCTCCGAGGACAAACATGCTAGGCTCCTGTCTACCAGTACAACATGGCATCAGTAATAGTGTCAGGGTTTGGTGTTGCTAATGGGATGGATCCCAAGCT
Source organism: Uromys caudimaculatus (assembly GCA_028551405.1). NCBI lineage: Eukaryota > Metazoa > Chordata > Mammalia > Rodentia > Muridae > Uromys > Uromys caudimaculatus. The sequence goes on from CM052701.1 coordinate 140,466,867, forward strand.
GTGCCAGTCATTGGGTGGCCTTTCCTTCAGTCTCTGCTCCATTTTTGTCCCTGCATTTCTTTTAGACAGGAACAATTGGGTCAAAACATTTGAAGGTAGGTGGGTGACCCCATCCCTCCACTGGGGGCCATGTCTATCTACTTGAGGTGGTCTCTTCAGGTTCCTTCTCCTCATTGTTGGGCACTTCTTCTAAAATATATAAAGAACTCAAGAAGTTAGACTCCAAAAAACTAAATTACCTAATTAAAAATGGGGTACAGAGTTAAACAGAATTCTCAACAGAGGAATCTCAAAGACTGAGAAGCACTTAAAGAAATGTTCGACATCCTTAGTTATCAGGGAAATGCAAATCAAAATGACCCTGAGATTCTATCTTACACCAATCAGAATGGCTACAATTAAAAAGTCAGGTAACAGCAGATACTGACAAGGATTTGGAGAAAGAGGAACACTCTTCCCTTGCTGGTGGCACTGCAAACTTGTACAACCCTAGAAATCAATCTGGAGGTTCCTCAGAAAATTGGAAATAGCTCTACCTGAAGATCCAGCTATACCACTCCTGGGAATATACCCAAAAGATAGATGCTCCACCATACCACCAGGATACATACTCCACTATATTCATAGCAGCCTTATTCATAATAGCCAGAAGCTGGAAACAACCCAGATGTACCTCAACCGAAGAACAGATACAGAAAATGTGGTTCATTTACATAATGGAATACTATTCAGCTATTAAAAATGAGGACACCATGAATTTTGTAGGCAAATGGATGGAACTAGAAGATATCATCCTGAGTGAAGTAACTTAGACCCAAAAGGACATGCATGGTATGTACTCACTGATAAGTGGATATTAGACAAAGAGTACAGAATACCCATGATACAATTCACCAACTGTATGAAGTTTAACAAGAAGAAAGGCCCAAGTGAGGATGCTTCAATCCCATAGAGAAGGGGGGATGAAATAATCATGGGAGGCAGAGGGAGGGAGGAAACTGAGTGGGAGAGGGGAGGGGGAGTGGAAAAGTAGGGACAGGATCATATATGGGGGATAGACAGGAGAGAGACCCAGAGGGTCAGGAGAATGAATGGAAATATGCAGCTACTAGGGGTAGAGGGTGAAGGGGGTGAGGGGATTCTCTAGGAAGTCCCAGAGACTGAGATGAAACAGGATCCGAGGACAAAATGGGGGTGACCTCCATCCTATTTATAATCCTTGTCTACATCTATCTTGAACACAAATACCCTTTTATGCTGGAAGTATCTTTGTTCACATCTACCACTAATTCACAAAGCATTAAATGATACCCCATATTTTTCTTACAAGGGAAATTGACAGTCTAGACTTCCACATTCCTTTGGAGCATGCAAGGACAGTCTCAATGATTTGATCTATTATTTTGACCTTGTGAAATATATAGTTAAATTTTGAATGTCTATAATAAGAGGATTTTTTGTTGTTGTTTTTGTGCTTTTTTGGTAGAATCTTACTTTGTTGTCCACATTAATGATGAATTCACCATCCTTATGCCTCAGCCTCCCAGGTACTGAAATTACAGCCACATGCCACAATGCCTGGCAACAAGAGATATTTTTATAACAATAACAATTATAAGGTTTGTTAGTTCTGTGTTGCATGGATGACCAACCCTTGTTCATATCATGCAGGGATAAGATGGAACCACTTCACAGCAGTGGCTGTGGAACTTTAATGGTTTTTCCCTGATGGCAGGTGTGACTTCCTGAAGTACAAAGTTAGCTACATCTTTTATCTACATCTACATCTTTCATAAGCAATAAGGCCTGTTATCTTACACCTGTCAACTGGTATGAGATACAGTGGCAGATACCCCTGCATTTCTTTAAGTTATTCTCCTATGGCAACAGAATGCTTACCTGTTTAGTATATTACTTACTTTTCAATTGTTGTGATGA
>CM052701.1:140468904-140496759 GCA_028551405.1 Uromys caudimaculatus
CCCCCCCCCCCCCCCCGCGCAAGGCTATACTTCTTAAAGAGCACTGCCAACTGGGGATCAAGTATTCGAAACCAAGAGCCTATGGGGACATGCTCATTCAAACCACCTTATCCCATAGGGGTATGACCGTATTACAAAGTAAAAGTGCATTTGGTTCAACTTTAAAAGTTTTCAAAGTCTTACAGTGTCAATTTTAGTTAAAAGTCCATGTCCAAAGTCTCTTCTGACACTTAAAGCAATCTGTTAATTATAATCTCTTGTAAAATGAAAAGGTAAATTACATACTTCCAACACATAATTCCAAAGAAAATGTGTGGGAGCATGGCGAGGAAGTACTAGACCAAAGCAAGACCGAACCCAGAAGGACAGACAGCAAGAACAAGTCCTGTGTAGCTCTATGTACAGCGTTAAAGGGCTTAGGTAGCTTTGCCCCTGCAGTTCTGCTGCTTGGAACACGCATCTCTCCCTGTGTGCAGCTTTTCTTTGATGATGTTTCATGTCTCTGGTACCTCGAACATCTTGACCTATCCAATGTAACCCAGGCTTCACTTGCATAACTTTACACAGTAGGTCCTCTGGTTCTTCACTCAGGGATTCCCCTGCCCCGTTTTATTTGGCCTGTCTTTAGCAGCCCTCTGAAACCACAAAGGAACATTACATACTCCTTTTATTCATGCATCTTCTATAACTCTAAAGCCAGCACTACACACATGACACTTTTAAGTCCAGCTGCCAGCTTGGGATAATGTCCCCTTGGGACCATAGTCCCCTTGAACCACATTAGCAGCAGAAGTTGGTTGTAGTTGATTTCCAGAAGCAGAAAGTACACTCTCTCACAAATTGACAGTTTAGTGGAGTGTATGTAGTCTTGGCCTGAACATACGCTACTACTTATTCTAATGTAGATCAGGTCTCTTCTCATTTTCCTTATCTCTTGCAGCATAAGTCCTGGCTATAATACTGTTTTCTGGTGCTCCGTTTCTTTTGTATTTTCCTTTACCTACTTTCTCTTTTATATTGTACACTTGAATAATAGTCATTAATAATAACCGCAGTAAGTAAATATTTAACAATAATAAATCGTAAGTCGCATTCAATAGTTTGTATATATAATCTAAGTTCTTAGGAGACCAAGGCTGGAGAATTCCCATGAGAGTGTAGCCTTGACTACAATAGTGAGTTCTAGTTCAGACTGAACTATAGATTGAGGGTTACCTTTAAAAATTCAGAAAAACAAATACTAATGGTTATAAAAATAATAAATAATTTTCTGACTGTACTGAGCAGGGTTCCTTAAGGGAACAGGAATAATTATTTAAAAAATGATTTGTTAAATTGACTTAAGCTACAGGGCCTGAGAATTTAAACATGGTCATATGTACTCTGCTCTATGTATAAAACTGGATGCTTCAAACATGCTGAGGTGGAGTTTGCTGAGGGCTTTCAAGCAACATAGGAATGCAGACTGGCTAGAATTTATGATAGTAGAATATGGCAGCAGCAATAGATCCACACACTCAAGAACAGTTAGCAGCAAGAGACGTTTATCTTCCGGCCCTCGTGTGAGGCACTGACTGCTCTGAAGGATGGTCTTAATACACTAGTTGATTTGAGCTGGAAATGCCCTCACAGAAACCTCCAAAATAGTGTCTCTTATATTGACTATAAGGTTGAGAATAATATATATTGTATATTATATACATTGACTATAATATCAGGTTGAGAATTAAAACTAATCATGATGCTGAACTATACAGACTAGTATCTCTAAATGTTGCAAATAATAATTTATTGAAAATGAGTTGAGAGTCTGTTATGTGTCAGACTGTATAAAATTCTTTTTAAATTTTATTTAATTTTCACAAAAATAAGTTGTTAATATTTTCATTTTTTCTAATATAAACTCAGAGATTTGCTACATTTAGACTTGGCCAAAGTATAAGCTAAGAAGTAGTAGAACTGGGCATTTCTATAATTGTCTCCCTTCAAGGACCAAGTCCAATGCCTACCAGGGTCTGTATGATTCTTAAAGGCATTATTATTCTGAGAAGACTACATTTGCTGACTATTCAAATGAGAATAGCAGTGAGCACATGTCTACACTATAATGTTCACTTTCAAAATATCACATGGTACCTATAGAAAAACGAATTTAGGGACTAGACAGAGATGAGACTAAAACTGTGCTTTGTCAGTTTAAAGTTCACATTTTATACGTGTGTGTATATATGTGAGATACCTTCCTTTAAGAATTTGATGCTGATGCCATTGCTGAAGACACTTCAAACTTTGGTCACAGAAATCAAGCTGATACTGAACTAAAAGTTTCTTCTAAGCGATCTAGTTTTCACTAGGGCTATAAGGTGCCATGTAGGCTGCTGGGGGAGAAAAGTCTTACATAGCTGTGACCCATTCACTATACAATAATGACTGGCCTGGCAAGGTATGCCCATTGGTACAATAAGGTATTATGGCAGTGACCAACTACATTTTAATGAATTTAAGTTCGATTATGTAAAAGGGAATTCATCTATCTTATTTTGTTCCTAGCCAGGACCCTGTGGCTGGAGGAATAATAAATCCTAGGGAAAAACTTCATATTATTATGTTGCTAAATGGACATATCAAGCTGCATTGATGTCTATATTTATGTCTATACTCATAGATTAGTGTAGCTCTTACTGCTCATTAGAAAAGCTTATACATGACTATAGTTAATAGAATCAAAACTGCTATAAGCGCAGAGACTACGTAACTGTGGCGTGCTTAGCCCTAAATGGACATCTATAGCGCCTCCTCTCCAAAGACTCAGAGAATATAATGGAAGATGCAGAAGACAGAAGAGCCATCGATTGGGAAGAATTAATACAAATCTGTTTCCTAAACATAATATGGCCATTGTGCTCATGAGCACAGAGCAGTTGTGGTTACCTGCATAAGACCTGTACTAGGTTAATCCAGTCAGAATTCCAACATGGGTATGAAAGGGGAACATGAGCCCTCACTCCTAGCTAAGGAGACATTAGTAGTTGATGAGCTTTTTTTTTTTTTTTTGAAGTATAGCCATTGGTTTGTTACCTATGATCCACTGGAGGGACCCACAGCCATACATACATACATACATACATACATACATACATACATACATGGGAAGCAAGAATTTGACACAATGATTTAAAAATTGAGGGCACGAAGTTAGGAAGGAGCCGTGTTGGTGGAGAGAACTGGGAGGAGTTGGAAATAAATTGTATGTATTTTTTCTAAGAATAATTAAATATTAACAAAAGTAAAGTAAATCCTTTTATACCTATTTCATGTACACACACACAGAGAGAGAGAGAGAGAGAGAGAGAGAGAGAGAGAGAGAGAGAGAGAGGCACAAGTTGTAAGTTACATTCCATAATTTGCCAAGATAGTGGCTGCTGTATTTTCATGATTATAATTCATAGGCTGTGATTAGACTAGTTCATCAATGACCTTTTCCCAACAGAAAGACTAAGAATGTGGTAGTTGTTCAGCTCACCAAGTTGGGTGTCCCAGAAGTCCTAATCAGGTGCTAAGGATCCTGGAGATTTCTAGAGAGCTGCGGGTCTCTAGTCTGTATTGAAATCTCAGAGAAATAGGTTATAATGTCAGTGAAGGAATGCCCTGGTAAGCAGATATATGGTCTTGCCTCCCAGAGTGAGGGCAAGCAGGCAAAGATCAAAACTTTCCTCTGTCCATGCCCTTTTGTGTGGACTGCCACCAGAAGTTTGGGTCCAGATTTAGGATGGGTCTTCTCATCTCAAATGATTGCATCAAGAAAATCCCCCACGGTGTGCTCAGCTGCTTGGGTTTTAATTGATTGCAGATGTAGTAAAGTTGACAACTAAGATTAACCTTCACAGTATTTTTAAATTTGGAATTTCTAAGTAAATTATTAATTATTAATCTTTTGTTGTAGTTATTTTGTTTTTTGTTTGTTTGTTTTTTCTAAGATAGACTGAGTTTTTATGTGTAGCCCTGGTTATCCTGGAACTCACTCTGTAGACCTGGCTGGTCTTGAACTCAGAGATCCCCCTCCCTCTGCCTCCTGAGCACGGGGAAGGTGTGCACCACCACTGCCTGGCTTTTTCTAAGTTACTGTTTACATGCTTAGTTTTGTTGTTTTTGACAGAATGTATATGTCTATACATACAGGCGTTATGCACGTGAGTATAAGGCATTAGTTGCTTTCTGTTGCAGTTCTGACATTTGGATATAATGTGACTTGGAGAGGAAAGAGTTTATTTTAGTTTATCTTTCCTTGTCACAGTGCTTCATTTAGAGAAACCAAGATAGGATCCTGAAAGCAGGTACTGAAGTGGAGACCACAGATGAAATTTTACAGACTTGCTACCTTTCTTATACAGCCCAAGCTCACCCTCCCAGGCACAGTACCATCAACAGTGGGATCTGTCTACATCAATCAGCAATCAGGAAAACTCCCCATAGACACAGCCAGAGACAAGTTCAAGGCAGGGAATTCTTCAATAAAGGTTCCCTTTCCTGGGTGACTCTTGTTTCTGTCAAATTGATGAAGCCTAACCATTGCTGTATGACTAAATCTACATGTCTGTCTGTCTCTCTCTCTCTCTTACACATGCACACACACACACACACACACACACACACACACACACACACACACACACACCAGCCAGGTATTTATAATACGATGGTTAGTCATTACAGCAAAAGCAACTACAAGTTGTAGATTACAAATTCATCTTAATTTAGCACGTATGCTTATTCTTTTTTAAATTTATAATAATATTTGAAAAAATAAGACATCAGTGTACAGCAAATATTAATGGGATTCTTAATTACAGAATATAGTTAAACAAATGGACACAAAGATGCTAGATTCAATTTAAAGACATTATCTTTCACACTACTGCTTTATAGTAAGAACTTTTAAAAAAATTATTAATCATTTCATTTGTTTACATCTCAAATAATATCCCACTTTCCACTTACCCTTCCACAAGCCCCTCATCCCACAACCTCCCTGTCCTCCCTCCCCTTTGCCCCTAAGAGGGTACTCTCCCCACCCACCCTTTCCTGCCCCACACCTCCAGCATCTCCCTATACTGGGGCATCAAACCTCTACAGGACCAAGGGTCTCCCCAATGTAAGACAAGGCTATCCTCTGCTACCTACGTATCTGGAGCCATGGACCCCTCTCTGTACACTCCGTGGTTGGTGGTCTAGTCCCTGGGAGCACTAGGTGGTCTGGCCAGCTGATGTTGTTCTCCCTATGGGGTTGCAATCCCCCTCAGCTCCTCCATTCCTGCCAACTCTCCCACCAGGGTCTCTGATCTCAGTCTGATGGTTGGCTCCAAGCATCCACATCTGCATTGTCCAGGTGCTGGCTGAACTTCCCAAGGAGCAGCCACACCAGGTTTCTGTAAGCAAATGCCTTTGGCAACAACAACAGTGTTGGGTTTGGTGTCTGCAGACAGGATGGATCAGGTGGGGCAGTCCCCGGATGGCCTCTCCTTCAGTCTCTGCTCCATTCTTTTGTCCTTGTTCTTCCTTTGGAGAGGAACATTTCTGGGTTAAAACCTTTGAGATGGGTGGTTTCTACAGGTTCTATCTTCACTTCTCTGCTAAAATCATTCCTGTTGGGTCCTGGGAGCCTCCCATTTCCCTGGCAACTGGGACCCACCAGGGGCTATCCCCATGTCCTCAACCCTACATACTACATATTTTTATTCGATTTCCTGACCCTCTGTACCTCTCTCCTCTCCCCTCCAGTACCTGATACTGCCCCCTTATTTCCTCCTCCTCCTCTCTCCCTCCCAGGTACCCCCACCATCCACCTCCCATGATCATCCTGTTCCCCCCTCAATGCAGGACTGAAGCAGGTCTTCCTTCCTCCTAAGCTCTATTTGGTCTTTGCATTGTATCATGGGCACTGTGAGTTTTTAGGCTAATATCCACTTATCAGTGGGTACATATCCTGTGTGTTCTTTTGTATCTGGGTTACCTCACTCAGCATGGTATTTTCTAGTTCCATCTTCTTGCCTGCAAATTTCATGAAGTCATTGCTTTTAATAGCTGAGTAGTACTCCAAACCAAGAGTATTATTCAGAAAAGAGAACAATGTTTATTAAAAATAAAAATACTACAATTAAAAAGATTAATATCTAATGATATATCTTCATTTATGTTGTATGCAAAGTTATCTTAAATGCATGTTTTAAATGAAGTGGTTTCCTACCAAATGGTGCCTTTTCATACTGAAAAATGTTAATATAAATTATAGTATAAATATTGGCTCATAGAATACCAGAAGGCACATATAAAATCCTGTATCTTTACTGCACATATTTCCCATTAACTGTAATGTATTAGTAATTGAAGTTCACTGCAAATTCTTGTAGACTTTATTGCTATAATGCTGCATGGCATACGAAACCTGACTTGCATAACAAGAAGTCCTGGCCAGGAAATCTTCTGTTTACAATGACAGTGCATTTGTCATCATGATGATAAACTCCAAGGCTGCCTCTAGACTATAAATTACCAATGCAGCCTTTGTGCTGCACTGGCATGAGTTGTCAGTGCTTCCATCTTAAATTCCTGTTTTATTGTGAGTTATAACTCAACAATTTTGAGCTGTATCTTTTGTTCCCAAGAACGGAGCTCTAGACTTACAAAAAAATCAAAACAGAAAACCCTCTTAAATATGATTTACATTTTCCAACCAGTGAGAACAAAAGTCTGATATCTTAAGCCATATTGGAGGGATTTTTGCAATACAGTCAGTTCCCATTAAGAAAAAATATGTTTAGGTATAGATGAGAATAACCATGTAAAACCAGGGCTTGTAAGAGATCTCACTTTTGTGTTTTAAAATTTAACCATCAAAAAGAGAACTAGATATAAATATCACCTTTTATGTAACGGGCATTATGACAATCCCCTTTAGACTAATAATAAGAATGGAAGAATTTGAGGAGAAGTGAGAAAACCTTACAGTGAGAGAAAAGGAGCATTTGAGAAGCCATGTAAATCTGAAATAGAAATAGCCTCAGCTGTGTGTATAGATGTGCCTTTGGCTTAGAGACAAACTTCAGCCATCTGTGACAATTTTTGGCTATAATTAAAATGTCTTTTTGGCTTTTTTTGTGACAAGCTTGTTATATATTCTTTGGTCTTCTTTACATACCCCAAATAGCGTTGTAAATAATAACAGTTACAAATAGACTCCCCAATTTCCACATTAAGGATGTATATTTATATACATTTAATAATAAAAATTAATACTAAAAATGATAAGATTTCTGTTAAGGGAATTCAATGATAGAGGCTAACTTTCTTTGCACACAGGTTTGAAAGAATATCAGGTATTGAGTTCAAGGAGTTTATGAGTAAGAATAAGAATGGTTCCAATGTTCAGAGTCACCATACCTCAAATGTATGACTTATGATCATTTAGAGGAGCAGAACTATCAAGCAACGTATAGCCTCCATCTCTGTCACTCAGCCATTTTGTTCATGAGCCCACTAGGGGAAGGGTAGACATGGCTAGGAAAAGAGGCTGCTATTTATAGAATAGGCCATCTTATTTACTCAATAAATGAACTCCTCTGCTGAAGTTATCTTTAGATGAACATTTAGATGGGACACAAGGATCTTCACATCCTTTGCCCATTTGGAGAGATCTATCCACATATTTCTTCCCCAGATGTCTTTCTCAACTACTTTCCAATCATGCTTTTTCCACATTACTGACAGTAAACAATCACACATCTGGCCATTTCTACTTCCAAGAAAAATATACAAACATGTATACTGCCCAAGTTCTACCAAATTTGAAGATTTTTTTCCTTCAACCTTGTCTTTCTGGATTGTTTCAGTAATGCTGTGACTGTCCACTTCTGGGTGGTCTCTGCATAGCATGCACAGTGATCAGTAAACCATGCCCAACTCCTCTTCCTTAATCAACATATCACAGAACACTCACTGTGCTGGCTGGTTTTATGTCAACTTAATACAAGCTAGAGTCATCAGCGAGGAGGGAGCCTTGACTGAGAAAATGCCTTCATGAAATCAGGCTGTAAGCAAGCCTGTAGAGCATTTTCTTAATAAGTGATTGATGTGGGAGGTCCCAGTCAATCACGTGTGGGGCCACCTCTGGACTGGTTGTATTTGTCAAGGAGTAGAAACCATAGACATTTGGGCAATTTATTCCTCCAAGTAATTTGCTGGTGCACTCATTGACTGTTCAGACCCCATCATGTTTTGCTGCTGTGCATATCCTACTTTATGTCTTTGTGATGAGGTAATATTCAGCTGATGATAGGTAGCTCAAGTAACAAGGTAATTTGGTGGCCATTGTCAAAACAATCTTTTTTTGCTAAGGCCCAATAGCAGCCTAAGAGCTGCCTCTCAAAGGAAGAATAGTTGTCTACAGATGATGGTAAAGCCTTAATCCAAAAATCCTAAACATCTCCTCTGTGATTGACTTATAGGAGACCACCAAAGGCTCGAAACAGCATCACCATCTGCCACTGATACGTCAAGTACCATTGCATCCGCTGGATTATGTGGTCCAAGTAGTAGAGCAGCCTGAAAACCAGCCTGCATGTGTTGAAGAGCCTTTTCTTGTTCTAGGTCCCATTCAAAGTCTGACATTTTCTGAGTCACAGCCAAGTTAGGAATGTGCTGCTATTACCCACCGTTTGACTTACACATTCTTGCATATGTCTGAGGTGATTGTTCTCTTCTTACTTGGCTCAATCAGCATAATGTCATCAATGTAATGGACCAATGTGATATTTTGTGGAAAACAGATAGATGACAAGTATCCATTTGAATGAAGTTATGAGACAGAGTTGGAGAGTTAATATACTATATTAAGTAATTAGTATATTACATTAATTGTATTATGTTATATTATTATATATACAATATAAAGCAAACATTATATATACTATATAAATTTATATGGTATATTATACTATATTAATTAGTTAAAATATTGTACTTGTATAGTATATTAACTCTCCAGTCCCTTTCATTATAATAAAATAAAATATTTATTTATTTTACATATACATGTTTATTCACAGAAAATGCCAGTTAATGGTCTTAATATTGACCATGGTTATCAGAGTTCACAAAAAGCATAAAGTGCAAAAGGTCTGTAAAATCCCCCAGATCTATGATTAATATTACCCCAGCCAGGGTACATACCACCTGTACATAGTACACTCTACATAAAGTATAAAACAGTGTATATCTGAAAATAGTCTATTTGCTTGGTTTAATAATTGAAAAGTGACAGAGTCCACAAGCCAACAGTTCTCTGTGGTCTCCATGGTCTCCATGGCAACTTGGGCAGTCAGTCTGGCTTTCAAGCACAGAAGATGCAAGGTTTTTTCTCTGTGGAATGGATACCCACAACATGAGAAATGACTTACCTTGGTTTAGGCAAGTCATTTGACTCAAGGTATCCAGTTTTGTCCACTGCATTTCTCAGTGATTATCATATCACAATCCAGGCAGTATTCTGTAGCTGTGTCCACATCTTCTGAGGTTATCTACCATCTTGGGTCAACTGTTAAAGGTTTTGGGAATTCTTTCTGTCATAAACTTAATAATTAACAAACTTCTGACAGGATTGAGAGCTGTAGATTGGTTATAACTGAATAGAATTCAATGGCAGTAGTAAAAATCATCACCTATCAAGACAGGTTAGGAATGAAAATCTCAAGCTGGCAGGCAAGCCATGGGAACGTGGGAATTGCTAGTCTGCAAAGGGAGAGAGAGACTGGCTGGCTTGAGTGCACATACATGTGCACGGGGCTGCAGCAGCAGCAGCGGTTAGGTGCACAGAGTTGGCTGTGACCTGGGCATGCTGGTCTGTAGAGCTAAAGACAGGTATATGATCACTTGGAGCCACGATAATGGCCTGTGAGCTCCTGTTGCTGAAGGCGGTGGGTGTAGGCGGCAGCTGGCAGCGGAATGGTGGGTTTCTTTTGATTGGGCGTGGGTGGAAGTCACAGCCCAGTGCTCCTGGCCCAGTGCTCCAGGCTGTTAGAGTTGCCAGGGGTGGGGGGTGGGGGGCGGGGAAGGAAGCGCCCAAAGTAGTGTGTTCTGTATCCCAGCAATGTGCAATGCACCGCTAGCCTTTACAAGTCCCAGGCAGAGAGAAGGGGGGGGGGGGCACTAGTGTGCGTGAGTGGTTTCTCAGAAGGCTGTTTCTCTTGCTGCTGCAGCGAGACATCTAAAAGCAACTATAATAGTGGACAAACGGGTAGGGCCCAGTGGCAGCTTTAGTGGGGGAGGGAGGCGCAGGTGGTCATGCGCATGGGAAAACAAGTCTAACAGACACAGGGCCTCTGGCAGTGCGCAAAGGGTGGGGCCAGACTCCCTTTTCCTGAGGTGAACTGGAGAGCAGAGCTAAAGAGCAGAGGTAAAGAGCAGAGGGGGGAGGGCAGCAAGCAGGGCCCTGGGCAGGGTGTAGAGTCAGACCCAATTTTCAGGTGAAATGGCTGAACTAGTGGCTGCAGCAGGCTGCAATGAGGGAGGGGGAAGGGAAGGTATACATTATGGGTCGCTAGTGAGAAAGTGTCAGTCTAGCAGAGATGCAGAGATAATTGTTTTAGACTAAGATATCCCAGTAAGTAGGGACCAGGCAGCAAAAGATTCACCCCTGGGTGAGACACGTGGGGGCTGGGGACTAGTGCTCAGAGCTGGTGCTTCTGAGCCAGAGCATTTTGTCCAGGCCATGAGAAAGAAACTGTCTCAAAAGGAAAGAGGGAAGTCTAACCCAAGGGAATAAGTCCTAAAATGAGGGTCAGTGAAAGACTGAATATCTCCCATCCTCAAGGACAACACAGGGGTAGCTCTGAGCTCAAGAACTCTTCCCTGGGACCATGAGGATGGTTGTTTACTCAGGGCAGCACAGGGGTAGCTCTGAGCTCAAGAACTCTCCCCTGGGATCCTGCGGATGCTCACTTTGATCAGTGGGGGATGGGGGCTTACCAGTTCTGGGCTAGCAAGCATGGATCTCTCCTGGTAGCTGGGGTGGGATGCAAACCTGCAGAGTTTCTAAATCCGAGTCTCGGCACAAATGATGTGTTTATAAAAAGATAAAGAGATATAAGATATGTTCTATGGAGGTGTGGTGATGTATGGGGGAAGGGGTGCCTCAGTGGGCCCATGCCAAGGCATCCCTTCTCCCTGAGGGACCAGCCACACGACAGTATAGTATAGACTAGAGTTTATTCAGGGCATGGGGAGGGGAGTTAAGAGGGTAGTAGAGGCAGAGAAAGGCAGAGAGAGGGAGAGAGTAGAGAAGTAAAGGAATAGAGGACAGCCATGAACATGTGGAGGGGGGGAAGGGAATGGGGAAGGAAGGGGGGAAAGGAAGAGCCCAAGAGGGCAAGAGGGAAGCAAGAGGCATCCGAGGGAGGAGGGGGCAAGCAGTCCCTTTTATGGTGGGTCAGGCCCACCTGGCTGTTGCCAGGTAACTGTGTGGAGTTTAGAAAAAATGCGAACAGTTATAAAATAGTTTTGAATCTGATTTGATGTGTAGAAAATAAGGGCCATGTTTTAAAGTCTGTGGGAGAATAATGTCTATAAAAATCTCTTGTGAATCTCAATCTGGCCAAAGCTGTGTCATTGGCCAGTGGGACCAACAGCACACAGGTCAAGCCCTGGTTGGGAAGAATCCAGGCTCAGCTGGAGAAAGGAGCTGGGAGGTAGCCACGCTCTAGCCCTTGCCTGTCTCCGGAGACTGCTGGTTGTCAGATCTGTGGGAAGAAGAGAGCCAGGGAAGGTTCAAATCACAGTGCTAGCTCTGGGAGGGGGTTGAGAGAAGAAGACTCATGAGGGAAGTTTCAGACCCCTGAGAAATCCAACCAGGAGAATGGGTGGCAGTTTTTCCAGAGCCATGTTTGATCCTCAACACAACACAGTTACCCGGGACTGGTGTAGGCATTTTTCACCAGATAGACACCCATTTCCCCAACACGACTCACATTACAAATTGAAGTGGACAGAAAGAGCACTTCTGAAGAGCTGGCTTTGGCATCAAGGGACACTAAAGAGAGAAGAATTCAGCAACGAATCAAAACTGTGAAACCACCAACAGACATGACCATTTGGTAACATTCATGGTTTCCTCTGTCCTGAGATCGCAGGCAGATTCAGAACAGAACAGAGCCTGACACCCAGGCTGGGAATAGTGGTCAAGATATTACTCATCAATGTCATCTCTATCAGAAGGGAGCAGATTCCGGAGTGCACATCAGTTAGTTCACTCTGCTCTGCTTGTCATTACCAATCTCAGCACAAGAAGATCCATGAAGTCTGAGCTTTAACAGCTGTTCACTGTGACTCAGAGATCCAAAATGTGAAGTGTTACACTGCAAAGCCCAAATCAGTTCATGTTTTAGGAGCCTCTCCAGTCAGGCTTCATGGGAAAGGTAGCTCCAGGGGTGAGCTCAGAATCCAGCCATCAGCATAGGAGAGAAGGCTAGCTCTCCGTGAAAACGCTGGTGTGCATAGTCCATTCAAGGATAAACAGTCTAAATGACATCTCATTACAGCTGTAGTGGGGCAGAAAGGATAGGAAGGAAACACCCCAAAGCCAAATACTGGTGATGGCGGCTCTAAGGGAAGAGAGGTATGAGGAGCTTTTTCTTCTGCTGCTCTTCTGCAGTGTCCCAGTTTTCTTTGAACATGTAAAGTTTTAATAAAAAAAGTGATCAATGCCCAAAGCCCGGCTCAAAATTAGGCTCATATATATCTACTCCCTTGATTAGTCAGGCCTATGCTAGCAAGCTGTAGAGATTTCTGTTTAAGATGGGTGTGGTACCTCACTCCTATAATTATACCTAGCACTTGGGGTCTCACCATCAGTTTGAGGGTAGCCTGGGCTATATAGCGAGTATTGATGCCACGTGAGATATGAAAAAGAGCAAAGCTCTGTCTCAGATGGAAGGGGGAAAAAGTTCTGTTTGCCCCCAAACACACTCCCTCCCAAGCCAGCTATGGTGGCACACACCTGGGGAAGTAGCCTGCCGAGTCAAAGTCAGGTGCTCAGCTCCTCTCACCCAATCGAGTTCAAGCACATCCATCAATATTTTATCCCTATACCTAGGGATGTTAGCAGAGGCCCTAGGGAATAATAAATCCTTTTCCTGATAAAAAGAAATGGTTCTACCCTGACTTTGAGGACGCCACCACTGTCATGGAAGAGCCCTCAGGACAAACTAAACCTTGCATCTAAAAACCCTTTCCTATAGCCGTCTTATTAACTTATTCATTTATTACTTTACATGTATGAATGTTTTGCCTGCCTGTATGTATATGTGTACCACATGCATGCTCCATGCCCTTGGAAGTCAGAAGAGGGCATCGGATCCCCTGGGACTGGAGTTACAGGTTATGAGCTTCATAAGCATTCAGAGAATTAAATCTGGGTCCTCTGGGAGAGCAACATGTGTTCTTAACTGCCGAACCAACTCTCCAACCCCAGACTACCCTTCCAGATGAAGGCAGCTGGGTGTCATCTTCAGGACATTTATATAGTCTGGAATATGTAAGAGTAGCCCCCGTGCCTGGTAAGATGAACTGGAAACAAGGATAGTGTGATTTTGCCCTCTGAAAAATTTTAGACTCAAAAACCAAAGGACTCAGCAGCAATTCTGGTCCATGAACCACTAGGTTGCCACAAACATTTAGCTCAAACAAAACCAAGTATGACTGCCTTGTAACTCACCAATCAAATGACTGTGTGTTTGCTACCTGAAAGATTTAGTAAATGCTATAAACGTAATAAAAGACAACTTATTTCACACATTTGTGTTCTATAAATATTTGTGACTACAAACAAGAAATAGCCCAGCAAGTTACTTAAAAAATCTTGAAGCCACAAAAGCAGAATGAAGTTTATTCATTTAAAAACTCTAAGTCCAGTTTCCACTTTGGACCCTGTGAAGGTTCTAAACAGAGTAAGAGTTCCTGGAGATGCCAGAACCAGCTAGCTCTGTCAGACCCAGGACACCACTCAGAACAGTTTTCCTATTCCAGTCCCCTGAGGGCTGTCCCACCCCTGACAATGGAAGGTCAGAAAGCAGAAGGTGCCTGAGTTATAAACATCCCTGAGATACCCCATTCCACCTCAAACCCTAAAGTGAAGACAGTATGATGCAGGTAGGAGACACTCATGTCAGAGTCTGCGCCTTCCTACCTGCGACCCCCAGCCAGCCAATCAGAGTGTAGTGACTGTCCAGCCTGAAGAAGAGCAAAGTGCTGCGAGAAACCAGTTAGCACCAAGTATTATGAAAACAAAAGCCCATATCCCAGGGAGGCCATATTCCCTGGAGGTCCACATCTCTAGGAGGTCAAGTTCCCCAGGAGGTCACATTCCCCTGGAGGTCCACATCCCTAGGAAGCCACATTCCCCAGGAGGCCACATTCCCCTGGAGGTCCACATCCCTAGGAAGCCACATTCCCCTGGAGGTCCACATCTCTAGGAAGCCACATTCCCCAGGAGGCCACATTCCCCTGGAGGTCCACATCCCTAGGAAGCCACATTCCCCAGGAGGCCACATTCCTCTGGAGGTCCACATCCCCAGGAGGCCACATTCCCCTGGAGGTCCACATCCCTAGGAAGCCACATTCCCCAGGAGGCCCATATCCCAGGGAAGCTACATCCCTCAGGAGGTGCACATCCCCTAAAAAGAGCAGAGAAATGGGGTCAGAGTCTTGGAGGTAACAAGACACTGAAAGCTCCCAATAAGAAAAGTTTTCTGAAAGCTTCTCAGGAGCTCCACAGTCAAATCCCCAGAGCTGCCTCAGTGATTGCAATGAGGCCTTGCTCTTACAGAGTAAAGTGGCAAGGGGAGGGGGGATGGGTATATGTGTGTGCAATCTTCACACCAAAAGGATTCTCTGTGGGTTTGAGGCTGCTGCACTCTGGAAGAGCAGAAATAATGTCAATATTTAATGTGTGCTTAAAGTGGAGTGTAGCTTTTGGCATAGAGGTGTTACTGGCTTTACCTCTGAAGCCAAGGCTCTATCTCTCAGCAGAGGTAGAGGAAGGATCCAACAAACTCATGGAGAACCTAGGAAAGCTAAGAGGCACAAGTGACAAGCCACCTGCGTTAGTCACAGTCCCCACGTGTGTTTTGCCCACTTGGTTTTGTAAAAGGATAATTTCTCCCAGCAAAATGAAAAATTCTGGAACCTTCCATTACAAAATCAGAAGGTCTTGCATATCAGGGGGCTGACTCCTGTGTAATGAGAGAGCCTGGAAATGGTGGGATCTACAGCAAGCCACCTTCTCCAGCAGGAAGCTTTGGGCTGCCCCCGATCTTCCAAAGAACTACTCTGTCGATGTCAAATGGACGTAACCTAGAAAGTCAGTGTGCCTGGAAAGGATACTGAAGAAGACACACTTATGTCCCTGAGCCCTCCATTTCCCAACGTGGAGAAGTCAGGCATGGTGGTCCAGTTAGATCAGTCAGGAAAGAAAATATTTATAATAAATGAAAATAGTTTTGGTTCACAATT
Source organism: Uromys caudimaculatus (assembly GCA_028551405.1). Lineage (NCBI taxonomy): Eukaryota > Metazoa > Chordata > Mammalia > Rodentia > Muridae > Uromys > Uromys caudimaculatus. The sequence goes on from CM052701.1 coordinate 140,484,463, forward strand.
TTCCCTGGTAGAGGTAATTCTAAAAGCTTCCAATATTCCTTACTCCCCAAGTTAAGAGAAACAATGTGGGAATTCTGCCAATTTCTAAGTATATTATCCCAGTTATACATCAGGAACTGGGGAGATAATTACAGGATGAGTTTGGAGACCTACTGGAGCCACTGTGAGTCAGACTTCAGCTGCAACTCCATTATACATCTGTTCTGCACAATCCCCTACTTTAACTAAAGAACCACAACTCTCTGGTTTCCAGAATCAGAGTCAGTTCAGAACCAGTATCCATTATACCCTGGAAAGTCTGATTAAACAATCAGACTTTACCTCAGTGTACACCCATTCTTGTGAAAGGTCATAGGTTACTCTGGGGGGAAAATGCAAGAAAAATTAGCATTTCAACCCTTCAGTCCTTGGTCAGGAGGACTTGGTCATTCTTCCATTCAAAGAATTCTGAGTCTGAAAATGGTCAAGTCTGAAATTGGTCCATGGGCTAAGATGCCTCTAAGGTAGTATTTCTCTTATTTAAGATTTTTTTCTCTGCTTATACAAATTGAACAAAAATGTAGTAGGCTTATCTATTTCATTTTTGGAAACACTATGACTGATTAGTCAATACTATAGTTATTCCACCATAAAACTCCCTTTGTGTGCACTACCCATTATGGGTCAGGTCATCATAAACATTGCCTTGCGTGTGATACTCATTATGTTAACTATGGAAAACTTGGTGATTCATTGCTACCACCTGCTCATGCTACCCTAGGGCTCAATCTAGCCCATCACATTTAATTCATCCAATTGAGCAGCTGTGTTATCAACCCTAAGGTCTGACTCAAGGAAAAGAGTAATGACAAAATTTTTCAACTGTGCTGGTGCTTTAGATTTCTGAAGCATAGAGAGACAAGAGGGAGAGAGAGAGAGAGAGAGAGAGAGAGAGAGAGAGAGAGAGAGAGAGAGAGAGAGAACAGTCTGACCCCAGCAAGAGAGGCTGTTTATTTAAAACAGCAAGGAGTAGACACCCTCCTGAGGAACAAGAAGTGTGTGTCTGAGGAGAGAAAGAGGTACTTGGCTTTTCTGTAGAGCACTTGGGGAATGAAGAAGTTAAGTGCAGCTATAGGAGCTACATGCTTGTCTGCAGTCTTTAATATTTCCTGAGTTCTTTGACCAGACAAGGCTGTTTTATCTTATGAGACTGCCTTGGCCCAGCTGTCAGGATGCCAGACAGAGTAGGTGACTGAGTTAGGCCGTGATGATGAGGGGGAAGGGCCTATAATTTCAGCACAGGGATTTTGGCAAGCCACAGGAGACCAGAAACGCTCTCCTCTGAGAGTTTTTCCAAGGTTTATTCTGACAGTGACCCTTTCACCACACTCCTTCCTATAGGGTTGGTGAGGGGCGTGGCTTCTGAGCATGTCCATTGCAGCCGGTTAGGCTTTACCCAGCTCTTTCACTCTGGAATTGCAACTTCCATATGCTTACAATTCCTTCAATAATATCAGGGACCTCTAGTTCCTTTTTGGTAGGCCATGTTTTGACAAATGCTTTAAACAACCAATCGAACTTTTGATATCTGTGTGAACTTCCATATAAAGTTAGGATCTCCAGTCAATGGACCCATTTGATAAATTCAGCCTGATCCAGTTTTACAGTTCTTCTACCATTATCTCACATTCTTAAAATCCATTCTTACACTTAACTTATCTCCCAGAGTTCTGCTTGAATGAATTAGGGAACTTCTTAAGTTCTTTAGTGATGTAGTGAACCTCCTTATTACTATGTTTTATAAAGCAGTATAATGTGGTGGCAGCAAGGTGTCCCCCTGAGTATTCATGCAATACAGCAGACCTAGTATAAAGAAGACTTATTTGGGGAAATGGAGTGGGGCCTGGAAAGTGGGGAGAGAGAAATACAGAAAGAGAGAGAGAGAGAGAGAGAGAGAGAGAGAGAGAGAGAGAGAGAGAAACGCACATGGGGACAGAGAAAAAGGGAGTGAAGAAGGGCAAGAGACAGAGATAGAATGGGTAAGGAGCAGTCATAATGTTCAGAGCCTGGCTTTCCCCTGGTAGCGGGTGATGATGTAAGCTGTTGCTAGGTCACTGTTGCTAGATTCCTGGGAGGAGCCTAGTGGAATTGTCTACAGCCAATACCCATGGCCTACAATTTCTCTCTCCCCTCTAGCAGTCCTCTTAATTTTAGTCTGGTTATAGATTTAGGGGCAGCAGTTGGTGGGCCCTGAGGGACATCATTATTATCCTGCTTGGCATGTTCTTCAGGAAAAGTCACTGTTGGTTTGTCAGACAATGACAAAGAGACAAAGAGAGAGGGGGCAATATTGCAAGGTAGAGATGAGTGTACATCCTCTGCTACGGGTGGAGAGACTAAGTCCTCAGGTGAGATAAGCCTTTCAGGATCTGAGGGCTCCGAGAGCTTTAGTGAGGCCCTCCCATACATCACCGCTCCAAGTAACAGGACCTCGTTCCCTACCAATCAGTGCCTTTACTTTTGTTTTTTGAGATTGTATTTCAATTACATTTCTCTTTCTTTTCTTCCCTCAAAACTGTTTTATATACTGTTCCCTGCTCTCCTTCAAATGTATGGCCTTTTTTCATCAGTTGTTATTACAAATCAGTGCCCTTGTTTTAATAACTGATACCTTCTGAGGCCAAGACATCAACTTTCATTGTAATTCAGCCAAAATTATAACAAGGTCTTGTTTTGATTTTCCTCAACTTGAGCTCAATAGCTGATGGAAAGAATTTTATTTTGTAGGGCACACTTAAAAACATGTAGACTGTTTATGTGTTCCTGGAACCAGTGGATTATATCACCAAGTTCATTTTTTTTTTTTCCCTTTTACACCGTATCCTAGGGTTGCTAAATTTTATCATGCAGCTCAGTTTTTTCTTTGCTAATTTATCCAGAAATGCTAGAAGCAACCAGCTAGCAGTTACTTTCCATATTTTTCCACAAATTGTCAGAAGTTTTATGTTACTAAATTTCTTAATCCTCACAAGAGGTGAATTAGATAATCAAATGCATTTATCTCAATAAGTTCTGAAATAGGTCACATTGTGAATTTTTAGTGCTCTCCATGCTTACAGAAGAACCTCCAGCAACTGCAGATGTCAGCAAACTGAAAAGTGTGTTCTGGGTACTTAATTAGGTATTTTATTAGTGTCTATTACAGGTTAGGATCTGGCTAGTCCAATAACAGAAAGGCTAAAAATCTAATAGTTGCTTAGTTCATAAAGCTGGAGGCCTCATATGGTCTTCAGTCTGTGTTGAAATCTCAAGGAAGTGGGATTTAATAGCAGCAAAGGAATGCCTCTGCAGCAGTATATGGGAAGCTGCCAATGAGAGTGTGGGTAATCAGGCAAAAAGCAAGAGCTTTCTTCTACATCTTTTCATTTGGGCTGCCACCAGAAGGTGTGGCCTAGACTTCGCATGTGTCTACTCAGGTCATCCAGATTTATGGCGGGTTTTCTCAACTTGGTGATTCATTGAAGAAAATTCATCACAGCTTTCCAAAGGTGGTCGGGTTTTAGTTGATTCCAGGTGGAGTCTAGTTGACAACCAATCAAACCAAATGTCTAAGATACAGTTAGACATGAATGCAAAATAGGTCTGAAAATTACTTTAGGAAATATATAGCACTTAATTCTTACTAGAAGAGTGAAATGCATGGTATATTATTGTGAAAATGTGTTTTAAATTCAAAGAGACTGGAACTTTTGCTGGACCTCACAAGTTAGTAAACCTGGAGGTCACTTAAGACCTGGCTAGATAGTCTATGTAGGCTTATAGTTTTCAAAACCTACTTTTAATAAGGGATCTTAAATGCTTTAATATCCTGTTTATCCCATCACCCACCAGAGGTAGTGAATGGGAAAGGTTAATAGAGCAAAGGAAGATGTGGACTTGTTTAGAAATATTTCTTTGTAGCAAATCCAATCTGTGGTGTCAGGATATCATCAGTTCAGTTCACATGAATCAGCAGTGGCAGCTCAATCCACTCACAAACACCCTTCATGAATCAACAATGGCAGGTTGATCCAGAAGAAACTGTAAGGCTCTGCCAATCAGCCCAAGTACATGGAAGCAGCAAGAAGCCCCTGGAACACCACCAGAAGTTTTTTGGGACACTTCTCTCTATGAAGTCATGACAAGATGACCAACAGAGAATGGTAAGATACACCAATACCACCCAGTGTTGTCAGCAAAGACCAGCATCAGCAAAGGCCAATGATGACCAGTGAAGAACGGCACGGTGTACCAATAGCATCAGTGTTGTCTACTATCTGTTGGGCTGTATTTATATACTTTGCAAACATCACATGTTCTCTCAAGCATCCTCTCTAGCAAAACATCACATGCTGTTTTTCCAGGCTGCCTCCAGAAAAACACCACATGTCTGTTCTTAGCAAAACATCCCCCCCACCTGTCTGCTTCAGCAAAAACATCCTCTTGTTGTGCCAGGAAGTGTTCGTGAATCCCAAAAGCCCACCAAGGAGCTGACTCCTGTGCAATCACACTGGGCTCTCTTTATTCAAGCTTTAACTTGGGTGACACCACAGTCTCTAAATGAAGTTGAATGGGAGGGTGCAGACCTGAGCCCAATTTTAGGCAAGCATTTGTAAAGGCAATAAGGGGGTATCTAGGCTGGCAAACATTTGAGGGGGGGGCATTATGGCCTTTTACATAATTGGCTGAGGGCCAAACCATAAACTCAACTTGTGCTTTCCTCCTGATTGGTGATTGCTCGGAAGTGAAGTGTCAAGGGTAGGCTTGTAATCTGGAGGTGCAGATTTGTTGGGGGTGGGGTAACCTGGAAACTGGTGCTAGGTACCAGCCTGTTAGTTAACTTGAGTTTAACCTTAGGTCAGGTTCTCTAAGATGGAGTCTGAACCCAGAAGATCTGGTCTCTCACTCTCATAAGACAATTTCCAGAAAAAATATCACATGACACAACTGAGTCTCCAAAGAAAACAGAAAGTTCCACTTTCAGTCTCCTGTGCACTCTGTTGCTTAACCTGTCTTTAAGAAAACAACCAACTTTGTTTGCCTTAGATTTCTTATGTAATCACCTTTTATAATCTAAGAAAACGCATAACTTTCATCTTTAAATATGTATTATTCCATGCCCTGGACCAATTCTCTTTCTCCCAGCAGTCCTGGGTTTCCTGTAGTTCTTTGTCTAGGTGGAGTCTTGTGAAGTCTGACTCTCTACATTAACATGCCTATTGGTGGTGTCATTGTTTAGATGTTCATAGTGGTGAGCCAGCACAGTATAGCTTCACTATCATTTACCGGAGACACAGTCTCATCAAGGACTTCCCCTCCTTCTGGCTTTTACATTTTTCTACCCTTCTTCTGAAATAGTCCCTGAACCATAGGTTCGGGAGATGGGTTGTAGATGTTGCCATTGGTACGGAGTACTTCACTGTCATTTGTTCTATGCATTTTGACCAGTTGTAAAGCTTTGTCATGGTCTTTATTTGCTGCAAAGATCAGATTATTTCAGAAGGACTGAGAGATACACTTATTTGTGGTATACAGAGGATAAGTAGTTAGAATGTAGTTAAGTAAATGCAGGTTTAGTAAATGGGAGTAGTAGGTTCTTCTCCAAAATCCATGACCTTACTAGGCCTATAGTGATCTCTATTTCTAGTACCAAGCATGATTTCTTTTCTATTGAGCAAGCTTTTAGTACAAGTAGTGAGTTGTTGATTACCAGGAAGAACTGAGTGCCACTATTGTACGTTTAAGATTATCTTGCCATGCTTGTCATCATTGTGGTTTATGGGTCTTACAAGCGGGGTACGATTGTACGATTGCTTTTCTCCAATGGCAACTTACATAGCATAACTTGTATAGCTTGTTCTTTGGGAGAAGACTTCCAAGTCAAATCCAGCTCAAATATTCCAAGTCCTGTGTCTGAAGTACATGGAGTCTCAGCAATAAGAACTTATCTTTAACCTCTTGAAAGCAACCTGGAGGAAAAACAATAATTTATTGTTTTGGAAGTGTCTTGGACTACCATGACCAACAGTTCAAAAGCAGCCTTTTTATGCCTAGTATAGGGGCTATTAGATGGTTTAAGGCTTCTGAGGAGAACATTGTCAATTCAAGCATAATAATAGCATTTAATACACACCCTCTGTCTCTCTCACACACATATTTATATGCATTATATGGAGGCTTAGGCAAATATAAAATAATGTAATTCTGCGAGGCTTTAAAATATCAGTGTTATTTATCTCTCATCTCTCTCTCACTTCCTTCGTGGACCTCCCTTCTTGTCCCCAGTTAAAGCCCCTTTCTCATTTCCACCATTTTCTCCTTCATGTCACTTGCACTCTGCCATTCACCTCTCTAGAGTTCTTTCCTGTTGTTAATTTTACTCTCCCTGTTTTATAATAACCCCAGATTTGAAGACACACAGGTGACAGCAAACATGTAGTGTTTGTCCTTCTGGCTCTGGGTTACCTCAGTCAATATAATAATTTCTAGTTCAATCCATTTATCCGAGAACTTCATTATTTTTGCAGCTGAATAGCATTCCATAATGTATATGAACCATAAACAAATTATCCATTCACTGTTGAATCACATTTAGTTTATTTTCATTTCATGGCTATTGTGAATAAAGCAGAGATGAACACTGTTGGCTAGCATATGTGGAGTAGGATATAGAGTCTTTTGGTCATATGCCAAGGAGTGGTATAGCCAGATAATATGGTAGATTTGTTTTTAGTATTTTGAGAAATTTTCATACTGATATACTAGAATAAGTTTGCAATTCCACCACAAGTAGAAAGATTTATTTCTATTTATGTGCATGTGCCTATCTGAGTTTATATGTACCACGTGCATGAAGGTGCCTATAGAGATCAGATGACCTAGGATATCCTGGAATTGGAATTGCATGTGGTCATGAGCTACCACGTAGGTGATAGGAGCTAGACCTGGGTCCTTTGCAAGGTAGTTTATGTTCTTTGCCATGAGCCGTCTCTCTAGCCCCCAATAATTTTTTTCTTGAGACAGAGTCATGCTATGCTGCGCATGCTGGCCTCAAACTGCTGGACTAAATTGATCTCGTACTTCAGCTTCCAAGTTACTGAAACTAAAGGCACATATCTATGTGCAAGTAATTTCACTGATAAATTTTAGATATAAATCACTGTACTTTAATTTGATTCTTAAAAGCTACTCCAAAAATAATGTTTTCATGTTCAATAAAAAATAAAAATTAAAAATGGTAAATGTTAATTTTTCATAATATCTGCTGGTTTTATAAAACGTATTTTCTATTGCTGAAGTAGTTAATCATGACAGGGTTTAGAATCATTTAGGTGGCATATACTAGGCATGTCTGTGTGGTATTTGCAGAAAGGAAGGGAGGACTCACTCTGAATGCAAGTGAGAAAATATTTGATGTGTGATCTCAGACTGACTTAAAAGGAGAAAACATTCATCTCTGGCTTTCCTGCTGCTACAGAAACCAATCTTGAACCGATCTCACTCTCATAGCCTTCTCTGTCATGATAGAATGTGCTCTTAAACTGTAAGCCAAAATAATCCCTCACTCCCTTAGTTTCTTTTGCCTGGTGTTTTGTCATAGGAATGAGAACAGTAACTTAAAGAAATGATTTAAGTAACAGTAACTTAAAATAATGATTAAAATAATAAGTAACTTAAAATGATGATTTAAGATCTTTTTCGTGAGACAAGCATATACAGTTTGAACATGCTTACCTAGAAGTAGTTCCAGACTTTATCTCAAACACTACAGTGAGCTTGGAGGTTCTTTCTGCTCCTTGCCACCACCTGGTGATTGACATCTGTTATTTCACTTGCTTTTGTCTCTTTCATACTCCACCTTCATGCTATATTAAAACACGTGGTTTCTCATCTCAAGTTATATATATTTTTTCCATTTAACTTGTAGATTATGTAGGGTACTGAAATACAGCAATAAAGCAGCTTCTTCTCCTACCTCTATTATATGATTAATACTAGAAACTATAGGGAGACAAATTCATTCTGAATTTGAGAATTTATTTGAAATAAGTGAATAATCTTTTACTTTTCAAAATTTGCCTGAAAGTCTTTGGGTCAAATTTTGCATCTTTCTATTGTATGAAATAAAGACATGTAAAATCAATAATTATAATAATGATGATAATTTACTTTTGAAGATTTCAGATTATGGATTTATTGCTCATGCAAAGGCTCAAAGTTTTATATCAGAATTTTTCTTTTTTAACCTCAAAATCTTTATCACCAAAATCAGTGTTTGGCATCTTATCTTTAAAATGACAATGATGCACATATGGTGTGCTTACAGACAGGAGCCTAGCATGACTGCCCTCAGAGAAGCCCAATAAGCAGCTGAAAGAGTCAGATGAAGATACACCCAACCAATGGAGAGAAGCTGGAGACCCTGTGGTTGAATTAGGGAAAAGCTGGAAGAAACTAAGGAGGATGGTGCCCTTAGGAAGACCCGCAGTCTCAACTAACCTGGACCCCCAAGATTGCTCAGATACTGAGCCACCAACCAGGTAGCATACACCGGCTGATATGAGGCCCCTAACACATATACAGCAGAGGACTGCCTGGTCTGGCCTCAGTGAGAGAAGATGCACCTAACCCTCAAGAGAATGAGGCCCCAGGGAGAGGGGAAGTCCAATGGGCTACAGGATGAAGGCGTGAGGACATCTTCCTGGAGATGGGAGAGCAGGTATGGGATGAGGAACAGTCAGAGGACAGACCAGGAGGGGGATAACAACTAGACTGTAAAAACAGATTAAATAATTTTATATCTATATCTATGCCTATGTCTATATCTATGCCTATGCCTATGTCTATGTCTGTGTCTATATCTATGTCTGTGTCTATATCTCTGTTTGTCTGTCTGTCTATCTGTGTGTGCGTGCATGCATGCCTGTGTGTTTTGTTGGGACAGATTAAGTGATTAAAAGCAGTGAAAATGAAAAAAAATGACAGTGAATGAAACCTGTCCCATAAAAAAATGGGACATTAATGAAAAAAGAGGCCATGAATTTGAAAGAGAGTAAAGAGGAATATATTGAAATGTTCTGAGAGATGAAATAGAAAGGAGACATGATGCATTGTATCTCAAAAATAAGAGAAATAAAAAAGAATACTTAAATGAAGTATACCCCAAAGTCTTTCTCCCATTCTGATGCTACCAAAAAAAGAAATGAGACAGCTTCAACTTCAGATAAAGTGTTCTACATCTAATTGTAGTGGTTAAACACTAGCCCCATTTCATATGGAGTTTCAAACTGAGTTTTTGTGTGAAAAAGAAAAACCTAGGAGTCTGCAGGACCTTATTCTTAGCCTAAGGATCATTAATCACAAGATGTCAAGACCACACCCTTAAGGTCAGCGTCATCAGCCCCTGAGTCTTGAAAGCAATCTTAAGACTGATCTTGGGGCAAAATTGACTCATCTCCCAAACTTGTTTGCCTTTCCCCTTATTGTGTAATTGTTATCCAAAAACAATGGCCAGATGCTCATTCATTCTGCTTCTGTAATCTCATGTAACCACTGCTTGCTCAGAAAAGTCCCCATGTGGCTCATGCCTTTAAAAGTTCAGCCCTTGTCTTCCCCTTTTGAAGTAGCTCTCAGATTGTCAAAAGAGGCTGTGGCCACAACGTTGCAATAGTTACAATAAACTTGATTTTTAACTTTTAAATGGAAATTTTGTCTGGTGGGGTTTTTCCCTGGTGATCTTGAACTGAAAAACACAAATAACTTTCTTTTCCTTTAAATTGTCATGCAACTTTATCTACAGAAGCAGAGATCTCATGATTCCAAGTATTCCAAAGAGTTTTGGAACATTATTTCTTAAGTGTGATTAATCACTGGTAAGTGCAGTTCAACTCCTGAATACAACCTAACACAATATTGTACACATATGCTTTGTGTACCTTGGCACATAAGGCAAAATCAGTCTTTCCTGCCATCCAGAAATGGGGATCCATCCCACATGCAGACTCCAAACTCAGACACTATTGTGGATGCTAAGAAGTGCTTGCTGACAGGAGTCTGATACCACTGTCTCCTGAGAGGCTCTGCCAGATCCTGACTAATACAGTTGTGGAAGCCCACAGCCAACCATAGGACTGAAGGAGCTGAAGGGGCCTTATCTGTCATCAATGGGAGAGGAGGCCCTTGGTCCTGTGAAGGCTTGATGCCCCAGTGTAGAGTAATGTTAGGGTGGTAAGGCGGGAGAGGGTGGATGGGGGAGCACCCTCATAGAAGCAGGGTAAGAGGGGATGGGATAGAGGTTTTGCAGAAGGGAAACTGGGAAAGGGGATAACATTTGAAATGTAAATAAATAAAATATCCAATTAAAAAAATCAACCTTTCCAGAATTGGACCATGCTACAAGTTGTTATTCAGTACTTAAAACAGTAGAAACTTAAACTTTCACAAAACAAATTTATGCTTCAAGATGTGAATGCTCATTCTAATGTAAAGCATTGAAGAATTTTCCTGATCTACCCTAACATGCTGAAATTGTGACCTTTAAGACTGTTTGTTGGTCTTTTGTAACTAAAAGAAGCCTATATTTCCAATCGTGTTTTCTCTAGCACCCAAGTGACCACTGAGCATGCTTGGTTAGTCGGCTGCATTTTCTTACAGTGGGTTCACAGAGTGGTTGGTCTTATGTCCTCATTGATGCACACTCCTCTTGTCTTTTCCCATGAAAGCTTCTATCTTTGAATCTCTGGTGATCTGATCATCTGTAATCAAAGCATCTTGCTATAGTCACTAATTTATACTTAGAACTTCCTGATTTTTGAAAATAAATTTAGTTGGTTCATTGCTACTCTTTTACACGTGCGCATACACACACACACACACACACACACACACACACACACACAGTTTCTTTGTTATTTTTTGAAAATTTCATTCATAAGTACTGCATCTACATTACTCCCACACTTCCTTCTTCCCCCTCAAACTTTTCCCATCCCCCAAATCCTGATCTCTCCTTTAATTAGTAAGTATATACCTATGTATATGTACAAAAATATGTATATACAACCTACTGAATCAATTCAGCTTCACTTATATGTTCGTTTACCAGGGCTGGCCATTTGTGATTTGACAGCCTAGGAGAGAATTTGTCTTTAGAAGCAATAAATTGTCTCTCTTGCAGCAGGTGATCAACCTGTATGTAACTCTTCACCCAGTGGTAAGAACAAGCATAATTTCCCTGTCCATATGAAATGTCAACTGGGGTTGTTATTATGCTGGTCTTATTCAGGTAACCATATTTTCTAGAGTTGATGATTGTATTTTCCTTGTTATGTCTAAGCTGGATAGGCACCCTAGGCCTCTGGCTCTTACCAAATTCTGCCTTCTTTTTTTAGTGATTTCCCCTGATCCTCAGGGATTGTATTGCAAATGTGTTAACTGGGGTTTGCCATTCTATAGGCATTTATTCTCTCAATTTTTGACCAGTATGTATCTCTGTAATAGTCCTCATCTATTGAAAAAAAAGCATCTATCTATCTATCTATCTATCTATCTATCTATCTATCTATCTATCAATCATTTAATTTTTTTGTGAAGGTTGAAAGCTACTCTTACATATGGTATACAAATAGGTATTTTAAAAAGAGTTAAGAATTGTATTTGTTCTTTCTGCTGTCCCTCAGGGTTTCAGTTCTGCCCCTCTCCCCCAATACCTGATCATGTTCCCCTCTACCCCTCCCTGTCCCTTTCCTTCACAGTTCCATCCCTCTCACCTCCCCCACCCCCATGAAGGAACCCTCTAGAATGTACCAGAGACCTGGGAGGTTAGAGACTCTCAGGACTCAAAGGGAAAGACCTTATATGAATTGTCCTAAAGAGGGGAGAGGGAGCTTGTAGAGTCTACCTCCAGTAGAAAGACAGGGCATCAAGTGGAGGGACAGGGTTGCCACCCCCAGTCAAAAACTCTGACCCAGAATTATTCCTGAGTAAAAGAACTGCAGGGTCAAAAATAGAGAAGAGCCTGAGGGGAAGGAGTTCCAGTGACAGGCCCAAATTGGGATCCAGCTTGTAGGACCCCCGCTCCGGGGAGACCCTCACTCAAGCCTCGGGATAGCGAACTCCCCCAGTAACGCACGAGAGACCGTTCTTGATGTAAATACAAGAGGTTTATTTGAGCCTAATCTAGTGCACTAGGGCCGACTCATAGTCTATGCAGAGACAAGAGGAGTCGACCTCTATCAGCTAAAATTAAGAGTATTTATAGAAAAAATCATAGAGCAGATG
>CM052701.1:140497259-140527526 GCA_028551405.1 Uromys caudimaculatus
AGGGGAGGGGGAAGCTGGGAGTGTCTGGGCTAGTCTGGGCTGAGAGGAGGGAAGGGGGAGGGCGAGAGTGTCTGGGCTGCCTGCATTCTAGGGGAAGGCGGGAGTGTCTGGGCTGCCTGCATTCTTCTTTTAACTCTTCAAGCTCAAGGGGAGGCCCCATGACCAGACATTATTACTGATTCTATGGTGTGTTTACAAACAGGAACCTAGCATGATTGCCCTCAAAAAGGCCTAACAAGCAGCTAAAAGAGTCAGATGCAGATATTTATACCCAAACAATGGACAGAAGCTGGTGACCCCTCTGGTAGAATTAGGGGAAAACTGGAAGAACTTGAGAAGGAGGGCAACACTATAGGAAGACCAGCAGTCTCAACTAACCCGACCCCCAAGATTGTTCAGACACTGAACCACCAACCAGGCAGCATACACAAACTGATATGATGCTCCCAACATGTGCACAGCGGCGGACTGCCTGGTCTGGCCTCTCTCTCTCTCTTTAATACTAGTATTATTTGGTGTTCCCCTAGGTCCCTGGGATATCTAGTGTCAGGTTCTTGATCACTGAAGCAGTGTCAGGTATGGATTACATCTCACAAAGTGGGCTTTAAGTTAAATTAATTATTGGTTAATTACTTCCACAAGCTTTTTGCCACCATTTTCTTAGCATGTCTTGCAGGCAGCAGTACACCTTACTGAATAAATGTTTATGGCTCTGTGTATATGTGTCTGGCAGGGATTTTATTTTACCACGTGTTCAAAGTCTTAAAATAGCAAGACAACTATATAATGACCAGTAAAAGCAACAATCGCTTTCGTTTCACTGAAGGAGCACTGCCACCTATGAACCGTGTGCTGGGAATGGCGCTTCCATGTCTTCTTTTAAGTGTGCATCTCTAACAACCGTCATGAGCATCACAAAGCCTCTTCCCTGCACCACCCATCATTACGAAGCCTCTTGTCTGCTGTCTGAGTGGTGAGAGAACTTTTATTCCTTAATGAGAATGTAATAATCCCTCCCTTCCTCCTCCTCATTGTCTTCACCTTTTTTTAAGGAAATAGCCATTATTTCTTGTCTTCTGCAGCATTATTCACAATATCTAGATATGTTGTTAACTTATGTATCAATAAACAGGCAAAAGAAATAAAGACAATATATGCACACATAGTAGATTATTTTTCCTTAAGTAACAAGAAAATTTTCTCACTTATGACTATATAGGTGATTCTGGAGGACACTATACTAAGCATATTGAACCAGAGGCAGAAAAACAAATACTAAACATGTTTTTTAGTTATATTGTTTAAAGAGTTGAATTCAAAGAAGTAGAAAGGAATGTGCAGAGGCAGAGGGAGGCATTCAAGTGACGTGAGCAACAGTAAAGGCTCATTTAGGGAAGGACAGGTTAATGAAACCCCAGACAGCTTGATGTATTGTATGTCAAAATTACTGAGAGTACAGTATCAGTGTGCTTCTGATAATGCTTACACTGAAAACTGTTTTAGCCTTATTATACAGATAAATGCATTTCATCATAACACTTGATACATTTATGCTATTTTACAGTTATTAGTCATTCCTTACCTCCACTGTGCTCCTTTTACCTCCTAGTTCCACTTCTTCTCATCTTCATTCTCCTAATGGTCTCTTCTTTACTTTAAAACAGCATGTGTTCCATTACTCTTCTTTTATTCAGTTTTCTTGCTAAACTCAGTCATGTTGCCGACTTTCAGGGTTACATTGTTGACTTTATTCTTCAATTCTTGAATCAACTTTCTTACTTAGTTCATTTGCTTATTTGAATCCTCTTGGTAATCACTGATAACTTTGAGAAGTGAAATGAACCTTTTAATTCTTTGGAATTTTATTCACTTAACTAATTGAATATAATAAAGAAATAGGGCAAGGAAAGGTTCCTTTTGAGATGATGTACAGAAAATTTCCTCTGAGATGTGAGGAGTGATAAAAAAAGAACCTTGTCTCCACTGCTGATATGCTTGATGAGAGCATGTACTATGCCACTAAAAATCAGACTAGATTTAAGGCTTGAAAGAATACATCGTGCCCTGTAGTCGCCAATCTCTCTTCAGCAATACTTCTTGAATTGCCTGATGCTTCTGTCTCTCAATACCTCCCAGCTTCCCTATCACTTTCTCTGTGACTTCTGATGTTCTTTCACTCTTGTCTTCAGAACAGAGTCTTTGTTAACCTGACTTCTTATTTCCTGGTACAAACAGAGGCAATTCTACTCTGCTGTCATACCTCAAAAGCTTTTTACACACAGAACTGGTGTGTAGCTCTTAGGTGTCTTAGTCAGGATTTTCATTACTATGAAGAGACACCATGACCAAGGCAACTTTTATAAAGGCAAACATGTAATTGGGGCTGGCTTATAGATCCATAGCTTTAGTCCAGTATCATCATAGCAGGAATCATGGCAACATGCAAGCAGACATGGTGCTGGAGAAGGAACCAGGAATTCTATATCTTGATCCAAATGAAGTCAGAAGAGGGCTGGCATCTTCAGGCAGCTAACAGGAAGTTCTCTTCACAATGGGTGGAGATTGAGCTTAGGAGGAGATCTCCAAAACTCACCCCCACAGTGGCACACTTTCTCCAACAAGGACACACCTCCTAACTTGCCACTTCTGTGTAGCCCAGGTTGGTTTTGAACCATTGTCCTTCATCCTCAGCCTCTCTAGTCCTTGAATTACATGTGTGCAACACCACATGTAGATGAAAAGATATTCTTTAGCAGACAAATTAAATCAGAAAGCAATAATAGGAAGATATCTAGAATTTTTCCATCTATTTGAATAGAATATGTGATACCTCTAAATAGCACATGGGCCAAAAAGAAATTGAAAAAGGAAATGAGAAAGAATTTTTCATTAAGTGAAGATATAAACACAATGTATCAAAATGTGAGAAACATAATAATGCAGTGCTTAGAGGAAAATTCACAGAAATAAAATGATTTTGAGAATGAAACAATTGTTATAGGGTACAAAATACTTATTGAGACAGACTAGGGTTCTAATGTAGTAAATTCTTGTGTATGATATTTTGTAAACCATAAGCTAAAAAACATTAACCTCTTTCCTTCCAGCAACTTAGCATTTTAAGAGCCAACAATATCCTATGGATCTATATTGTTTTTCATAGCATAATCATTTTTCATAGCACTATTTTTCATAGCTCTCTCTCTCTCTCTCTCTCTCTCTCTCTCTCTCTCCCTCTCTCTCCACATCTTCATGAGCTATCTTACCTCACTTCTACCATCCTTAAAAAAAATTGTTATAATTCTTAAGGTCCAAATAAGGAAATAGAAACAGAGAATGTAAAACAAACACAGAGAACAATCCAAAATTATAAATGATAAAGTAATCAAATAGTACAGAAATCAGTATCCAGAAGTAAGCAATAACAACACACAGTGTCTGAAGGAACAAGAGAAGAATTTTATTGGAAGTTGAGCAATGGTAGTTCACTTGAAGGATTTGATAAGACAGAAGAGCAGCAACTACTGTAGAAATTGAAATCTGGGCATAGAAGTGGGAGCTTTTCCATTGTTTCTGTTAACCATCAGTCTTCCATTAAAGATGTCCTGGGCCAAAAAATTCAGAATATGCTTGTGGGCCCTGGAAAAGCCTATAGCAATCAGTCAATTTTCTCCCTTCTGTTTCTCCATTCTTTGTGACACAGGATAGAACAGGGGGGATCAGATAAGTAGATGAGGACAAACAGCTTCATGTGTAGGCCTATTAAGATTTAAATCACTACTAAAAGTCAGAAGTTATCAGTCCTAGAAGATCTGAAGATGCCTATAATAACATTCAGTCTCCAGTGCACATTCAAGCTTATTCTTTTAAGTTTATAGTACAATGATTTGGCTTGGTGGGGGAGAAAAATGACTGGGATGTAGGGTAACAAGAAGGGAATGTCATAAAAGCTCCTTCCATTCTTGAGGATTCTTTGGCTCCTGTTAGTGACAACCTTCTATCTCTTGAAGAGTCCTGGTGCTGTTTGTATTTTGATACTAATTCTGCTTTCCCAAGAGGGGCTGCCTGAGACCAAGAGTGAATTATGTACTCAGGTGACTTCCTGTGAACCTTCCCCTAATGAGTAAAGATTTCTAGGAACCAATCACTAGGCTAGGAGTAGACAGGACTTCCAGATCGGAGAGGGAAAGAGGAGAGGCAGAAAAAGGTGTCTTGCTTTTGGATGGGGAGAGCTTGGAGGTCAAAATGTAGCTAACAAGAGGCCCCCAATTTGGATGGCAGATCTACCAGGATTTGCCATCAGAGAAGTTATATTTAGAATAGCTTACAAAATTAGGGTGCTAGTTGCTGTGCCTAGTTGATGCTGAACTAAGTTTGTGTGTTGTTTTTCTTTACGTGATTACTCAACTGGATTCCAGAGAGAAAGGTAGGGTGGCAAAGCATGAGCTTTCCAGAAGTGCACCCCAAAAGGTCATGGGAATTTGGAAGCATGGGGCAAAAGGTCATGGGAATTTGAAAGCATGGGGCTGGTGTGGCAGTGACCTGCCGGTGGGAACTTCGTGAGCTAGGTGGAGAGATTTTGGAGCTCGGGTCAGAGTGTCTGCAGGGATGTGAACAGGCCGGTCTGCCCGCCAGTGTCTGGCCAGCCTGCCCATGGGGGCACTGCCAGAAAAGCATGGATTGATTGATTTTTTTTTCTTTTGTATTTCATGCAACATCTTATTTAGGCACTGAATTCTGAGTTCCCTACCTCTGCCAGTATCCTAGTGATCTAAAGACATTCTTGATGGTGCCCTGTGGTTCACAAACCCATAAGTACAGTTCTAAAATATCATATTATAAAGGCCGTTAGCACTTATAGTAAATCTCAAATAGTATAGTTTTTGTAAAAATTCATATACCAGACAAAACTTTGAACTGAGCAGAACCATATGATTCTAGAGGGACCACCTGTATTTTTATTTTCCTATGGATATAGCATGTACTATGATAACATGCCTCCTAATATCAATTTATAGCTATTTTCCACTTAGTTGAAACCATGTTGATGAATTAAATATTTTCATATTTGTCCACAGATCACATATTTTACACAATAGTTAGTAAGAAGAAAGGGAACAAAGATGAATCCTAGGTGAGAGGCAAGACCCAACTCATACCAACGAAAATCCCAGGGAAAGAAAGATACTTTATCATCTTCCATCTCTTCATCAGCAACAATTACTAAATGTTTTCAATTAGAAAGATTCACATAATACTTTCAATTATTAGCGTCACTTTTACAGAAGCAAAGGGTTGTAAAATAATTGCATTAGTTCATAGAGCTAATAGGCTAAATGCAGAAATGCATGTTACCACATTGTCTCAGACTTGTATTTCTTAAGTTGGGCCAATAGTCAAAGAAGTTCAGAAATAGTCTTTACTTTGCAGGGTATGTTGGTATACTACAGGAGGTAGAAGGTAGAAAATGATATAAATTAAAGAGAAAGAGAACTGTCCTCATTAGTGAGTGTTCCACAATGACCATGACCTCTGAAGATGTCATGCTAATGCCACCCACATTGTTTAGAAAAGAGGCTGTACATGTGCCTAGTTCCAGAACGGCAAGTTACCCTTAGCCTCTAAACACCTTACTAGGATTGGAAACATTTCATTTTAATACATTTGCTCTTTCATATTTTCCTGACTCTTTCAGATTTCTCAAATATGACTTAATATTGTTTTGATTTGATAATAAGCTTGATGGTTCCATAGATGTTTCTTGAAATAATTTTCAACTTATTTCTTCTCCTCTCCAAATTTTGGAGAAAACTGGAACAAAAAAATTTCAGAAGAATTTGTCTTTTTGATCTTTTCCATAATTCTGTGAATCCAGTCATAGTATTTTCAACCACAATGACTCTGAATAAACTTTAATGATGTAAGAGACTCTCAGTAAAGAACAATCCATGTTTTTCAGGTGAGAGAACTTCCAGAATACACATTTTTCTTTTAAATGTTTTCATTTGTTGGGTCTTGCCTTTTCTTTTCTTTCCTTCCTTTTTTTTCTTTTGCCTCAGTCTCTTTTGTTGTTGTTGTTTTAACTTTTCTTTGTTTATCCAAAACTTATTGCTTATTATGATCATGAAAATACACATTAGTTGGTTTATTACTTTCTCTGTACAAAAGACTAGCTGAGAAGTTTGTTAACATATAATAATAATTAAGATAATGATAATGATGATACTCAGGTACTGAGCACATGTAATACAGAAACTTTTAGTTTTCTGCTTAATAAACAGACTGAAGTCTTATTTATAGTTGGTCTGAAAAACAGCTTCTTCTGGCCCGTTATAGACCTACATACCATGTTATGAGATCTATTTATGAGAATTAGAGGGTGGGGATAAATGAGTTGAGATGATGATTTTTAACAAAAGCCCAAAGAAGCATCAATATGAGTGTTTGGGGCTGCATATCTCTCACATTAACTAGATTCTGAGATTTTTCAGATCCCACATAAAGGTTACTATATAAATATAAGTCCCCTTCTTTCCCCCCCCCCCCCCCGTTGGTTTTCTAGACAGGATTTTTTTGTATAGCTCTGGCCATCCTGGAACTTCCTCTGTGGATTAGGCTGGCTTTAAACTCACAGAGATCCACCAGCCTCTCCCTCCCAAGTACTAGGATCATAGGCATGTACCACTATTGGCCAGCTTCTCTTATCTTATTGATTCAAAGTAAACAAATTTATATGTACAGACTTATGTAAAATATCAAAGTAGTTATATAAATATTACCTATAACTTACTCAGTAAATAGTTACTGAGCATATCCTATGTGACAGGAACTGGTTTCAGTACTCCAGATTCTTGAGACAAACAGACAGATTGGAGCTTTCATATTTTTTGTTTTAGTGAAAAAGGAATAAACATCAGGCTTTTCTTACCTTCCTGTCTGAGTTTTAACAAAGACCTTAAAGATGAAAATAGTTGATATAAATTGCCCCCAAATTTGAGAATTTAAGATTTTCTATACTGGCTGAATAAAAGGACTAAATGGAATCATTCCTGATGAAAGACCCCCGAGCTGGGGAGACCCTCGCTCAAAGTCTCAGGATGGCGCGACCCCCCAAGGACTCAGGAAAGACCGTTCTTGATGTAAATACAAGAGGTTTATTCGGGCTTATTCTAGTGCACTAGGGCCGACTCATGGTCTATACAGAGACAAGAGGAGTCGACCCCTATCAGCTAAAATTAAGAATATTTATAGGAAAAATCATAGAGCAGATGGAATTTTTCATGCATCAGGGAAAAATACAGGGTTTCAGCTACATAAATGTCCTTGTGGTTTGTTTTTATCTTGTGGCAAGGAAAACAGGATGTCCTTGGTCAAGCTGCCCCTGAGTCAGGGGAGTAGTGATAGAAAATATGCTGACCGGAATGAGAGGAGGGGAGGGGGAAAGGCAGGAGTGTCTGGGCTAGTCTGGGCTTATCCTGACTTGCCTGCATCTTTATTTTAACTCTTCACTGACATTTATGGCCAAAATACCTATAGGCTATAGAGTGTGCAAATCAAGCCAGGACTTGAAGATACAATATAATGGACAGATTTTTGTTCATGAGTGTCCATTGCCATGGAACAAGCTGTTTCATTTTTAGCAATTTAACCCTTGGAAAACAGAAGTCTGGAAGATACAAGAACTGACATCTTTCTCATGGCTGACAGCTTCCAAAAATTCTACCACAACAGCAGATCTTATGTGCCCTAGGTTATCAGTGCAAAGGTGAATAATTTTCTCTCTTCTAGATGCAGTCTCTGGAATTTATACTGGTACTTGGATGATGTGATTACCAAAACTGTGTATGGAAGAGAAGACTACGAAATGCCAGGAATTAAAGAATATATAATCATCCAGAATGTAATGTGTTACTTTATGAGAAAATGACACACAGTCTGTCTCCTAACTTTAAAGAGCATAGGCAGTTTTGTTTATAAGCTTATCAAGGCTTATAAGTCATTAGCCAGTTTACAATCACCCAGTTCTGCCTGCCCTTGCTCCAATCTAAAGAAGACACTGAGAGTCTATGCAGTTGAGTGTGCTCAGGAGAGGAGCTGAAGCTAAAAGGAATTATAAGGATCCTGTTCTCAACGGAAAATGTAACCTTTTAGCTCAAAAAAGTAGCATGCTGGTAGGCTAAAATGTTTCAAAGATTGTAAGTAAAAGAAATTTTTAAAAATTGTAAGAGCTTTTACTGAATTAAAATGTAAGTACTTGAGAGGAACTAGAGAAGCTACAGGATTAAGTTGTGTGGAAGGAAATGATTCAAGATATTAAGGCTAATAGAAAGTTGATATTTGTTGATGTCCAGCAGTCATAGATGAACTGGGTCTACCTGAAAGGAAGGCTGGAAGTGAAAAAGAACTGGCTGCAAGAAAACAATGAAGTCAAGACAAAGTTTCAGATCAAGGTTCTAAATTTAACATTCCACACTGCACTTATATAGGGAAAGCCCACAGACCTCATCCTTTGTTTCAGCTGGATTAAGTTGCAAAGCAAGCTCAGCGGGAGGTCAACTCCTCAAGGCTCTTGTAGGAAACTGCAAATGCAGCAAGGCCCGATGACTCCCTCCAGCTAGGTTGTAAAACCATTATGGGTTTTTTTTAGCCTACTCAAGGCTGGGGGGAATAGCACAGATATTCTGCTTTCAAGCATCAAATTTGGCTGCTGATTTGGCAGCTTTTCAAGGGAAAAATAATCCACCAATAGTAAATACAACTGTGAATGAGCTAAATTGGTGAGAAGAGGCTTCTCTAAGCAAGTATCCTTGAACCACAACTCTGAGTGATAAGAAAGACCCAAGCGCAGAGATCTGGCTAGAATAACCTCACCAGAGGAAGTAAGACCCAGATCGTTCCATTGTTTAGAAACAGGTGAAAATTCAACCTTAGAAAATCAGTTTTGCTGAGAAAAACATTTCTAGTGAATTTGATGTGAGGACGGAGGCCTGATTCTGCAGCACTTTTTAGATCTTGGTATTTGCTTTTAAATTAATTATAAAGACAATTGGAAGCTATTAAGTCACTTAAGTGACTTAGAAATAAACACACACACACACACACACACACACACACACACACACACACACACACACACAATTTGGATCTCATGAGGAAAATTTATTTCTGATGAGTAAAGGTAGACATGGAGACTCTATACAAGACATAACAGGATTTTTCCCCAAACCTTCCTACAACCCATCATCAGTTGCAAAACCACAAGCCTAGTTCCAAATCCCCAGCCCATAAATCCTCTTTGTGAACCATCTTAGTTAAATCTTCCCTTTCTCAGACTGAGCCCATCCCCTGCCTCCTCTCATTATCTGGACACCCACAAGCCTAGTTCCAGACCCGTGGTCCACTTAGTTAAGGAGCCAACTTTGCTTCGAAAGTCACCCTTTTCTTTCCTTACCCTTCCCTTAACTCATCTCCATCTGCAGCCCCATAAACTGAGTGTCAGACCAACTACCCAAGAACTTTCTTATTTGTAAGTCACTTTTGGAAGCTTAATCTTCTGTTTCTCATCTTTCAATCTCTTCCACCCTTCCTCCTACCTGCTGCCATCTCTACACTCTCAGGTCGATGTCCATATTGGTGGCTTTCAACCTGCTTTGTTCAAGACCACACTTGACTGATGAGACATTCTATCCATCTTTTTATCATCCTTTTCACCAACCATTGACATCTATGCAACCACAGACCTATCTCCAGACCACTTCTTTGGAAGCCATTTTTGCCTGATCCACTTAAACAGCTCATTCAACAAGTTTACCTGGATTAGTTTAGGTCACATATCTTATGTACTGGTTCATTCTAAGAAAGGCCAGATTTAAGAATTCAGACATCCAACCAAAGAAAGAAATTAACCTGTCCAAGTTAAGTCATAAAAAAATAAAATAAAACAAAAGATGGCCAAGACATCATGTCTCCCATCAAAACCACTAATACTATAGGAGTAGTTCCAAGGGAGACAATGTAGTTTAACCCTAGGACACAGAATTTAAAAGATAATACTAAACAACTAACAACCAATCCAAGAAGTTAAAAAAATAAACACCCTATTAAACATCAAGAGGATAATAAACATGTGGCTGAAGTAAAACAAAACAAAACAAACAAAAACAAAAAACCCAGAGACATACAACAAGAAAGGTAATTTAGAGTTCAAAAACTAAATTTGATAGAGATAGAAACATTTACTTGTAAAATTTACAAGTAAAATAGAGATGGGATTGAAAAAGTTAATATTCAAATTAGAAAACTCAGGAGAAAGACTAACAAGTAGAATGAATCAAGCAGAAGACAGAACTTGAGAAGTTGAAGGGAAACTAGAGAATCTAAGTAAAACCATTAAAAGCACAGGAACCCCCCTCTCCCCCCCAGAATCCAGGATCCATCAAATGACCAAGTATTCAAATAATAGATATCGAAGGGGGAGAAAAATCCCAAGTTGATGATGTAGATCTTATCTTTAGCAAGATTGTAGAAGTAAACCTCCACATGCTAAAGAATGACATACCTTTAAGAAAAAAAAGAAGTATATAGGACCCCAGCTAGAGATGATCAGAAAAGAAAATTTCATAGTTAAAACATTAATTATCCAGAAAAGAGAAAACATATTGAAAGCTGAAAGAGAAAAAAAACAAAAAACAAAAAAAAACCCAAGTCACATACAAGAGAGTTTCCACAGAATAAATCTGATTTCTCAATGAAAACTGAAAATGAGAAGAACATAGAATAATGTGTTCAAACTAAAACACCACAACTGCCAACCTAGACTACTATACTGAGCAGAACTATCTGCTGTAGTTGAAAGAGAAAGATTTTTTTTATTAAAAAAAGCAACAAAAATCGAAACAGAATGTTAGAGGCAAAGCATCAAGCTGAGGAAGAAAATAAGCAAGTCAATAGATTCTAGAAAGAAAACCAACAATACTATAATGAAAAACAAAGCATAATAAAGAATACAAACTAATTGTAAATTACACACATTTTTCAATAATACTTCTAAATATTAATTATTTCAGTTCTACAATAAAAGACAAAGCCTGACTGATGGATTAAAAAATCCATCTTTCTGTTTTATACATGAAATACATTTTATCTTAAAGATAGACATCATTTTAAAGTGAGAGAATGAAAAAAACAACAACAACCAATCAAACAACAAAAATGGGGATCAGGAAAGAGATAGGTATCAATATCATATTATCTGACAAAATAGACTTCAAACTAAAGCTAATTAGAAAAGACAAAGGCACTTCATCCTAATAAAAAGATCAATTAATCAAGAAAACACCACAAAAATATGTGTCACATACCAAGCTCTGTTGTAGTTAATTACACACTCACACACACACTAATGGGAGTAAAGGCACAGATTAACATAAACTTAATAATATGTGATTTCACAATCTTAATTTTTGAAAGAGGTAATTTAGAAAAAATTAGAAAATACTCTGAGATAAAGGGCATCTTACATCAACTGGACCTAACAGATAGCTATATAGTGATATTTCCACCTAACAACACAGAATATATGTTCTATTCAGAAGCATATAGGAGCTTCTCTAAGACAGGCAACATGCTGAGATACAAAGCAAACCTCAACAAATACAGAAAAGTTGAAATTACCTCATTTATCTCATCTGATCATTTTGTAATAAAACTTAATATCAAAGACAAACAAAACTCTGATAAGTGCATAAACTCTGGAGATTAAACAATTTATTACTGAGTGATAAATGCATCAAAGAAGAAGTTATGAGATGAATAAATTATGGATCAAAGAATCCCTGCAGAACACACACACACACACACACACACACACACACACACACACACACGAGTTATTCATAAACCACTTGGGGTATATTAAAAGCAATTTGAAGTGGAACATTTATAGCCATAAATTACATTATGGCTATTATACATTAAAGGACTAGAAGGAGAACAAATTGGTGACTTAAAAATGCAACTCAAAAAATTAGAAAAACAACAACAAACCATACTTAAACCTCCTTGATAACAAGAAATAATAAATATAAAAACATAAATTAAGTCGGGCAGTGGTGGTGCACGCCTTTAATCCCAGCACTTGAGAGGCAGAGGCAGGTGGATTTCTGAGTTCGAGGTCAGCCTGGTCTACAAAGTGAATTCCAGAACAGCCAGGGCTACACAGAGAAATCCTGTCTCGAAAAAACAAAAACAAAAACCAAAAAAAAAAAAAACATAAATTAATTAAATAGAAACAAAGAGACATGAAAAGCTGGTTCTTTGAGAAGATAAACAAGATTGATGGACTGTTGGTCCATCTAACCAAAGAAACAGAGGATTCAAATGAATAGAATCGGAAATACATGGGGAAATGTTAGCAAACACAAAGGGAATTCAGAATATTACTAAGGTATACTTTTAAAACCTGTACTTGATTAAGTTGGGAAATCTAAAATAAATCGATGAAGTCCTTAATACATCTAAAGTACCAAAATTAAACCAAGAAGAGATCAATGGCCTAAACTGTGCTGGGAAAACTGGATGTTATCTACATCTAGATGAATGAAATTGCACACATATCTGACCCTGTCCTGTAGAGAGAATCTAAGCACCACCTGTTAATAAAAAAGCCAATGGCCAATGAGCTGAGGCAGGAAATAAGAAGTGAGACATTGACAGGAAAAGAGCAGATTCTAGGAAATAGTAAGAGAATAAAAGGAGACAGGCTTGGGAGATGCATGTAAACCAGAATGTAGTTGAACTCAGGATAGAATAAAAAGAGTTGCTGAAAAGAAGCTGAGGAAGACACAAAGGAAGAAACAAGTCAGGACTTATGGAGAGCTAACATTCAAGTGACTGACATAGAATAGTTTAAATGGATTAAATAAGTTATGAGCTAGTCAGGGAATGAGCTAGACCTTGTGGACTTGGCATTCAATAATGAATAATTAGTCTCAGAGTCCTTATTCCAGGAGCAGGGTTGGAAGGAAAAACAGATTTATTTATACTCTGAACAAAAATAGCTCCAAGTGGATCAAAGACCACAAATAGAACATGAAATACTAAAACTACTAAAGGAAAACTTTTGTAGTGTCAGTACATCATGAAGATTTAAGAGCTGAAAAGGTCTTTCTGAATAGAATTTCATTTTCCCAGGAATAAAGGCCAACAAGTACTCTTAGCCACTGAACCAACTCTCCCTTCTCTCTCTCTCTCTCTCTCTCTCTCTCTCTCTCTCTCTCTCTCTCTCTCTCTCCATATATATATATATGAAATATTATTTAGAACTCATTTAGAACACTGGACTTGGTTCCTACCTGGCTGTAACCTAATAACCTCTTTTTAAAAGTCTAGTTTTTATAGTACCAGAAAATACTTTGCAAGCTACCAAGGAAGGGAAGCAACACATAGTGCCAACTATTTGTTACACTTATGACCCACAACAATGATTGGCATGGCATGATATCCGTAAATTTGCAATATTGGTATTCACATGTTGTTGGTAACCAACAGTTATCTAATTGTACTCAAGGATCACTCAACAGGAAGAAAATTATACCCTAGTAATAGAAATCTAATCAAGGCTAGTGAAGTTGTGGATATTGGAATAGAATTAACTACTGTTACATTAGTAGACCTACATAATCCCTTAAGTGTATTTTAAATCTTATACACACTAATAAGTATAGATACCACTGGTCATTAAAGAAACTTCACCTTACTGCTAATGGAGACCATCACAGACAACCATAACTGGATACAATGCAGAGATCAACTGATAATGAAGAGTCAAGGCCCTTTGGGTATATGTGCAGCACAGCTCCAGCATTTGTTTCTCAGGGAACATTGTAACAAAGGGAGGAGGGTGTTGTAAAAGCTAGAATACCAGGAAGTTGGCCATGAAATAATCTTTTATAGATATGGCTTCATAAACATGATCTGATCAATAAGAATATCAATAGATGTGCTTGCACGGAATTGAGAAATTGTCACGGAACCACACTCTTAGAGCAAGAGCTACAAGCAACTGATAACTGTTGAGAAAAGGTGAACTGGGCTCTCTCAGAGATGAGACTCTTAATTGGTTGTCTAATACAAAGTGGTCAGACCTGAAAGCATATAATAGAAACAAATGCAGCAGGTTTCATTTATATATTTGTAGAAGGAAAAAGAGGTTGAGGGTGAGGGATGAAAGGTGTTTAAGGGAGAGGTCTTGTGAAGGACTAATGTGAAAAAAAGAAAGGGGGAGAGCGATGTAATTATAGTGGAAAGGAAAGGTAAATAGGGAAGGGGGATTGGACCTGTTTAGGAATAGTTCTTTTGGATGATTCTAATCTTCGTTGTCAGGATATCAGAAGTTCAGTTCACATAAATCAGCAGCGGTAGCTTGATCTACGTGCACACACTATTCACAAGTCAGCAAAGGTAGTTTGATCCAGAAGAAACTGCAAGGCTCAGTCCATTGACCTGAGTCTACAAAAGCAGCAAGAAGCTGCCTGCCCAAATATCATGAGAAGTTCATTTGTACATTTCTCTCTATGAAGTCACAACAAAAGGTGGTCAGTGAAGAAGGCCGCAGCATCATCAGTGAAGATCAACATCAGCAAGCCCAATGAAGACCAGCAAAGAATGGCAAGATGAACTAGTGCCACACAGCGGTGTCCACTGTCTGTTGGGTTATATTTATATCCTGTCCCAACATCATGTGTTCTCTCAAGTGTCCAGTCTAGCCAAACATCAAATGCCTCTTTTCCAGGAAGCATCCAGAAAAATACCTGGGTCTGTTCTCAGCAAAACATCCTTTCATAAGACAGTTTCTAGGAAAACATCACATGACACAACTGAGTCTCCAAAGAAACCACTAATTTCCAGTTCAGGGTTATTTGAAAATCTACAACTGGCAAGAAGATCCAGAATGCTAGAGTGCTTGCTTCTAAGCCTGGTGACCTGAGTTTGATCATTGGAACTCACTGATCAAGAGATAACCCATTTCTGTAAGTTGTCCTCTAAACTCCCTGGGTTTGTTTTCATGCTTCCTCCATGCCCCACCCTCAAAATAAGTATATGTAACAATTATTTTTTGCTTTTAAATATTCTATGATTAGATGCTATTTCAGCCCTGTTCATACTGTCTCTGTTGACTGATCTAGCTTTTCATGTCCCCAAAGCTATGAATATAATTGGTAATTGCTCACTAGAGGCATCTTCTGTGAAGAATTTTGCCAATAAGTCAGTAGTTTGGAGATTCCAAGATGTGTGTCCTTGAACTTCACACTCCTGGGGAAAAGAAGCCTGATGTAAAAACAAGAAGCTAAACACCTATCCTCAAGGTGGAGACAACTTGGTTTGCAACTTGGATTTCATAATTTCCAGTATAACTGTGTTGAATGTAGATACACAGATCTTTCCCCAGATCTCTCTTGTGCTTATTTTATTACTTATGAAAAACCAAATGTCCAAGGGATAATGATAAGCAAGCAGGCTAATAAGACTGAATGGTGGAACATTTGGGGTATCCATCACACAGAAATGCTGACAGTCAGAGGAACAGGTGGAATATCCAAATAAATATGCAACTGGATAAGGAAGATCAGTAGAAACCCTTGGATCTCTGACCTTTCAAGGTTTAAAGTAGCAACTTAGTGAAAATAAGTAGTATAATAATTGAAAAAACATGATACAAAGACAGGTTGAAGCCTGAAGAAATCCCATGTTTGTGTCTCATGTTGGAGATTATAATAGGATTCTATTAAATTTGGTTATATAAAGTATTAGACATGACTGTCTCTATAATATACAACTTGCAGAGATTATAAGATATATACTTTTCTGTTAGAGTCTTTTAATCATCAATATCTGTAAAAGGATGCTTTAAGAGTCTTTGCAATTCTAGGTAAGGTTATTTCAATGTTAACTGCACAATTAGCTCATGTCATCAATGAAGCTTTTTTTTTTTTTTTTTAATCACTTGAATTAGTCCCAAGTTTCTATAAAATGAGAATCTTCCTCACTTGGTGAAGTCTTCCAATTACTTCTAAGTTGAGTTAGTAATTCACTAAACTTTTATTTCCAGAGAAATGAGTTCAAGTAGAGGTCATACATGAAAATGAGTTTAATGATCTCAAGCTAGCTTAAATGGTAGATGCTAGAAAGTTCTATTTATATTGGTTTATTTTTAAAGGGAAATGAAAGATTTGGACTTTACACATTTATTTAAGAACAGATCTCAGAAAATAATATTACTTTCATTTAAATCTTCATAAACATCAAATAACTTATAAAAGAATAAAGTTCATGAAAGAACTGAGAATCTCAAGGTAACAAAGAAATAAGCCAAAAAGTTAAAAGACCAAATACCAAAGATTCACTAAATGGAAGATACCATAGACAAGTCTATAAGGAGGTAGATCATTATAGGGGTAAACTTTAAAACTCTCAATTATCATTTCATCACCACTTCCATTTTGGGGGGATTCAGTGAAATTTTGAATTTCAATTTAGTCATGGTGCAAATTATCAAAACAGTCAACTACCTTGTTTGAAATGGCAGGGAGAGTAAACTTTAGACTACTATGCAAATTTAACTTCTTCATTCTAAGACTCACATTCTAAAGTTCACTAACATGGTATACAGATCTCTTCATTGTGGCAGGAAAAACTTTCAAAAGAAAATAGTCACAGGGTTATGGTTTCAAACCATTCACTGCTATTTCTCCTCTCTATTGTTTCCTAAAACTCCTGTCCTGGCAATGATCCCATATTACTTTTGCAGTTACTCCAGGCTTGTGTTCACAGCTGAAGATTTGCATCTAGGGGCATCCAATGAGAGAAAACATAAAGTCTTACTTAGTATGGGTCACCTCCCTCAATGTAATATTTTCTAATTCCATCCTTTTACCTGCAGTGTTCATGATTTCATTACAGTATTCCATAGTGTGTGTGTGTGTGTGTGTGTGTGTGTGTGTGTGCGTGCGTGTGTGTGTGTATATATATATATATACCCATTTCATTATTCATTTCATGGTTGTGGATATTTAGATGGTTTTCATTTCTTAGCTATTATGAATAGAATCGCAATGAACATGCCTGAGCAAATAATTGTGTAGTAAGATATAGAGTTCTTTGGTCACAGACCAAAGAATGTGTTTTAGTTGGATCAAGTGGTAAATTTACTTCTAGTTTTTTGATAAATTATCCACATTAATTTCCATAGTGACTGCACCAATTTGCAATTCCATAAACAGTGAATGAGGGTTATTTTTTTCCCCTGAATGACCTCCTGCACTTTTGCCTGTTGTACCAGTCTTTGCAGTTCAGACAGGGGTAAGATGATGTCTCAACATTGTTTTGATATGCATTTTCCCTAATTGCTAGGGACATTGAACATTTTTTGAGATATTTTAGGTCCTGGTAAAAATAGGTTATTTGTTACTTTGATTCTTTATTTCTTTGAGTTCTTCATGCATTCTGGATATTCATTCTCTATCAGATGTACAGCTGGCAAAGATTCTCTCCCATTCTGTGGGCTTCCTTCTCTCAAAGTTGATTGTTTCTTTAGTTATACAGATACTTTTTAGTTTTATGAAGTCCCACTGTCAATTGTTTACTATTATTTTTGGGCATATAGAATACTGCTTATTTTTTCTTCTGGAAGTTTCAGTCTATCAGTCTTCAAATTTAGGTCTTTGATTCCTTTTGAATTAACTGTTGTGCAAGAAGATATATATGATTCTACTTTCATTCTTCTTCAGTGTTCCCAGTACCATTTGTTAAAAATATTTTTCTTTCTTGAGCTTAATTATGGAGTTTTGGCTAAATTTAGGAATTCATTAATTTTTATTAGGATATCCAGCTGAATGGAGCACAGAATTTTGAAAACATTCCCTTATAATATCCTGAATGTTTTGATATCTGTTGTAATGCTTTCCTGTTCATTTCTGTCTTATATATTTTTGTTCTCTCTCACTGTCAAGTGTCTGTCCATCTTGTTTATTAGCTCAACTGATATTTTTTGTATTGTTTTCTTCCTTTCTCTTTGAATGGCTTGGGCCAAATTCATCAAAAGAAAGAGAGCTAATACTATTAAGTTATATCAGACTGCTATTATTAGAATTAAGAGGAACAAAAAGGCAATGACAAATTCTGGCTCAGAATAATCGTGGCAATGACTCTAAATAATTTTTTTAGGATATGTATCCACCAAGAAGATTTTATTAAAAATTTCTAGATGGGCTTATGTAGTGAATGCCGCTAGCTATTTTTCTCTTTTGTAATATTAAATTATGTGAGCCACTTTCCCCTAAAATAACTCCATAAATGGGTTAAAAGTTGCTAAGAGAATATGGATGTTTATGTCTGTTATATTTGAGTATAAATCACATTATATCACTACTTCTTTGATGTTAAGGAAGTCACTTTGTCATTTAAGGTTCTATGATATAAGGATATTAAATACTACCTTCCAAAGAGTAGATAATTACTAATTAGAATCTGCCTATACAGGACCTGCCTGAAAATAGAAACTCAACATATGGGAATTATTTTTATTATTATTGCCATACTCAAAGAGGTCTGTTTGCTAACTAGTTTCAGAACCAGTTTAGGGACACTCAACCTCAGTCAGGCAATTTAGATCAAGTCACCAACTTGACAGATTCTAGTTTTTTGTTTGTTTGGGTTTTTTGTTTTGTTTTGTTTTCTGTTTTTCTCCTCATAACTTACAATCAATATGACATGCTTTTAATAAGAAATCTGGAACATTTCTCTAAGTGATTAAAATAATGTGCAATGTAGCTTAGATGAAGTGAGTGTAAAACAGAACAAGGTGAAAATGGGAATAATCAGAAGGAAAATTTAAATGAAGAAAAAAATAGGAGAGTACAATAGAGGAAAGAGTAGGAGAAGGATAGCTAAGTAAAGATGTCAGAAAAATATATGTGGAAATCCATTATTTTATAAGCTTCATATGTGCATGAATATATATTTATGTACTTACATACATTATGATATTAATTGAAATTATTTTACACATTGAATAATGCTCTTCCTGGAAGCCCTGGGTGGCCAAATTAAACCAAACCGAATCAAACAACAAAAACCTAGTTCCAGATGTGCAGGTGTGGGATAGCTCCCTGTGAGTTGTTGGTCGTGGGTATCTTGGAGAACTCCCAAACCATCCAGATTATCATCATTGTTCTTGGTTGCCCACTATAACTTGGTGGTAAGACCCTCTTGCTTAAGACACAATATACTTTAGTCAGAGAATTTGGAGATATCAAGTTAGTATTGACTTAATCTTCCCTCTCTATTGGCTAACATTCATCATGCCAGGAGGTGCTATGCAGACTTCTGGATGCAAAAAGTCTCAGCTATGAACCCTGTGAGCTAAAATGATGTCTAGTATGGGAAATATGGCCACGGGTATGATGGTAGAATGAGTGCTATTGGAGAAATCAAAAGCTTTGTGGTTGGATTTAAAGCTTGTTATGGAGTAGAAAACGTATATCTGGTATTATAAATCTGTCCAACAAAACATAATCTTAGTTCTTTTTTTAAAATACATAGACCCCAGGGAACGCCTGCTACTATTATTTTGACAAATAGACATATTATCAAACTGTCTTGTAAATTCATATCCCTCTACTCACCGATTACTGCAGCTTTCAGGCCTCATTATTTGTGCAGTGGATGGTAGTTAACACACAAATTGATAATAGGTTAGAGGGCAGAGAATAAATGACCATGAAGTGTTCAGGCACAAATAAGACATCTATATCACACCCTTGTTCCTCAAGACTCAGGAATAGTCATGGAATTAGAGGAAGATTGTCTTAGGTGTAGAGGAGGACCTAAGAAAGAAGACAGGATCACTACAGTGATGAACTGTAAGCAACATTGGTTTCCTATGTAAGACATTCACAATATCATGCCAGTAACATTCTACTATGGATAGGGGGAATCTCGTGATCCCATATTCCTAGCTGAGAAGACATTGAGAATTGACAGCTCTTGGGGGAGGAGAGACAGTTTTTAGTGTGTAGAGATGGACTGTGATCATGACCCATAAATATATGGACAGCAGAAATTTCATAATGAAATAAAATCAAAAATAGGACACAAAGTTATAAAATTGGGGAGTTGGGTAGACCTGAGTCAGTTATGGAAAGGAGTGGGGAGTGAATAAGATCAAAGTACATAGTTTGTACGAATGAATTTCACTGAGAATTAGTAAAAATACGATGTTAAAGATTCCACCAAGAGAGAGTAGGTCTCCCAGGAGTGCTGACACACCCGGAAGCACAGGTAGGATCACCATTTCTGCTCAGATACCTAGCCCAAGAGGGACCCACCCAGAGCCATCAGGACACAGGAACCAAGGAACAGCTGGGGACAGGATCCTTCTGGTTTCCATCTGCACCCTGGAGATGATCCTGTGCCACAGCTCTTCATACCTGCATCCCACAGGGAGAGACAGCTGGTATCTCAGGAGTGCTGATACACTGGGAGCACAGGTAAGACCACCACATCTGCTCAAAGACCTGGCCAAAGAGGGACCGGCCCAGAACCCTCAGGACACAGGAACTGAGGAGCAGCCTGGGATAGGATCCTTCTGGTTTCCATCAAAGCCTGGAGCTGATTCTGTGCCACAGCTTTCCATACAAAGATCCTGCCAGGAGAGATCTCGTCTCCCAGGACTGCTGACATACCTGAGAGCACAGCTCTCCATACCCAGGCACTGCCTGGAAAGAGCTGGTCTCCCAAGAGTGCCGACACATCTGAGATCAAAGGTGAGACCACCACTTCTGTTCAAATTTCTGACCCAAGAGGGACTAGCCCAGAGCCATGAGAACACGTGGTCACCAAAGGATCCTTCCAGTTTCCATCTGCACCCCCAGAGATGACTCTGAGCAACAGCCCTAAATACCCAAATTCCTCTTGGAGAGGACTGGTCTCCCAGGAGTGCTGACACACAGGCTTACAAGAGGGACAAGCTACAGTCAGAGACAGCAAGACCAGCTAACACCGGAGATAACCAGATGGCTAGAGGCAAGGACAAGAACATAAGCAACAGAAACCAAAGCTATTTGGCATCATTAGAACCCAGTTCTGCCACCACAGTGAGCCCTGGATGCCCCAACACACCAGAAAAGCATGACTCATTTAGCATCACATCTCATGATGATGAAAGAGAACTTTAAGAAGGACATAAATAACTCCCTTAAAGAAATACAGAATACAGGTAAATAGGTAGAAGCCCCTAAAGAGGAAGCACAAATATCCCTTAAAGAATTACAGGGAAACACAACCAAACAGGTGAGGGAATTGAACAAAACCATCGAGGGTCTAAAAATGGAAAGAGAAACAATAAAGAAATCAAGGGAGACAACCCTGGAGATAGAAAACCTAGAAAAGAGATCAGGCATCACAGATGCAAGCATCACCAACAGAATACAAGAGATAGAAGAGAGAATCTCAGGTTCAGAAGATAACATAGAAAACATTGACACAATAGTCAAAGAAAATGTAAACTGCAAAAAGCACCTAACCCAAAACATTCAGGAAATCCAGGGCATAATGAGAAGACCAAACCTAAGGATAATAGATATAGAAGAGATAGAAGATTCTGAACTTAAAGGACCAGTAAATATCTTCAACAAAATTATAGAAGAAAACTTCCTTAACCTAAAGAAAGAGATGCCCATAAACATACAAGAAGCCTACAGAACTCCAAATAGATTTGACCAGAAAAGAAATTCCTCCTGTCACATAATAATCAAAACATCAAACACACAAAACAAAGAAAGAATATTAAAAGCAATAAGGAAAAAGGTCAAGTAACATATAAAGACAGACCTATCAGAATTACACCAGACTTCACACCAGAGACTATGAAGGGTAGAAGATACTGGGCAGATGTCATACAGACCCAAAGAGAACAGAAATGCCAGCCCAGGCTACTATACCCAGCAAAACTCTCAATTACCATAGATGGAGAAACCAAGATTTTCATTGACAAAAAAAAGTACACAATATCTTTCCACAAATTCAGCCCTAGAAAGGATAATAGATGGAAAACTCCAGCACAAGGAGGGAAACTACACCTTAGAAAAAGCAAGAAACTAACTTTGATTTTCTTTCAAAAATCTCAAAGAAGATAGTCACACAAACATAATTCTACCTACAATAACAAAAATAACAGGAAGCAGCAATCATTTTTCCTTAATATCTCTTAATATCAATGGACTAATTTCCCCAATAAAAAGACATAGACTGACAGACTGGATACATAAACAGGACCCAGAGTTTTGCTGAATACAGTAACTGCACCTCAGTGACAAAGACAGACACTATCTCAGAGAAAAAGCTGGAAAAAAAAATTGAAACAAATGATCCCAAGAAACAAACTGGAGTAGCCCTTCAAATATTGAATAAAATGGATTTTCAACCAAAAGTTATCAAAAAAGATAAAGGAGGACACTTTATACACACCAAAGATAAAATCTACCAAGATGAACTCTCAGTTCTAAACATCTATGCTCCAAATGCAAGGGCACCTACATTCATAAAAGAAACTTTACTAAAGCTCAAATCATACATTGCATTTCACATAATATTAGTGGGAGACTTCAACACCCCACTCTCATCAACCGACAGAACATGGAAAGAGAAACTAAACAGAGACAGTGAAACTAACAAAAATTATGAACCAAATGGTTTTAACAGATATTTATAGGGCATTTCATCTTAAAACAAAAGAATATACCTTCTTTTCAGCACCTCATGATACTTTTTCCAAAATTGACCATATAATCTGTCACAAAAAACCCTCAACAGATACAAGAAGATTGAAATAATCCCATGCACCCTATCAGGTCACCACGGACTAAGGATGGTCTTTAATAAAACCAAAAACAACAGAAGGCCCACATACACATGGAAGGTGAACAATGCTCTACGTAATGATATCTTGGTCAAGGAAGAAATAAGTAAAGAAATTAAAGACTTTTTAGAGTTTAATGAAAAATAAGGCACTGGACATACCCAAATTTATGGGACACAATGAAAGAAGTGCTAAGAAAAAAAACTCATAGCTCTGAGTGCCTCCGAAAAGAAACAAGAACATATACTAGCAGCTTAACAGCACATCTGAAATCTCTAGAACAAAAAGAAGCAAATACACCCAAGAGGAGTAGACAGCAGGAAATAATCAAACTCAATCCTGAAAATATCCAAATTAAAAAAAAAAAAAAAGAACTACATAAAGAATCAACAAAACCAGGAGCTAGTTCTTTGAGAAAATCAACAAGATAGATGAACCCTTAGTCAGAATAACCAGAGGGCACAGAGACAGTATCCAAATTATCAAAATCCAAGATGAAAATCAGAAACTGAAGAAATTCTAAAAATCATGTTATCTTACTACAAAAGTCTATACTGAACAAAACTGGAAAATCAGGGTGAAATGGATAATTTTCTAGACATATAGCAGGTGCCAAAGTTAAATCAGGATCAGATAAACCATCTAAACAGTCCTATAACACCTAAAGAAATAGAAGCAGTCATCAGCCACAGTTACACGATACCAAAACCACACGAAGACCCAACAAAGAAAGAGAAATTTAGACCAATTTCCCCTATGAATATTGATGAAAACATACTCAATAAAATTCTTGCAAACCGAATCCAAGAACAAATGCAAACAATCATTCACCATGATCAAGTAGACTTCATCCCAAGGATGCAGGGATGGTTCATTATATGGAAACCCATCAATATAGTCTACTCTATAAACAAATTCATAGAAAAAAACCATATGATCATTTCATTAGATGCTCAAAAAGCATTTTACAAAATTCAACATCCTTTCATGTTAAAAGTCTTGGAAAGATCAGGAATTCAAGGTCCATATGTAAACGCAGTAAAAGCAATATACAGCAAACCAGTAGCCCACATCAAACTAAATGGAGAGAACCTTGAAGCAATCCCAGTAAAATCAGGGACTAGACAAGGTTGCCCACTCTCTCCCTATCTTTACAATGTAGTACTTGAAATTCTAGCTGGAGCAATTAGTCAACAAAAGGAGGTCAGAGGGATACAAACTGGAAAGGAAGAAGTCAAAACATCACGATTTGCAGATGATATGATCATATACTTAAGTGACCCCCAAAATTCCACTAGAGAAGTCCTACAGCTGATAAACAATTTCAGCAAAGTGGACGGATATAAAATTAACTCAAACAAATCAGTAGCCTTCCTATACTGAAAGGATAAATGGGTTGAGAAAGAAATTAGGGAAATGACACCCTTCACAATTGTCACAAACAATACAAAATATCTTGGTGTGACTCTAACAAACCTATAAAATATCTGTACAACAAGAACTTCAAGTCTCTGAAGAAAGAAATCGAAGATCTCAGAAGATGGAAAGATCTCCCACAGTCATTGATTGGCAGGATTAATACAGGAAAAATAGTCATTTTGCCAAAAGCAATCTACAGATTCTATGCAACCCCTATCAAAATTCCAACTCAATTCTTCATAGAGTTAGAAAGAGCAATTTGCAAATTCATTTGGAATAACAAAAAACCCAGGATAGCAAAAACTATTCTCAACAATAAAAGATCATCTGGAGGAATCACCATCCCTGACCTCAAGCTGTACTGCAGAGCAATAGTGATAAAAACTGTATGGTACAGTGACAGCCAGGAAGATCAATGGAATAGAATTGAAGACCCAGAAATGAACGTACACACTTATGGTCACTTGATCTTTGACAAAGAATCTAAAATCATCCAGTGGAAAAAATACAACATTTTCAACAAATGGTGCTGTTTTTACTGGTAGTCAACATGTAGAAGAATACAAATTGGTCCATTCTTATCTCACTGTACAAAGCTCAAGTCCAAGTGGATCGAGGACCTCCACATAAAACCAGATATACTGAATCTAATAGAAGAGAAAGTGGGGAAAAGCCGCGAACACATGGGCACAGGGGAAATTTCCTGAACTAAACACCAATGGCTTATGCTCTAAGATCATGAATCAACAAATTAAACCTCATAAATTTCCAAAGCTTCTGTAAGGCAAAGGGCATTTTATAGGACAAAACAGCAACCAACAGATTGGGAAAAGATCTTTATTGCTCCTACATCTGATAGAGGGCTAATATCCAATATAAACAAAAAAAAACTCAGAAAATTAGACTCCAGAGAACCAAATAGCCCTATTAAAAATGGGAAACAGAGCTAAACAGAATTCTCAACTGAGGAAAATCAAAGGTCTGAGAAGCACCTAAAACAATGTTCAAAAATGGAAATCAAAACCACCCCGAGATTGCATCTCATACCAGTCAGAATGGCTAAGATCAAAAACTCAGGCGACATCAGATGCTGATGAGGATGTGGGAAAAAGGAACACTCCTCCATTGCTGGTGGTATTGTAAGGTGGTACATCCACTCCAGAAACCAATCTTTTGGTTCCTCAGAAAATTGGACATAATACTACCTGAGGACCCAGCTATACCTCTTCTGTGCATAAACCCAGAAGATGCTCCAACATGTAATTAGGACACATGCTCAACTATGTTCATAGCAGCCATATTTATAATAGTCAGAAACTGGAAACAACCCAGATGTCCCTCATCAGAGGAATGGATACAGAAAATGTGGTACATTTACACAATGGAGTACTACTCAGCTATTAAAAACAACAACTTCATGAAATTCCCAGGCAAATGGATGAGTCTAGAAAATATCATCCTGAGTGAGGTAACTCAATCACAAAAGGACACCCACGATATGAACTACTCACTGATACGTGGAGATTAGGCAAGAAGCGTGGAATACCCATGATGGAACTCATGGACTACATGAAGCTCAAGAGGGAGGAAAACCAAAGAGTGGATGCTTCAGTCCTACTGAGAAGGAGGAACAAAATATTCAAGGGAAGTAGAGGGTGGGAGAGACTTGGGAGGATGAGAAGAGGGGGAGGGGAAAAAGAGGGGAAGAATCAGGTATGGGAGGAGATGGAGGAGATGTACAGAGGGTCAGGAAAGTGAACAGAGGTGTGTAGTGGTGGGAGAAGGGGAACTAGGGTAACAACCAGAAAGTCCCAGATGCCAGGAAAGCAAGAACCTCTCAGGACACCATGGTGATGACATTAACTGAAATCACCATAAAAAGGATGGAGAACTTGTTGAGACCATATCCTGAGGTTAGGCATGCCCCCCCCCTCCAAAATTTTAACCCAGAATTGCTCCTGTCTAAAGGAAATACAGGTACCCAATTGGAGGAGTTAGGGGAAGGACTGAAGGAGCTGAAGGGGCCTTATCTGGCATCAATGGGAGAAGAGGGCATAGGTCCTATGAAGGCTTGATGCCCCAGTGTAGAGGCATGCAAAAGCCATGAGGTGGGAGTGAGTAGGTGGGTTGGGAAGCCTCCTCGTAGATGCACAGTAACGGGGGATGGGATAGAGATTTGCAGAGGGGAAACAAGGAAAGAGGATAACATCTGAAATGTAAATAAATAAAATATCCAATTAAAAAATACTTTATTAAAAACATAGAAGAACAAATAGAACTCAGAATTAGTAGGACAGTCTTTTTTAATTAGCATATTCAAGTGAAGCTTAGACGTTGCTTCTTCCCTAAGACATTGCATTTTTTTAAAAGCTTTTTTAGAGCTCATAAACATTCTGCCGATTTTCTCAAAACATGTTCTCCTTATAGGCTGCTGTTAAACTGTGCGTATGAAATGAGTTCAGCTTAATGATGTGTTAAAAGAATTTGTTCTCTTTTCTTAATAATGTGTAATCATTATCTATTAGTTTTCTTTTAACTTGTCCCATGCAGGCAATGAATCTCGTTTAATTGAATATGCTTATACATAGTTGAAGGCACTCATTTCCACCTAGCAAGTCTCCATTTCATCTTATTGAAACCCCTCCAGGTACAAAACCAAATAAAGAAGCAATATAAGATATGAGTCTGATAAAGCAAATGAAGTCTGACATTCAGACTACATTTCTGTAAAATCTGCATTAGCATTTAGGCACATCACAGCAGGATGGAGCCAGGGTTGAGACTGTGGCTTCTGGATCTGTTTTCACACACACACACAAACACATTTGGAGCCAGTAATGCTTAATGTGAGCCCCATTAAGCCATCTTCAGTTGCCTATCACAGCTATCCCTCTTTTTACATTAAGGGGTAAAGTGGGGAATGTGGCTCCAGTTTCCCCTAGAAAGCAATTTGGTAGAGGACAGAGAGTGAGAAAATATTCCTGAAGGTCTATTGCAAAGTAGTTCATTAGCTAAGTATCCTGTACAGTGTGTGTGTGTGTGTGTGTGTGTGTGTGTGTGTGTGTGTGTGAACCTAATCCCTGTTACAACCAGGGATGGTATAGCCAACAAAATAAACAAAGTCCTTATTCTCTTGAGGCTCATATTATGGTTAGGGAGATCATAAATAAATAAAAACAAGCAGAGGATTAGCAAATAAATATGTTAAGCAAGGCAAAAACATTAACAAGGTAAGAAATTTAAGGACTATTAGACACAGTGTCAGAGAGTATTTCTTTTATTAAGTACTATGAGAGAGTCAAATTTAACACATTCTGTTGTTAAATGCTCTGAGACAACAAGTTCATTTATGGATATTTAAATACCCTTGTCAATACAGGAGACACTGGCTACTGTTTATTACTTAAACTGACTTGATAAAAAAATGGGTAAAGCTTTTAAAAAAGTTTTATTTATCATTTTGAAAACTATTTTAAGTTATAATATAATTACATCTCTCCTTTCCTTTTCTTCCATCCCTGTTCTTTTTCAAACCATGGCTTCTTTTTTCATTAATTGTTATTATACACAAATATAAGTATATATGTATATATATTCTCAAATACAACTGCTATTGGATATATGTTTTCAGAGCTGATCATTTGATATTGGCTAACTAATTGGGGTAGACTTCCCTGAGGAAGGCTATTTCTCCTTTTAGCATTTCTTCTTTTCCCTTTTCACTGAGTCTTTTTTTCCCATAAAGTATATTCTGGCTATGTTTTCTCTTCCCTCTACTCTCACCAGTTTCTCCCTACCTCCAGATCTATCCCCTTTCTGTCTCTTATTAACAGGCTTCTAAGGGATAATAATAAAATGAAATATAATAAGATAAAACTAACAGATCAGAATAGGACAAAACAAAGAAACAGAAAAGGGCCCAAGAAAAGGCACAAGAAACAGATACAGATGCAGAGACCCATTCTTTCCCATATTCAGGAATCCCATAAAAACACTAATCTGTGAGCCATAATATATATGGAAAGGACCTGTGGGGGAAAAAGAGAGAATATATATTGTGATGGATGTATACTGTTGGCCCAGTACGTGGCACCATTAGTAGGTATGCATTGTTGGAGTGGGTGTGTCACTGTAGGTGTGGTCTTTAAGACCCTCATCCTAGGCCGGGCAGTGGTAGCGCATGCCTTTAATCCCAGCACTTGGGAGGCAGAGGCAGGTGGATTTCTGAGTTTGAGGCCAACCTGGTCTACAGAGTGAGTTCCAGGACAGCCAGGACTACACAGAGAAACCCTGTCTTGAAAAAACCAGGAAAAAAAAAACAAAAAAAAACAAAAAAAAAACAAAAAAAAAAAACCCTCATCCTAGCTGCCTGGAAGACAGTCTTCTCCTAGCAACCTTCAGATGAAGATGTAGAACTCTGTGCTCCTCCTGTACCATGCCTATCCGGATGCTGCCATGCTCCAGCCTTGATGATAATGGACTGAACCTCTGAACCCATAAGCCAGCCCCAATTAAATGTTCTTTTAAGAGTTGCCTTGGCCATGGGATCTCTTCACAGATACCCTAACTAAGACACACACACACACACACACACACACACACACACACACACACACACACACTGAGTGAGTGAGAGAGAGAGAGAGAGAGAGAGAGATAGGAGAGAGAGAGGCCATAGCATAGCATATTATGGGACAAGGAACAAGGAACCTCCAAAGATGCTCTTGAATTTGTTTTCTGTTGGCCATATACTGATGGGTATGGAGCCTACCCTTAAGAGAAGGTTGTTTCCTGACTGGAAACTGTTTGGAAAAAACTGAATTTTCATTTGTAAGTGGTTTTCAATTGTGAATAGCTTGTGTGTTCAGGTGGAGATGCATGTCCATTTTTTTTCAACTTTAGAACTCCTGTGTAACAGACCTATTTAGACATTGCACATGCTGCCTCGATCACTATGTGTTCACATGTGCGTTGATCTCGTTGACTTAGAGGCCTTGTTTCCTTGGTGCTCTCCTTTCCTTCTACCTCTTTTTTTTTTTATATATATATATTTTATCTAAGATATTTTTATCACCTTTATTATGGTAAAAGAAAACTCAACAGAAAGAACAATGTAAATGTACAGAAACAATTATTATCTATGCAAATGAAAACTGGCATACCAAAGTAAGGCACCACTGAATCCTAACATAGTAGAGATTTCAGCCTCCAAAGAGGCTCAGGCAGAGCCTGACAAATACAGAGGTGAATGCTCACAGCCAACCATTGGACTGAGCGTGGGGTTTTGAATGCAGGAGTTGGTGAAGGAACTGAAGGACCCAAGGGGGTTTTGCAGCCCCATGGAGGGAGCAACAGTGTCAACTGGCCAGACCCCCCAGAGCTCCTGGAGACTGGACCACCAACCAAAGAACACACATAGAGGGACCCATGGTGCCGGCCACACATGTGGCAGAGGAGGGCCCCGCCGGCCATCAGTGGGAGGAGAGGAGGGTGCTAGATGCTGCAGCGCAGGGTAATGCCAGGGAGGGAAGATAAGAGTGAGCAGGTGGGTAGGGGAGCACCCCCATAGAGGCAGGGGGAGGGAGATGGGATAGGGGGCCTCCGAAGGGGAGACCCAGAAAGGGGAAAACATCCGAAATGCAAACAAAGTAAATATCCAATAAATAAATAAATAAAAACAAGTCTGAGATTCGACCTCACACCAGTCAGAATGGCTAAGATCAAAAACTCAGGGGACAGCAGATGCTGGCGAGGATGTGGAGAAAGAGGAACACTCCTCCACTGTTGGTGGGACTGCAAGTTGGTACAACCACTCTGGAAATCAGTGTGGCGGACCCTCAGAAAAATGGACATAATACTACCTGAGGACCCAGCTATACCTCTCCTGGGTATATACCCAGAAGATGCTCCAACATGTAATAAAGACACATGCT
>CM052701.1:140527626-140547675 GCA_028551405.1 Uromys caudimaculatus
GCTGGACTGAGTGAGGTCCCAGAAGGAGGAGTTGGAGAAGGTGCTGAAGGAGTTGAAGGAGTTCGCAGCCCCATGGAGGGAGCAGCAGCGTGGATGGGCCTGACCCCGCCCCCCCCCGGTCATCCTGAGGTTTGGACCACCGGCCAAAGAGTGCACATCTATGGACCCATGGTTCGGACCACGTATGTGGCAGGGGACGACCTCGATGGCCATCAGGGAGAGAGGAGAGGCCCTTGGGCCTGAGGGTGTTGGAGGCCCCATGTGGGGGGGCATGTCAAGGTGGGAATAAGGGGATGGGTGGGTGGGTGGGTGGGAGGTGGAATTCCCTCATGGAGGTAGGGATGGGGGGGGATGGGGGACTTCCGGGGGGGGGGGAGAGCCGGAGAGGGGGAAGTATTGGAAATGTAGATAAAGTATCAAAAAAAAAAAAAAAACCAAAACCAAAAACACATAAATGTCAAAAAGAAAAAAAAAAAGATGTTTTATGCCTGAATATTTTATTCAATTTTTGTTTTACATGTTCTTAGCATGAACATATATCTATATAAGTAATTAACTATATCTGTTTGTTATTCTCATTTCCTTCTACCTCTTACGCTCTTTCTGCCTCCTCTTCCCCAGGATTCCTTGCATCTACGAGCAGCCATCCAATGGGACTGAGTATTCAAATGTCTCTCATTCTCTGCATAGAGTCTGATTGTGGGTCTTTATTTGCTCCCCTATGATGTAATAGGAAGTTTCTCTGATGATGGCTGGGCAAGGCACTGATCTTTAAGTATAGCAGAATGTCATTAGAAGTCATCTTATTGCTACATTCTTTTCATAGAGCAGAAGTGTTTGGTTATATTCTAGGACCCTGGGCTATCTAGTTTCAGGTTCTTGGTCACCCAAGCAAGTATTGAACAGGGGTCTCTGTGGGGCCGATACTTCTTCACATAAGGTTAAAGATTTCTGGTCATTCCCCAGTCCATTTAGTCATGACAATTGGTGTCATCCTTGTTCAGAGATATTTGGGCAATCATGTTCATGAGACTATATAGATGTAGCTTCTGACATTACTAAGATATACAATTTCACAGCACACCTCCTGAGCTTCTGGCTTTTACAATCTTTTCACTGACTCTTCCAAAATCCTCCCTGAGTCTTAGGTGCTGGAATATAGCCATTGGAACTGGTTTCCATAGCTCTGCATTTTGATTGGTTGTGGTTTTCTGTACTGGTCTTTTCTGTTACAAAGAGAGATTTTCTTGATGATGGGTGAAGACTACTTTATCTGTGGTCATAAAGATAAGTATTTAGATTGTTGTTAGGGATTATGATGGTTTATAAAGTACTGGTATTGTAGCTTCCCCTCCCATATTCATGGTTTCACTAGCTCTGAGTATTTAGCTAGGTTTCCAGTACCAGGCATGGTTTCCTTCTTTTGTTGAGTGGGTCTTAAATCTAATTAGAAAGCTGTTATTTACTGTCAAGTTTTGCTTCCTTGTATAGCAGTACCCTTGAGGTTATTGAACCATGGTGCTTGTTGATGTGATTTGTAGGTATCAATAGTCGTGTAGGTCTATTGGTTGCTTCCCTCCTTTGGAAGCTTCCATAATGTCTTCTTGTACTATCAAAGCTAATTTTCAGGGAGAAGGAATCTAGGTCAGTTCTATCTCAGAGGTCTCTGGGCCCTGTTTCTGA
The DNA here is from genome assembly GCA_028551405.1 of Uromys caudimaculatus. Lineage (NCBI taxonomy): Eukaryota > Metazoa > Chordata > Mammalia > Rodentia > Muridae > Uromys > Uromys caudimaculatus. Next base: position 140,529,310 of record CM052701.1, read on the forward strand.
AGTGTATGGCATCTTTAGCAATAGGAATTTGCCTTCCACATTTTAGGGGAAACCAAGGACCAATAGAAATAGGCTGTATGCTTTGCAAATCTCTTGGGCATTCCTGACTCAAAAGAGGGTTTCTCCAATCTGGTATCGGTTTTTGTGTTAGATAATCTTTGGTTTTTAGAGGAAGCATTGTCAGCCCACACAGAATTAGATGTATTATCTGTTTATTTTAGGTAAATAGTTAACAGTATGATTCTATGATGTTTTTAGATATCCTTTACCCTCTGTTTTTTCTTCTGTATTTACTCCTTCCCACATTCACAGAAAGCACCCAATTTTTAGTTTCCCCATCAGATCACTTGTAGTATTTCACTCTCCTTTACCTTCCATCCTGCATCTGTATTTATATCCCTTCAAAACTCCAAAGAACACCGTCTTTGCCATTTTCCTGATCAGATCACTTGTATCTGGCTACTCCACTTTCTATTGCTCTTCAAACCCATATTCTGTCAATGGTGCTTCTCCAACCAGATAAGTACATCTGCCCAAAGTTCCCACTTACTTCCTATTCCAAAGGGTTTCAAATGTACATCTTAAGAAAAATTTTCCTTTCTCCCAAACGTATTTAATCAATTTTTCTACCTATAATAATGTTTCAACATCTTGTCAAGTCCAGGTGCTTACTACACCCAGGACAGCTCCAGAGAAGCAACTTCCAGATGCTCCAATCTCCTCTCAGACACAGACGCTTCTACTGGACCTGTTCCTTCTGACCTATCCTCAGATGACTCCACAGACCCTGGACAGCAAGGAAACAGCCAACTCTCCTACAACTGGACAAACATCCCCCACACCATTCTTCTAGGTTCCCCAATGCCAGCATGAAGCAGTCAGATATTACAACAACCCTATTCCTGCTTTGCCATTGCCTCTTACTAATTTTTCTTTTTTAATTAAACCAAAATGGGGGAATGTTAGCATTCTGTCTAAACTCCACCCCACAGTTACCTGGCAACAACCAGATATGCTCCTCCCCACAGTTGCCTGGCAACAGCCAGGTGGGCCTGGCCCACTATAAAAGGGGCTGCTTGCCCCCTCCGCTCTTGCCTCTCTCTTGCATCTCTTATCTCTTACCTCTCTTCTTCCCCTCCCACCTTCATGTAGTCATGGCCGGCCTCTCCATTTCTCTACTCTCTCCCTCTCTCTGTCTTTCTCTGCCTCTACTACCCTCTTAGCTCCCCTCCCCATGCCCTGAATAAATTCTATTTTATACTATACCTTGTGTGTGACTGATCCCTCAGGGGGACAGATGCCTCGGCATGGGTCCCCTGAGACACACCCTTCCCCCACACTTCCCCACATCCATAGAATATATTACACATCTCTTTATCTTTTTATAAACACATCAGTTACTACAGGCTGTGTACTCACATCTGAAGATTTGGAGCTAAGATCTTCAATATCATATTTTTTTTAATTACCTATATTTCTGTTGTTGGACATTTAGGTTGTTTTCTTTTCTTAGCTACTGTAAACATAGCAACAGTGAACATTGACTTTGAATTCTGTGGTCATAAATGAAAGAGTGGCACTGCTGGCTCACTTGGCAAAAGTCGTCTTTAGCTTTACTTTTCAGTTTTATCCACAATTTTTTATGAAAGCATAAATTTTCCTGCTTTCATTGAGTCACATAAGTTTGGGTATATGGTGCCTTCATTTTCATTGAATTCTAGAAATTCCTTCCCTGACCAAGTTTGGAAGTCAGGTGTAATTCTGATAGGTCTGCTTTTATATGTTACTTGGCCTATGTCCCTTGCAGCATTTAATATTCTTTCTTTCTTTTGTACTGTAGTGTTTTGATTATTATGTCTCAAAAGGATTTTCTTTTCTAGTCCAATCTATTTGGTGTTCTGTAGGCTTCTTGTATGTTTATAGCCATTTCTTCCTTTAGATTAGAGAAGTTTACTTCTATGATTTTGTTGAAGGTATTTTCTGGTGCTTTGAACTGGGATTTGTTTGTTTGCTCTTTAAGGATTCCTACCTGTGTATTAGGGTGATTCTGGCTTCATAGAAGGAGTTTAGGAGTGCTTTTCTCTCTCTTTCTCTCTCTCTCTCTCTCTCTCTCTCTCTCTCTCTCTCTCTCTCTCCCTCCCTCCCTCCCTCCCTCCCTCCCTCTCTCCCTCCCTCCTTCTTCCTCCCTTCCTCCCTCTTTCTCCCTCTTTCTTCCTTCCTTCCTTCCTTCCTTCCTTCCTTCCTTCCTTCCTTCCTTCCTTCCTTCCTTCCTTCCTTCCTTCCTTCCTTCCTTTCTTTCTTTCTTTCTTTCTTTCTTTCTTTCTTTCTTTCTTTCTTTCTGTCTTTCTTTTATTTGTTTGAATATTTTAAGAAGGATCTTTAAATGTCTGGTATAACTCTGCTGTGAATTCATCTGGCTCTAGACTTCCTTTTACACAGAAGGCTTATTATTACTAATTCAATTTCATCATTTGTTATGTACCTGTTTAGGTTGTAAGTATCTTCTTGGTTTAATTTTGGTTGTTTGATTGAACCTAAAAATTCCTTTATTTTCCTTTAGTTTTTCAGTTTAATGGAATACTGAATTTTAAAAGTATTCTCTTTTATTATTTTAATTTCTTATGTGCCTGTTGTAATGTTTCCTTGTTCAATTCTGATTTTGTTAATTTGGTTCTTCTCTTGGTTTCTTTTGTCTGGTTGATCCAAGGATCTGTCAATCTTGTTTATCTTCACAAAAGACTGGTTCTTAGATACTTTGATTCTTTGCAATGTTTTTGTTTGTTTGTTTCTATTTAATTGGTTTCTGCTTTGATCTTTGTATTTTTTGCTATCAACTGGGTTTGGATTTGGTTGTTCTTATTTTTTAAACCTTTGTATTTAAATCATCAGACAATGTAATTTTTCTTTTCCTGGTTTTTAAATGTAGAATCCAAGAGCTACAAATTTCTCAATATGAATTCTCTTAATTTGTTCCAGTAGTTATGTTATGTTGTATTTTTATTTTTATTTAGTTTCAGAAAGCTTTCCATTTTTATTTCTTTTTTGATTCATTCATCATTTAGTAATAAGGTATTTGATCTCCACGAATTTGTATATTTACTAGAAATTTGCTTTCTGTTAATTTTAAATTTTTTTCTTTTCTCTTCCTTTTTTTTTTTTCTTTTGCTTTGTGATCAAACAAACAAAGCAATGATTTCAATGTTTTTGAATTTGTAAATATCTGGTACATGTCTCAGTGTACATGTTTTTTAATCCCATTTTGCCCACCACTCAGAAACTAGGACATAAACCATTTGATCCAGAAGCAGACCCCCAGGTCCAAGAACAAGAGAGGAACAGCTTAAAAGATACCCACATAAATGGGAGATATCTTATCTCAAGATAGGCCTTTTGTGCTGGGCAGCCCACCCTGTGGGACACAGGAATGCAGCCCACATGGAGCAATAATGAGTTCTTAGATAACCTAACTCTAACAATAAAATAAAACATTAGTAAGTACTTTGCATGAGAGTACTCTGCATGATGATACATCACAGTAGAGCAGCAGTATGCTATGTAAAACAGCTTTTGTTTTTATCCCAGCAGGGGATTGCACTGCTCCAGCTCTCAGGAAAGTAGGGTAGGGAATATTTATCTCTGCTATCAGCACCCTCAGAGTGTGTGTTCACATGAAAGAAAAGCTCATTAAGAGTTGGCACATGAATTCAGGCCATAAATTGAATAGGAAGTTGTAACAGAGAATGCCTACATGCAATTACCAGGCTTGACATTCACCTTTTTTATTTTTTGATACTTTATTTAGATTTCAAATGTTTTCCTCTTTCCAGTTGTCCCCTTTGGAAACACTCTATCCCACTCCCCTGCCTCTATGAAGGTATTCCCCCACCCACCCACCCACTCCCATCTTCCCTCCTTGACATTCCCCTATACTGGGGCATCTAACACCCTCAGGCCCAAGAGCCTCTTCTCCCCCTGATGGCCAACAAGGCCCTCCTCTGCCACATATATGACCAGCACAATGGGTCTGTCCATGTGTATTCTTTGGTTGGTGGTCCAGTGTCCAGGAGCACAAGGGGTCAGGCCAGTTGACATTGTTGCTCCTTCCATGGGGCTGCAAACTCCCACAGCTCCTTCAGTCCCTTCTCCAACTCCCCCATCTGGGACCCCACCCTCAGTACAATGGTTGCTGTGAATTGAATCTTGGGTATTCTGAACTTTTGGGCTAATATCCACTTATTAGTGAGTATATACCATGTTCGTTCTTTTGTGACTGAGTTACCTCACTCAGGATATTTTCTAGACTCATCCATTTGCCTGTGATTTTCATGAAGTCATTGTTTTTAATAGCTGAGTAGTATTTCATTATGTAAATGTATCACATTTTTTGTATCCATTCCTCTGTTGAGGGACATCTGGGTTGTTTCCAGCTTCTGACTATTATAAATATGGCTGCTATGAACATAGTGAAACTTGTGTCCTTATTACATATTAGAGCATCTTCTAGGTATATGCACAGGAGTGGTACAGCTACTCAGGTAATATTATGACCATTTTTCTGGGGGTCTACTAAACTGATTTCTGGAGTGGTTGTACCAGCTTGAAAACAAACCAGCAATGGAATAGTGTTCTCTTTCTCCACATCCTCGCCAGCATCTGCTGTCACCTGAGTTTTTGATCTTAGCCATTCTGACTGGTGTGAGGTGGAATCTCAGGGTTGTTTGATTTGCATTTCCCTGATGACTAAGGATGTTGAACATTTCCTTAGGTGCTTCTTGGCCCTATGAATTATCTCAGTTGAGAATTCTCTGTTTAACTCTGTTCCCCATTTTTTGATAGGGTTATTTGGTTCTCTGGAGTCTAACTTCTTGAGTTCTTTGTATATATTGAATATTAGCTGTCTTTCAGACATAGGATTGGTAAAGATCTTTTCCCAATCTGTTGGTTGCCGAATTGTCCTATTGACTGTATCCTTTGCCTTACAGAAGCTTTGCAATTTCATGAGGTCCCATTCATTGATTTTTGATCTTAGAGAATAAGCCATTGGTGTTGTATTCAGGAACTTTTCCCCTGTGCCCATGTGTTCGAAACTTTTCCCCACTTTCTCTCCTATTAGATTCATTATATCTGGTTTTGTATGGAGGTCCTTGATCCACTTGGACTTAAGCTTTGTATAGGGAGATAGGAATGGATCAATTTGTATTCTTCTACATGTTGACTGCCAGTTGAACCAGCACCATTTGTTGAAAATGCTGTCTTTTATCCACTGGATGGTTTTAGCTCCTTCCTCAAAGATCAAGTGGCTGTAGGTGTGTGGGTTCATTTCTGGGTCTTCAATTCTATTCCATTGATCTACCTGCCTGTTACTGAACCAATACCATATAGTTTTTATCACTACAGCTCTGTAGTACAGCTTGAGGTCAGAGATGCTGATTCCCCCAGAAGTTCTTTTATTGTTGAGAATAGTTTTTGCTATCCTGTTTTTTTTTTTTTTTTTTTTTTTTGTTATTCCAAATGAATTTGAGAATTGCTCTTTCTAAGTCTATGAAGAATTGAGTTGGAATTTTGATGGAGATTGCATTGAATCTGTAGATTGCTTTTGGCAAGATGACCATTTTTACTATATTAATCCTGCCAGTCCATGAGCATGGGAGATCTTTCCATCTTCTGAAGTTTGATTTCTTTCTTCAGAGACTAGAAGTTCTTTTCATACAGACCTTTAACTTGTTTGGTTAGAGTCACACCAAGATACTTTATATTGTTTGTGACAATTGTGAAGAGTGTCTTTTCCCTAATTTCTAGCTCAGCCTGTTTATCCTTCGAGGATAGGAAGACTACAGATTTGTTTGAGTTAATTTTATATCCGGCCACTTTGTTGTTGTTTATCAGCTGTAGCAGTTCTCTGGTGGAGTTTTTCAGGTCACTTAAGAATATGATCATATCTGCAAATAGTGATATTTTGATTTCTTCCATTCCAATTTGTATCCCTGTGACATCTTTTTGTTGTCTAATTGCTCTAGCTAGAACTTTAAGTACTATATTGAATAGATAGGGAGAGAGAAGGCAGACTTGTCTAGTCCCTGATTTTAGTGGGATTGTTAAAATTTCTCTGCATTTAGTTTGATGATGGCTACTGGTTTGCTGTATATTGTTTTTATTATGTTTAAATATGGGCCTTGAATTTCTGATCTTTCTAAGACTTTTATCATGAAAGGATGTGGAATTTTGTCAAATGCTTTTTCAGCATCTAAGGAAATGTCCATGTAGTTTTTGTCTATGAGTTTATTTATGTAGTGGATTACATTGATGGATTTCCAGGTATTGAACCATCCTTGCATCCCTGGGATGAAGCCTATTTGATCATGGTGAATGATCGTTTTGATATGTTCTTGGATTCAGTTTGTGAGAATTTTATTGAGTATTTTTGCCTCAATATTCATAAGGGAAATTGGTCTGAATTTCTCTTTCTTAGTTTAGTCTTTGTGACCTTTGGTATCAGTGTAACTGTGGCCTCATAGAATGAATTGGGTAGTGTTCCTTCTGTTTCTATTTAGTGGAATAGTTTTAAGAGTATTGGCATTAGGTCTTCTTTGAAGGTCTGATAGAATTCTGCACTAAATCCATCTGGTCCTGTGCTTTTTTTGGTTGGGAGACTTTTAAATTTTTTTTTCTTTTTGGTTTTTTGAGACAGGGTTTCTCTTGTAGCCCTGGTTTTTCGAGAAAGGGTTTCTCTGTGTAGCCCTGGCTGTCCTGGAACTCACTGTGTAGACCAGGCTGGCCTCGAACTCAGAAATTCACCTGCCTCTGCCTCCCAAGTGCAGGATTAAAGGTGTGTGCCGCCACTGCCTGGCAGTTGGGAGACTTTTAATGACTGCTTCTATTTCTTTAGGAGTTATGGGACTGTTTAGATCATTTATCTGCTCCTGACTTAACTTTGGTATTTGGTATGTCTAGAAAATTGTCCATTTCACCCAGATTTTCCAATTTTGTTGAGTATAGGCTTTTGTAGTAGGATCTGATGGTTTTTTGAATTTCCTCAGAATATTTTGTTATATCTCCCTTTTCATTTCTGATTTTGTTAATTTGGATAATGTCTCTGTTCAGTCTGGTTAGTCTGGCTAAGGGTTTATCTATCTTGTTGATCTTTTTGGAGGCACTCTGAGCTAAGAGTTTTCCTCTTAATAGTGTTTTTATTGTGTCCCATAAGTTTGGGTATGCCGTACTTTCATTTTCATTACATATTAGGAAGTCTTAATCTCTTCCTTTCTTTCTTCCTTCCTTGACCAAGTTATCATTGAGTAGAGCATTGTTCAGCTTCCATGTGCATGTGGGCTTTCTATTATTGTCGTTGCCATTGAAGACCATAGTGATCTGGTAGGAGGCATGGGATTATTTCAATCTTCTTGTATCTGTTGAGGTTTGTTTTGTGACCGATTATATGGTCAATTTTGGAGAAGGTACCATGAGGTGCTAAGAAGAAGGTATATTCTTTTGATTTAGGATGAAATGTTCTATAGATATCTGTTAAATCCTTTTGGTCCATAACATCTATTAGTTTCACTGTGTATCTGTTTAGTTTGTGTTTCCAAGGTCTGTCCATTGATGAGAGTGGCGTGTTGAAGTCTCCCACTATTATTGTGTGAGGTGCATTATGTGCTTTGAGTTTTAGTAAAGTTTCTTTTATGCATGTGGGTGCCCTTGCATTTGCAGCATAGATGTTCAGAATTGAGAATTCTTGGTAGATTTTTTTCCTTTCATGAGTATGAAGTGTGCTTCCGTATCTTTTTAAATGACTTTTGGTTGAAAGTCTAATTTATCTGATATTAGACTGGCTACTCCTGTCTGTTTCTTGGGACCATTTGCCTGGAAAATTGTTTTCCAGCCCTTTCCTCTGTGGTAGTATTTGTCTTTAACTCTGAGGTATGTTTCCTGTATGCAGCAAAATGCTGGGTCCTGCTTTTGTATCCAGTCTGTTAGTCTATGTTTTTTTTTAAATTGGGGAATTGAGTCCATTGATGTTAAGAGATATTAAGGAATAGTGATTGTTGGTTCCTGTTATTTTCAATGTTACTTTTAGGTTTGTGTGGCTATCTTCTTTTCAGTTTGTTGAAAGATTACTTTCTTGCATTTTCTAGGGTGTGGTTTCCCTCCTTGAGTTGACGTTTACCATCTATTATCCTTTGTAGGGCTGGGTTTGTGGATACATATTGTGTAAATTTGGTTTTGTCATAGAATATTTGGTTTCACCATCTATGTTAATTGAGAGTTTTGTTTGGTATATTAGCCTGGGCTGGCAGTTGTGTCCTCTTAGGGTCTGTATGACATCTGCCCAGGATCTTCTAGCTTTCATAGTCTCTGGTGAGATGTCTGGTGTAATTCTGATAGGTCTACCTTTATATGTTATTTGACATTTTTCCCTTACTGCTTTTAATATTCTTTTCTTGTTTTGTGCTTTTATTGTTTTGATTATAATGTGATAGGAGGAATTTCTTTTCTGGTCCAATCTATTTGGAATTCTGTAGGCTTCTTGAATGTTTATGTTCATCTCTTTCTTTAGGTTAGGAAAGTTTTCTTCTATAATTTTGTTGAAGATATTTATTGGCCCTTGAAGTTGGGAATCTTCACTCTCTTCTATACCTACTATCCTTAGGTTTGGTCTTTTGATTGTGTCCTGGATTTCCTGGATGTTTTGGGTTAGGAGCTTTTTGCATTTTGCATTTTCTTTGACTGTTGTGTCATTGTTTTCTATGGTATCTTCTGCACCTGAGATTCTCTCTTCTATATCTTGTATTCTGTTGTTGATGCTTGCATCTATGACTCCTGATCTCTTTCCTAGGTTTTCTAACTCCATGGTTGTCTCCCTTTGTGATTTCTTTATTGTTTCTATTTCAATTTTTAGATCCTGGAGGGTTTTGTTCATTTCCTTCACCTGTTCGTGTTTTCCTGTAATTCCTTAAAGGATTTTTATATTTCCTCTTTAAGGTCTTCTAGCAGTTTACCTGTGTTCTCTTGTATTTCTTTAAGGGAGTTATTTATTTCCTTCTTAAAATCTTCTATCATTATCATGAGATGTGAGTTTAAATCTGAATCTTGTATTTCTGGTGTGTTGGGGTATCCAGGGTTCACTGTAGTGGGAGAACCGGGTTCTGATCATGCCAAGTTGCCTTGGTTTCTCTTCCTTGTGTTCTTGCCCTTGCCTTTTGCCATCTGGTTATCTCTGATGTTAGCTGGTCTTGCTCTCTCTGACTGTGGCTTGTCCCTCATGTAAGCATCTGTGTCAGTACTCCTTGGACACTAGCTCTCCTCTGAGAGGAATTTGGGTCTGGAGAGCTGTGGTACAGGGTTCAGTTTGGGGTGCAGTAAGAAACCAGAAGAATTCTGTCCCCAGCTGTTCCTTGGTTTCTGTGTCCTGATGGCTCTGTAATGGTTCCTTTTGATCCAGTAATTTGAACAGTTGTATTGGCACTCCTGGGTGACCACCTCTCTCCTGGCATTATTTGAGTATGGAGCCCTATGTCACACCATCAGCTCTGTGGGCGCAGAAGAAAACCTGAAGACCACTCCTCTGTCCCTGTGTCCTGAGGGTTCAGGGTGTGTTTCTCTGAGCAGAGGTGCTTGTCTTACCCCAGCTCACAGGCTTGTCCACATTCCTTGGAGGCTAGTTTTCTCCTGGTGCTATTTGGCTATGGAGCCCTGTGGCCCAGGCTGAGGTCCCCAGACACAGATGGAAACTGTAAGTGACATTCACCTTTTGTTGCTATCTTACAGGGTTAGAGAGTTAAGACTGTAACTTAGTTGTCCTTGAAGTCACTCAGTCCATACCTTAGCTCCTGTTTTTGCACCTGGGGTCCTGTAGTGCATATCTTCTTTATGTCCTTTCATTAATACTTTCCATAACCCCTTGGAATGTGCCCTGAGTTTTAGAAGTCTCAGAAACAATTAAGTAGCCCTGTTATAAAAATGGCTCAAATGTTTTTTGTTTGGGTCCTGTTCTGAAACAATGGTGACCCTTGCATGTGAACTGCTTCTGCAGAATAAATGCTCTTTGTTTTTGCATACTATCTGAGTCTGGGGTTTTCCTTCAGTGATTTTTGGACCCTTATACTCGATGTGGTCTATTGAAGAAAAGCTGCTTCTATGTGCTGCAGAGTAGAATGTATATTTGGTGCTTGGGTATAGTATTTTATGAATATCTGTCAAGCTCATCTATTGCATGATATCAATTAATTCCGATGTGCCTCTGTTTGCCCAGAGGATCCATCTCTTGGAGAAAGTAGGGTACTGAAATTACCTACTATTAGTGGATTGATGTTAATCTCTATCTTTAACTTTAATTGTAAATTTTTAAAATAAAATTAGGTGCCCCGGAGTTTGTGCATATGTGTTTATGACAGTAATGCCTTCTTGGTTAATTGTTCCTTTTAGTAGAAAGAAGTATCCTCCCTGATCTTTTTCCATTAGTTTTAGCTTGAGGTCAACTTTGTTATATATTAGGGTAATGATGCTTGCTTCTTCAGTTTAGTGTACTTTTGTTAATTCTTTTATTATAAGGCAGTATCATGGTCTTTAAATTTAGAATGACTTTTTTCTAGAGAACAAATGGATGAGTTTAGTTTTTTGATCCATTCAGTCAGCCTATGTCTTTTGATCAAGAAAATTAAGACCATTGATATGTAACATTATTATTGAAATATGTATGTTAACTGTTGTCATTGTGTTGTGTTGTTGATCTCTGGTATTGTTGTTTCCCTTCCATTTTCATTTCAGCTTGATTCCTCTTCAGTGTTTCTATCTCTTTATTGGGTTCTGTTTCAATGTCTTGGATTTTCTTCACCATTTCCATTAGTCTCATGTCGTGTTTTCTTGGGCATCATTTAGGCATTTGTTCTCCTTAAGTTCTTTCTCTTCATATTTGTTGAGCTGTATGGTGGTTTGAGTATGTTTGGCCCAGGAAGTAGAACTTGTTATTTGGTGGTGTGGCATTGTTGGAATAGGTGTGTCACTGTGGGAGTGGGCTTTAAGACTCTAGTCCTAGATGCCAGGAAACCAGTCTTCTGTTTGCCATCAGAAAAAGAGTTAGAACTCTCAACTTCTCCAGTGCCATACCTGCCTGGACATTGTCATGCTCCCACCTTGATGATAATGGACTGAACTTCTGAACCTGTAAGCCAGTCCCAATTAAATGTTGTCCTTATAAGAGTTGTCTTGGCCATGGTATCTCTTCAGAGCACTAATACCCTAAGACAGAAATTGGTACCAGGGACTGGGGTATTGCTGTGATAGGCCTGACCATACTTTTGTTTGAAAGAACGTATATTTTGGGACTTTGGATTTGGAAAGCAATGGAATGTTTAAGTGGGGGCTTAATCGACCATCCTTGTAGGAATATGGAAGACTTGTTGCTGAGGGTGATTTGAACTGTGGAATCTTGGCTCTGAAGATTTTAGAGGAGAAAAATTTTAGTATGTTCTTATATTTTAGTGAATATTTTGGCTGCTTTTTTTCCTTGTCTGAAGAGTCTACCTGAGGTTAAGGCAAAGAGATTTATATTACTTGCATTGACAAAGGAAGTCTCAAGAAAGCTCATTAGACAATTGTTCTTCAGTTAAGTCTCATGATGAGTGTTTTGAACAAGCATAGCAAACTCAGAAAGGAAAAACAAAAAAATGTATGGTTCAAATAACAAAAAGGCACCAGGAAGTGAAATGGAGCTGAATCCTGTGTTCAAGGAGATAAACAGATTAAGGAAGTGGTGATTTTGTGGCAAGATCCCACCAGGCAAGCTTATTGTTTATGTATTTGCCATTGAACAAGGAATAGTTATATTAGGCATTCTTATTACTTGATTTCACTTGGATTTTTAATCTGGAATGAAATACAATCCAGAAATGAAAGACACAGGGTTTTGATCTGGATCTTGAAGCATAGTGGCAATGAAAAGCTTAAGTCTAGGTGTGGTAGACCACACCTTTAATCTCAGCATTCAGAAGACCAGCATACAGATCTTTGAGTTCAAGGTCAATCTATTGAGCAAGTTCCAGGACAGGCAAGTTTAGGAATTGAAGAGTTAAAAAACAGAAAGCTGATGGTAATGTAATAGAACAAGGGAGGCATGTTCCAGCCCCAGCAAGAAACAGAACTCAGCAGCTTCCACCACGTGACTCTGGTTGTAGAATCAACAATAGAAGAGATTTTTAGGACAATTGATGCTGGCTATCTGGAGCTAAAAAATTAGCACTGATAAAGATGAGACCAGCATCACTGAGGTGAAATATGGGAAGTGTTTTCTGAAAGCACAAAAAAGCTGTGTTCCAGAGATAGCCAAGGTTGTACCTCATACTGCAGCTGGACTGAGTAAGGTATAAGAATCTCTTCAATGGTACTGGTTTTGAAGGTATGAAGGGGTCATGGAAAGCAGCTCCCAGGTTGCAGTTGGTAGTCCAGGACTGAATGGGTCATGCAAAGAATTTGAGGCTTGGGATGACCAGTGGAGGAGTTAGAGAAAGGACTGAAGAAGCTGAAGGGGTTTGCAACCCCATAGGAAGAACAACAATATCAACCAACCAGAGCTCCCAGGGTCTAAACCACTAACCAAGGAATACACATGGAGGGCAGAACCGAAAAAGAGGCCTAAGCCCTTTGGAGAAGACCAGAAAGTCATGTGTGGATTCTAGACATTGGAACAAGAAGCTGTGAAGCTGAAGTTAATTTGGAGACCCTAAGATGCTTGAGATGCCAGAGCCATGGGATATCTTCTGAGGAAAGCTGTTAACAGGAAGTGGGAATCAGCCCAGGAGAAAGAAGTTTGTTTCAGTCAACAAAGATGAAAAAGAAGTTGAAGATCTGAAGACTGCTTTGACAGCAGATGCAGATGCAGCATGGAGATGCAGAGTTTGGAGTTTGCCCAGTGCTTTTCTGTCTTGCTTTGTGGATTACGGTTTGGTTATGGGATGTATCTCAGAAGAGACTTTGGACTTTTAACATTGTTTAAACTGCTATAGACTATGGGGATTATTGAAGTTGGGCTGTATGTATTTTGCATTATGCTATGTTTAGGTATGGCTTCCATAGACTCACATGTTTGCACAAGCCTGTGGGGGCCAGGGCATGGAATGTATTGGTTTGAATATGCTTGGCCCAGGGCAATCACATGCTTGTGGTAACCAACAGCTTTTTATGTGAATTTTAGTCCACTCCTTGATAAGAGAGAAATAATGCCTGATATCAAAACTAGCCAACTTTCTACTGAACTGTGTTGGACATGTATTGGTCGAGTCTGGCACCTTCACAATTCACTAATTTTGCATTGTGTCTAATTGTAGCTTTCTATGATGTTCTTCATTTGTTGCAAAGAGAAGTTTTTTTGAATGAGGGGTGTCATAGGATTTCTATTCCTGCACAAACATCATGACCAAGAATCAAGTTGGGGAGGAAAGGATTTATTCAGCTTTCACTTCCAATTGCTGTTTATCAGGAAAGGAAGTCAGGACTGAAACTCAAGCAGGTCAAGGAGCAGGAGCTGATGCAGAGGCCAAGGAGGAATGCTGCTTACTGGCTTGCTTGCTTCTCCTGGCTTGCTCAGCTTTCTTTCTTATAGAACCCAAGACTACCAGACCACAGATGGTACCACCCACAAGGCCCCCCCCCCCCCCGATCACTAATTGAGAAAATGCCTTATACCTGGATCTCATAGAGGCATTTTCTCAACTGAAGCTTCTTTCTCTGTGATAACTCCAGCTTGCGTCAAGTTGACACACAAAACTAGCCAGTACAAGGGGTGATAGCTACACTTAGCTGTGAGTGTAAATATAAGACTTAGAATGTAGCTAAATAATTATGTGGGTCTTGTAAAATGGCAGTAGTAAATTTTGTTTTGAGATCCATGACTTCACTAGACCTAAAAAGTTATTTGTTATTTGGTGGTGTGGCCTTGTTGGAGTAGGTGTGTCACTGTGGGAGTGGGGTTTAAAACCCTTGTCCTAGTTGCCTGGAAACCAGTCTACTCCTGTTTGCCTTTGGAACAAGGTGTAAAACTCTTAGCTCTTCCTGCACCATGCCTGCCTCAACACTGCTATATTCTCACCTTGATGATAATGGACTGTAAGCCAGCCCCAAGTAAATATTGTTGCCTTGGTCATGGTAAAACGTTTTGCATTGGTCATGCTATCTCTTCACAGCAGTAAAACCTTAACTAGGACAAGCTGTTTCTTTGTGTCTTATTTAAACTCATTGGATTCTTCAATGAAGTTTATATTTCTTCTTTTAAATTCTCGGTCTTGGAGCTCGTTTAGGTAAATCTCATTGGTAAACATTTTTAGATCACTGGTAAGTTTTGGAGAAAGAATACTGGCGTGATCTTTCATGTTGTTGGGATACATGCATCTGGGCATGTGTGGGACAAGCCTGGTGCGGTGGGAAGAAGGTCCATGTGTCTGTCCCAGGTGCTGCGGCTCTGGGTGGGACAGGAGACAATCGGGAAGTGGCCATACATCTTCCCACATAGTCTGATGGGCAGGTGGGGGCTGTGGGAAACCTTTGTGGGCCCTGCCCATGGGTGGGGGAGGGGGCCATTCTCAGGGAACTCGCAGCAGCCTTCTCAGTGGGTTGTCTAGCCCAACACCAGGTTTCAGCGGCTTGGGGCGCAGGGCTAGCTGCTTAGGCTTGGGTGAATGGGTACCATCTGGGAGCGCTGGGAAGCCCTCAGTGAGAGATTAGATGCGGCTCCTTAATCAAGGGCCAGATCCCTCGCTTCCCACGGCAGGTCCAGATGAAGAGACAGTCCATAATTCTAAGACGTTTATTTTCATCGTGTGGAGTGGCATGGATGGAATTGTGCCCCAGCCTTTCTGGAAGAGGCAAGGCAGATATAGTAACTTAGAAGGGGCGTGGCTAAGCCTCTAGGTGTCTCATTAACATGGGGATGCTGTGTGGCATGCCTCTACCTGAGGAGGGGTGGTACATGACCTTGACTGGAGCCAAAAGCCTCCTGGGAGTGTTGGCATAAAGTTTTCCAGTCCTTTGTGAATTGTTCCACTGGGTTGCCCAAATTTTACGCCTGTGCTCAACCAGGTGCCAGATTGCCTGTCACAGATCCCTGCCCCACAGGCATGTGAACTTCTTTTGTTAGTTCTGAGTCTTTTATTGACAAAGCCAGTTGGTGCAGAATAGAGGATGTGTGGGTGTGTTGGGTACTGAGGGTGGAAATGGCTTGTGTCGTGTGCAGTCAAATGGACAGAAGGAATTGGGATATCACACAAAATGGAGTGTGCTAGTAGATATGGCTGGATGAAAACACTGCATGTGGAATGAGAATGTTATGTGGATTGGGGTATTGGTAAGGAGAGTTTAGAACTCTTTTTAGGTGTAACTAATGGAAGTCAGACTATGCTGGTAATCTACAATCATTGATAAATGGTATTTGACTGGCTGGCCTGCTCCTGTAGTCCTTGACTGATCTCCACTGCTTATTAGCAGCAACTGATCCTGATTGCTTAAGGCATCCCACTTATAAAAGCCCAGAAATTTGTGGTATACATGCCTGTGTTCTTACTCCTTTTGCTCTTCTGAGAGAAGGGCTCTTTGGTGGGACTAATATCAGTTTTGCTCCCAGGGGAGCCCTACTGTTTCTTGTGAAAAATGCGTTATTACTAATTGTATTAATTCTTGTCATTATCCTGATACTTATATCATAGTCAGACAACAGCCATCTGTACTTTTGCCAGTTAATCTTAGCCAACCCTGGTATGATGAAGTGGGCATTCATACTGAAGAAATTACTAATGCTCTTACTAGACCTGAATGATTTATTGCTGCTGTAATTTTGAGCATTACTTGACTTATTAATATTAGAGGATTTGTTGCTGCATCCACAACTGCCTTAGTACAACAGATACATACTACTGAACATGTTAATCACCTATCAAGAACATTTCTTTGGCATTGGCTACATAGGAACAGACAGACAACTGCAAGATAGGGTTAATGCTCTGGAGGAAGCAGTCCTATTCATAGGAAATCAAATTCAAAATGTAAAGTTAGATTTAATGCATCTTGCCATCCAAACTTTAAGTAGATTCGTGTCATTTCTCTTCCCTGTAACTCCTCAAAGGTTACATGCTTTCAAGTCCAGGCTCATCTTCAAGGCATATGCAATCATTCTTTTTTCTCTATAGATTTACAGACCTTACATGGTCATATTACTGTGATTAGTCATGCTAAACTGCAATCTCTCTCAGCTTCAGCAGTGGCAGGAAGATTTATGAACTCCTTAAATTCCTTTGAAACAGGGAAAACCTTTTGGTCATCTTTTATTAATTTGGGCATTATTCTAGCCGTTGTGCTCATTCTCATCCTTCTCCTTCCAGTCATCCTGTGACTACTGAAAAACTCTCTTAAATCTTCTCAACGTGACTTCCAGACATCTAAATTAAAAAAATAAAAAGTGGGGAGATGGAGTGGACATGGCAACCACTGCTGCTTGACCAATTCCAGCACATCGACATCACAGATCACAATTCTCCAACTTCCTTTCACTTTCATCTGTGATGAGTCTCGTGATGTGTTATGGGAGTTTCCTTGTGCTTTTTCCCTTTGGGAGATTTTGTATGGGCTTTGGTAGAGGATGTGACTGTGTACAATGGCAGTCTCTGTAAACAAAGTAAATCTTTGGAAAAAGTCTCCACCCATGTGGAACCATACAGTGTGATAACTCTGCCTACTTCTACACAAGAATCCCCTTAGCATCCCCTGTTTGCACCAAGAATAGAGAAATTAAAGATTTACTAACTGAAAGATGGTGCCAGAAACTCTTTGAGTACACCCAGCCCCAAGGATGAAAGCACACAATTGAGAGAAACAATAGGCCCAGACCCCAGAGTCTGAGGCCTTGGCAGCTGAGGGCAAGAGTTAATACATATATAATTATGGCCACTATTGACTTCTTAGGTATGTGACTTAGAGTATGAATGGCAAGATCTGGTATGCCCATGAGGAGCAGATTCTGTTAAGTTAGAGTGGCTTGAACCCCCTCTGTGATATACAGAACTATACATTGAACAAATTAGGATAGTATGACATAATGAAAGAAGAGTAATATATCAGGAACTTTCCTTTAGGGATCATACAAGAAGAACAGGCCCAAGGGAATGACATTAGGAAACAGTTCAATGCTTGTTATGCCACATAGTACAAACACTGTATCATGCCCTGGAGGAATTAAAATTGCTCTTATAGGTTTGTTTCTCAGGACTCAATATCTGTCACCGCCTGGCCATAAAAGGCTGACCAGAAAGGCTGAAAGCATGCAGGAAGATATGTAAAGGGGCACGTCCTGGGGTTGCTGAACCTTAGAAAACAATAGGGACTCAAATATTTACTGAACTTATTGCTTTTGTCCAAAAGAAAATACTGTAATAAAGTTGATTATCTCTTTTATTCTGGATGTTGAAAAATAGAGTTAAAATAGGTTAAAATCAATCTGTGAAAAGATTAAACATTTCTTGGAATCATTAAGTCTGCTATCAATATTACCTATGGCTAAGCTATCACACAAATGCAGAGAATAAAAGGGTATAGTCTTTTAAAAATAAACACCCAGGTGCCTTGATTTACTCTCAGATCATGTCAGTCTCATTCTCTCACCAACTCCATACCTCCTCTTTAACCCCACTGGAACTGGACTCCAGCAAAAAGGAATGTACATATTCAATGGAATCTCAGTCAAAATACCCACAGCATTCTTCACTGAAATAGGAAAAAAAATCCTCAAATTTGTACACAAGCAGAAATGACACACAAAATAGCCAACGTAATCCTGAATAAATAATCTAGAGGTATTGTCATTTGACTTCAAAAGAAATGTTGTAGCTCTACAATAATAAAACACCAATATGATCCTAGCACAAAACAAATATACAGACCAGCCAGAAGCTGGAAACAACCCAGATGTCCCACAAACAAAAATGGATATAGAAAATGTGGTTCATTTATACAATGAAATACTATTCAGCTATTAAGAAAGAGGCCCAACCAGCAGCTAACTGAGACAGACACAGAAACGTACACCCAACCATTGGACTAAGTCAGGGACCCCTGTGGTTGAATTAGGGAAAGGCTGGAAGGAGCTGAGGAGGAGGGCGACCCCATAGGAAGACCAGTAGTCTTATGTAACCTGGACCCCTGAGATTGCTAAGGCACTGAGCCACCAACCAGGCAGCATGCACGAGCTGGTCTGAGGTCCTTGACACACATATAGCAGAGGACTGCCTGGTTTGGCCTCAGTGGGAGAAGGTATGTCTAACCCTCAAGAGAACTGAGGCCCAAGGGAGTAGGGAGGCCTGGCAGTGGGACCGGGGGGGGGGGGGGGGGAAC
>CM052701.1:140547775-140570583 GCA_028551405.1 Uromys caudimaculatus
TTATTAACTGAAAGATGGTTCAAAAAACTCTTAGGCAACTCCTATGAAAGAAACTATTTAGTTGGGGCTTGCTTATAGTTTCAGACTTAGTCTATTATCATCATGGTGGGAAGCATGGTAGCATGCAGGCAGACATAGTACTGGTAAAGGAATAGGTAAGAGTTCTACTCTAGATCTAGATCTGCAGGCAGTATGAAGATGGGGGTGGGGGAGAGAGAGAGATAGAAATGAGAGAGAGAGAGAGAGAGAGAGAGAGAGAGAGAGAGAGAGAGAGAGACACTCTGGGCTTGGAAAGGGATTTTTGAAATTTTAAAAACACCCATACCCTGTTAGTGACACACTTACTATAATAAGGTCAGACCTCCTAATAGAGCCACACCCTGTGACCAAGTATTTAAATCTATGAGCCTTTGGGAGCCATTCTCATTCAAACCACTACACATATACACAGAAATAATAACAATGGCCTTAGCAGGCTGTATGTGTATGTTAATGTGTGTGTGTGTGTATGTGTTAGTATGTGTGTTATCAATAATAAAAGAAAGTGAGGGTTTTGATTTGAAAGTGAGGGGTCAATGGGGGTGATATTGAAATGATAGGGCGTGGGATTGGATAGAGCGATTAAAGGAAAGGTGGGAGTATTATAATTTTATTTTAATTAAAATATGAAAAATTACATTTTAGTCTATTTAAAAAACTTTTGCATGTATATCATCTCACCAGCTTTATGTAGTCAAAATTTACATTAACTATGTAGTCTTGAGTGTATTTATTCATTTGATTAAAGATTTTAATGCTAAGATTAATTTTCTTTTTAATTAGTTTGTATCTTATTTTTTGTACAAAAGATGAAAATTAGAATTTATACAGATATAGTACCACAGAATAATGTCTCAAGTTTCTTTTTATTTTTATTTTTTATCTTGATCTATGATTACACCAAACTTTCCAGGCTAGTCTTGAACTGTATATGTAACCCACCAAATCCTGAATTTATGATCCTCCTCTAGGAACTAAGATTTCAAGTGTCATAGCTTCTTATGTAAACTTTAAGTACATTAATGAAAACTGTGAAAATAATGTAGTAAATTTGAATGAATAAGTAATAAAAATCACACAGTAATTGCTATAGTGAAAGTATTATTTATGGGTAAAATCAAGCATAGGGAGAAATATGACGCCCATATTATGATGGGCTTTAAACCTAACTTTATAATCTCTTCTAGATGTTTTACTTAAGATCAAGTGCAAACCTCATATTATGGTTTCCAAAATATTTTATGTTTAGAAATAAATCCTCAAGGCCCATCTCCACTGACCTTTGTCTTCCAGGAAGATTCTACATCATCTTTGTAAACATAGTCAATAGACAGTTACCATATATTCTATCACTTGATACTCTGGGGACATTTCACATTTAAATCACTATAGACTCATTGTTAAGGAAATACCTCTATTCCCTGGGGAACTCCACAGATGCTCAAAGTGGACCCTGACTTCCCCTATAACTCCATTCCTTTGTGCTAGTCATCAATAAACAGAGTCATTCTTTACCTGGGAACCTGCTGACCATGATAGCCTTGGAGTAAGGTAGATGATCTTTACTCTCCTTCTTGTTCTTCATTGTAAATCTCTTAGATTCATCCCAGCATGGTAGCAGACTAATTTCAGGAGTCTGTCCTCCTTCTCTGACTCCACTCCTTGGGAACTCTGGAAACCCCTATGCAGACATAGCTTTCCCCATTCCTGTGCTTTCTTTCTGGCCCCATTTCTTTTTATTTTTATTTTCCATTATTTTATAATTTTATTTGTTTATATTTTTTACTTATTTACTTTACATCTCCTCACTACCCCCTTCTAGTCACCCCCTCACACAATTCTTCCCTTGTCCCTTCTCCCCTTCTCCTCTGGGCAGGCGGGGGGCTGGGGGGAGCTCCTGAGTATCCACTCACCCTGGCACTTCAAATCTCTGCAAGGCTACGCACATCCTCTCCCACTGAAGCCAGATGAGGTGGCCCAGCTAGTAGAACATATCCTACACAAAGGCAACAGCTTTTGGGATAGCCCCCACTCCACAGTTATTCAGGACTCACAGGAAGATCAAATTGCACACCTGCTACATATGAGCAGTGAGGCCTAGTTCCAGCCCGTGTATGTTCTTTGGTTGGTGTTTCAGACTCTGAGAATCCCAAAGGTCCAGGTTTGTTGACTCTGTTCATCTTCTTGTAGAACTTCAATCTCCTTCGGAACCCATAATCCTTCCTCCCATTCTGTAAGAATCCCCAAACTCCACCCAATGTTTGGCTGTAGGTGTGTATATCTGTCTGAGTCAACTGCTTCGTGGAGTCTCTCAGAGGACAACATGGTCCAGTTTGCAAGCATAACAGAGTATCATTAATAGTTTTAAGGATTGGTGCTTGCCCATGGGATGGGTCTCAAGTTGGACTGATTATTGGTTGGAAATTCTCTCAGTCTCTACTCCCTCCCTTATGCCTGAATTACTTGTAGATAGGATAAATTTTGGGTTGAAAGTGTTGTGGCTGGGTTGGTGTCTCTATCACTGGGGTTCCTGCCTGGATTCAGGAGCCTCTTCAGTTTCCATATCCCCAATGTAGTTAGTCACAGCTAAGGTCACTCCCGTTGATTCCTGGGTGCGTCTCTTGTCCCAGGCCATGTCTTGTTCAGGCTCCACTTCTAACTCATCTGTATTCCTTCCTATCAGCCCCTATATCTAGAAACACATTCTACCCAGGATACCCATAGATACCCATGGTAGGACTCAGAAGCACTCCCTATCAGGCAACATACAGCCATCACACTCTACTCAGACTCAGATAGAGCAACAGAAATCAAATAATGGAATCCCCCCCAAAAAAAGATAAGAACAGATTTTAACACATAGGATTACAATCATCCCAAACATAAGAACAGAAGGAATTCATTTTATGAAGCCACATTTACTCCGACACCTTGAGACCTAAACCATATAAACACCCAACCAAAAAAAAAAATTACGGACTAATTTTTCTTATAACTATAAATTTTAAAATTCTTCATAAAATAGTTGTAAACCAAATATAGCAGCCATCAAACATGATCAATTACACTGATCTCAGATGCAGGGATGTTTCAATACATGTAAATTGATAAACGTAATTTATCATAGCACAGACTGAAAGATAAATACCATGTGTTCATTTCACTAAATGCAGATCAAGCCACTGACAAAATACAGCAACACTTTATGATAGAAGTCCTAGAGAGAATAAGGGTACAGGGCATGTATCTCAATATAATAAAGGCAAATTTCAGCAAGCTCACAGTCAACATCAACTAAAAGGAAAGTCACAGCAATTCTACTAAAATCAGGCACAGCCAAGGTTGTCCATGCTCTCCATATCTATTCAATATAGGACCTGAAACTCCTAACTATAGAGCAGTAAGACAGCTGAAGGAAACTAAGAGGATACAATAGGAAAGAAGAAATTAAAGTACCTTTATTTGTAGATGATATGAATGACAAAAATAAGTCTAAAAACTCCTCCAGAAAACTTCTGTAGCTAATAAACACTTTCAGCAAAGTAGCAGGACATAAAATTAAAAATTAGTCATCATGGAAATGCAAATCAAAAGACTCTGAGATTTCACCTTATACCCATCAGAATGTCTAAGATTAAAAACAACAAAAAACAACAAAAGCAGACAGCACATATTGATGAGGTTGTGGAGCAAGGAGAACACCCCTTCACTGCTGGTGGGAGTACAAACTTATACAACCACTATGGAAATCAATTTGGCAGTTTCTCAGAAGATTGGCAATAGTTCTACCTCGAGACCTGGCTATACCACTCCTGGGCATATACCCAAAAGATGCTCCACCATACAACAAGAATACTAGTTCAACTATGTTCATAGCAGTTTTATTTGTAACAGCCAGAAACTGGAACCAATGTCTGGAACTAATGTAGATAGAAGCCTCTCAACTGAAGAATGGATACAGAAAATATGGTATATGTACACAGTGGAATACTACTCAGCCAATAAAAACAAGGACATCATGAATTTTGCAGCAAATGGATGGAACTTGATAATATCATCCTGAGTGAGGTAACCAGACCCAAAAGGACATGCATGTATGTACTCACTTACAAGTGGATATTGGTCGTAAAGAATAGGATAAACATGCTATAAGCAATAGACCCAAAGAAGTCAAATAACAAGAAGGGCTATTTTATTTTGGTTTTTACTGTTGTGAACAGACACCATATTTAATGGGGGCTGGCTTACAGGTTCAGAAGTTTAGTCTATTATCATCAAGGTGGGAACAGGGTAGCATCCAGGCAAGCATGGTACCGGAAGAGATGAGACTTCTACATCTTGTTCTGAAAGCAAACGGGAGAAAACTGACTTCCAGGCAGCTAGGACAAGGGTCTTAAAGCCCACTTCCACAGTGACATACCTACTCCAACAAGGCTACACCTACTCCAACAAGGCCACTCCTAATAGAGGCATTCCCTGGGCAAAGCATATATACACCATTACATTTCACTCCCTTGTTCAAACACATGAGTCTATGGGGGGCATACCTAGCCATAGCATAATAAAAAATTACATTTGGTTCCACTTCCAAAGACCCATAGTCTATAGCAGTATCAACAATGTTAAAAGTCCAAAGTTCAAAGTTTCTTCTGAGAGTCATCCAATCCCTTAACTGTAATCCTCAAAGCAAGACAGGAAACCAGCTGGGCAAACTCCAAACTCTGCATCTCCATGTTTGATGCCAAAGCAGTCTTTAACTCTCCAACTTCCTTTTCATCTACAACAAACTTCTTTCTCCTGGGCTGGTTCCACTTCCTGTTAGCAGCTTTCCTCAGCAGGTATCCCACAGCTCTGGCATCTCAAATGTCTTGGGGTCTCCAAGACAACTTCAACATTACAGGTTCTTGTTTCAGTGTCTGAGATCCACACATGATCCTCTGGGCTCCTTCAAAGGGCTTTGGTCACTTCTACAGCTCTGCCCTCTGTAGTATTCTAGACTCTGACTCCACTCCACTGCTGCTGCTATTGTTGGTGATCATCCTGTGGGACTGGCATCTCCAATACCCTGGGGTCTTCTATTGCAACTAGGCTTTACCAATAGCCTCTCATAGGCTCGCTATGTGTGACAAGCCTCAACTTCTTTGCATGATCCCTTCAGATCTGACCTGTTAACTGCAAGTGAGGCTGCACCTTCACCAAGGGCCTTCCCTGGCCTGTCAACAGTGCCAAGCCTCAGCTGCTCTCCATGATCCTTTCATACCTTCAACACCAGTACCACGTGGGTGATTCTTACACATTACCAAGTTCAGCTGCAGCATGAGGAACAACCTTGGCTGTCTTTGGAATATAGCTTCTTTGTGCTTTCAGAAAACACTTCCCAGAAGATTTTACCTCAGTGATGTTGGTCTCTTTTTAATCACAGCTAACTTCTTAGCTCCAGCTAACTGGTGTCAATTGTTCCAGTAGTCCCTTTTATTCTGGATTCTAAAGCCAGTCATGGTCGAAACTGCTGAGTTCTGCTTCTTGCTGGGGCTGAAACATGCTCCCTTTGTTCTATTACGTTATCACAAGCTTTTTGTTTTCCAACTCCTTCATTGTCTAAACTTGGCTGTCCTGGAACTTGCTCTGCAGATTGACCTTGAACTCAAGAGATATGCATTGCTCTGTCCCCCAAATGCTAGATTAAAGACCTGTACCACCATGCCTGGACTTAAGCTTTTCTTCACCTAGAACCTGCTCTGTCCCAGGCTGACCTTGAACTCAGAGATCTGCTTGTCTTTGCCTCCTGGGATTGAAGGCTTGTATTACCATGCCTAGACCTAAACTGAGCTGGGTGAAATCTTGCCCCAAGTTCATCACTCCCTTTATTCAATTTAATATCCTTGAACACAGGATTCCACTCCATTTCTCTTCCTGGTGCCCCTTTAATACTCAAACCATATATTTTATATTTTTCCTTTCTAAGCTTGCTCCGATTGTTCAAAATATTCTTCATAAGATTGAACTTTAGTAACCACACAACAGAATTTATACCACGCTGTTTTGAGACTTCCTTTGTCAAAGCAATTAATCTAAATCTCTTCACCTTAGCCTCAGGCAGACTCTTTGTCATAGGCAAAAAACCAGCCACATTCTTGACCAAAATACCACAAAACAGTGTCTAGGCCACATGCTGAAATTCTTCTCCATGGAAACATCTTCGGCCAGTTCAAATCATCTGCATAGTTCAAAGCACTCTCAACAACAAAGTCCTCCACATTCCTGCTAGAATGGCCGATAAAGCCCCACTTAAAGCATTCCACTGCTTTCCAAATCCAAAGTCCCCAAATCCACATTCTTCCAAACAGAAGCATAATCAGGCCCATCACAACAATACCCCAGGCCCTGGTCACCAACTTCTGTCTTAGTTAGGGTTTTACTGCTGTGAACAGATACCATGACCAAGACAACTCTTATAAGGACAACATTTAATCTGGGGCTGACTTACAGGTTCAGAGGTTCAGTGCATTATCATCAAGGTAGGAGCATGGCAGCATTCAGGCAGGCATGGTATAGGATTAGCTGAGACTTGTACATCTTGTTCTGAAGGCAAACAGGAGAAGACACCTAGCACAAGGGTCTTAAAGCCTACTCCCACAGTGACACATCTACTCCAACAAGGCTATACCTCCTAATAGTGCTACTCCCTGAGTCAAGTATATACAAACGATCACAAGGGTCCAAGGGAGGATGATTGAATCTTTCTCAGAAAAAGAAACAAAATAGATATCAGAGGTTGATGGAAGGAGGGAACCAACTGGGTGGCAGAGTGGGTGGGGACAGCATCCATGAACAGGGTGCATAGGGGGAAATCATATGTATGGAGGATAGGGGAGAGAGAAGGGATATCAGCAGGGGTGGGTGGGTAGGCAATCTCTAGGACTTGCCAGAGACCTTAGATGGGGAGAGATTCCAGAGGGTCTGTGGAGGCAACTGATACCTTAGACTCCTAGCACTAGGGGATATGGATCCTGATGTGGACACTCTCTGTAGCCAGGCATGATTCCCAGTGGAGGGATAAAGACATCAACCTATCTGCAAAACCTTCAGTCCAACATTTGTCCCGCCTACAAGATGTGCAGGGACAAAGATAGAGCAGAGACTGAAGGAATGGCCAGCCAATGACTGCCCCAAATTGAGACCCATCCCATGGGCAAGAACCAATCTCTGCCTCTATTAATGATACTCTGTATGCTTGCAGACAGTAGCCTAGCATAACTGTCCTCTGAGAGGCTCCCAGCAGCCAATGGAAAGAGATAGAGAGACTCACACCCAAACATTAGATGGAGTTCAAAGAATCATCTCTTCCTTTTTTCCCCTTATATTCTCTGGTCTTTCCCCATCTTCTCCCAATAGCTCACCAAGTACTTCTGATATCTCTTAAAAAAATCTCTCCTCTATTTCTTTTACTGCTCTTTTAATTCAGATACTACTTCTGATATCTCTTAAAAAAATCTCTCCTCTATTTCTTTTACTGCTCTTTTAATTCAGATACTACAGTTTCTGAGTCAGTCATCATTTGACCATATTCTCTTAAAGTCATTGTTAAAAGTAAACAGGATGTGGGCAATTGAGATGTCATTAGAATTAGATGATGTCAGGTAGATAGGATCCCCATGGATAGTATTTGTAGCTTTATATGAAGAGAAGGAAGGGTTTGAGCTGATATGCTTGTTTTGTCTGATCATTAGATACCCTCTGTTGGCTATGATACTTCAAGAAGACCTCTCCAGATGACAGAATTCCTCATTTCAAGACATGAGAGTTAAGGAAATGACTTTCCTTTGGAAGCAGAAAACAGACTAAACAGTGGGATGAACAAGTAAGCTAAAAAATGTTTCCTCTGCCTCTAGATTGCTCCTCTTCAAATCACTCTATACATTGAGAAGTCAACTCAGGAACTTTTCTACCAGCCCCTCTTCCCCCAGCACATGGACACCCCTCCCCTCCTAGAAGAAACAGGTTAGAGATCACATAGGCTGGAAGGGAGGGGCTGATTAAGCCCCTGCTACCTCATTCCCTAAAGACCAATCAGTTAGTCACACTGTTCTGCTAATCACATTGTGCCTAATGGCTGTTGCTCTAAAATCTGTATATAAGGTCCCTGAACAGGCTACACAGGGTCATTCTCCCATCTTGGTATGCAGAACAACCTCAGCATGCTGAATCAATGAATTCCTCTTGCATTTTGCATCAATCTCCAACTCCATGTGTTCACTCGGAGGGTCCCCAGTAAGTTAAGGCTCCCCAGGGTCTTACAATATCTCAGAGACTTCTAAAATAATCAATTACTGACAGCATAACTTATAATACTCCTTTAGGAAAGAGCTAAGAGAGAAAAGGGAAGAACTTGAATAGAACATACATACAGAGTCTGAGAAAAGCAGACCTTGTGTTTCCTAGTTAACCTCCTCTTCCTCTCATCACCATCCCTGACATGCAGGCTAAGCCCACTTGTAGCTTCTCTTGTAAGTTAGCGCTATTGAATGCTTCCATGAAAAGCAAAATGGAAAGAAAGTCCATTTCATTTGAAACTCCAATTTTGGCTATTTTAAGCCTAAAACTCACTGTTTCACAAAGATAAAATGACTAGTATTGCTTTTAAGAAGCAATACTTTTAGGAAATTAAAAATATATCAGATTTTTCTATTTTTCAATTTCAGTCTAAATGAATCCAATTAGGTTTAATTGTGAATGCTAAAATAATCTGGGCTCATTTCCTCTTTAAATTGATTATAAATGTTGATGCTCTTTAGTATAAGTGGAAACTAATCTAGAGAACTCAATAAAATTTTCTTTCTTAAGCAAATTTAAATGAATTACTTAACAGAAATGACTCTTCTAGCTCCTCAGATTGGTCAAGGTCAGACAAATGTAATTAAAAATAACATTGAGATTTTTCACTTGCCATAAACCTTTGCATCAACTCATTTCGCTGCTTTGGGCTTGGTACATAGGATAGGCTTCACTCAGGTTGAATAATCTCCAGACTCTGAGCTCAAGTTTATAGAAAGCACAAGCTTTCTATAATCTAGATGATGAGGGCACTCATATCAGTCAGAGAAGATTCTGGCAAAAGAAACCAAAGTCCCCGTTAAACTGAGAAAAAAACTGAATGTTTGGACTGCTTTTCAATTAAGCTTTCTACTAGTGTACAAGTAGCATCACTCTAGCAAGCACAGTCTATTCCCTGCCAGATGGACGATCCCTGGCAGCTTTCCAGTCTCCCACAGGAAACACTTTAGCCCAGGGAAAAGAAAAATCTCTAAATAAAAATATAAACAGAGAAGATTCATTATTGTGGTTAATCAATGGGGAAGGTCTCACAGGTGAGATATCCATAAAATCTGTACATTTCAGGCATTCCAACTATCTCCTTGATTTTTAATACCTTATTTATCACAAGGATGAGATTTCTTGTCTGAGAGCCAAAACCCTTTGTAATGCTCAGGTATTCTGTCTTAGAGAAAAGAAGTCAATTTCCAGCTACTTTCTAAGAAAAGATACAAAGAACACTGATAGGAATCTAAGCCAGAAAAGATCATTTAAAAATGCAAACTTCTATGTTGTCAACTCTTGAACCCAGGCTAAAAGAATGTACTTATCAGATTGGCATTTTTTTCCCTCATTTAAGAAAACGTACTCTTTCCCACATTCTAATAGCATAAGTCCAATTCAAGCTTTCTATTATCTTGATGGAGAATTATCTTCTTTCATTCAGGCGCTGCTTCTGAGGTGATGTCCATAGATCATCCTTCAGTGGAACTGCCACATGCACTTAACAATCACAATCTGTTTCAGTTCCCAAAGTCAAGTGCACAGAGGAGGGCAAGCCAAATGAGAAGCAGTCTAACCATCCTACTTCATCTTCCTTCAGACTTTGTAGAGGAAACAACAGATAGGATTATGCTTCATATAGGTGTTTTAATGTATTATATTTATAATTAAAAGGTTTAAAAATCCAGTCCAGTATCTGTTTAATTCACTGGTTTATTTGCAGAGGCAGCTGAAGGATGTGAAAAAAATTCATGTTTTTTTCTTATTGGATTATTTTTACCAACCCTTTTTGTCTTCAGGTGTATATATTTAACTAACCTTAAAATATGGTCATTTCTTCACTTGTTTCCTCTCTCCTATTCTTCTAGTAAAGATTTATTAGCTTCCATTGTGTTCCAGATACTATACCCAAAGGTTTGTGTGAATTATTTAAAAATAAATCATTTTTATCATGATAGTTGAGCAAGGTACTGGTCATATTTGTCTTTATAGGTCTAGATACCTCAGGATTATTTTTTTCTAGTTCCACTGATTTGTCTGCAAATTTCACTGTGCCATATTTTTTTAACTGCTGAGTAACAAACAATTCACTGTGTAAATGGACCATATTTTCTTTATCTATTCTTCTTTTGAGGGACTCTAGGTTGTTTTCAATTTATGGCTATTATGGAGAGAGCAGCAATGAATAAATGAATGAATGAATGAAAATCTAACCACTAGGATAAAGGTTAACAACTGAATTATCATTTATACCTGCTGGGAGAGGAAAAGTGAGTTTTCCTCAGTGTAATGACACTATGTATGTCAACTGTTGGCATCAGGACCACCACCTACTGTGGTCACACACTGTCTCCTGTCCACTGCCTGTCAACATCAGAGACCAAGTCCTTCTATCCCCTCCAGACCATCAGCCCTCATTCCTCTCTCCCAAATGGCAGGGCCCTTTTAAGGTATTTCTTGTGACTCGACTCCTACAGCTGCTAAACTGGAGGGACTCTCTCATTGGGTCCACCTGTCTCACCTCAAACCTTTCATCCCTTTACCTAAAAATGACTCTTCTTCATACACATCAACCCTAACAGGACCGTGCTCTGTTAAGCTCCAGAGGACGTCGAGACCACCCACCTTGTCCCCAATCCCAGAAAATGAGACTCCACTCCGGCAGCCAAGCTCGACCTCACTGGATTAGACATGGGTTTCTCATCTTCTCCCTTCTGTTCGTTTCCATCCAGGGTAGTTCTTACATCTGGAGATTCGAAGTTTAAGAAACCCCCACAGATAACACAGTCTTTCCACATAGGGTCTGGAAACTGCTCCATAGCCGGATGCCAGGAGCCAATCCAAATTTCTATCATCCCTGCATCTGTTATCCCATCTAAATATTATGATCTCTATGCTTGTTTTCTCTTTGACCGGACAAAAGATTATTGTAGAAAATAGCCAGATGAATATGGGGGCTGCCCATACTGGTCTTGTCAGATACATATGTTAGGATCACAGACCAATCACTTCTTCTATCAACAACACAAGACACTCTTTTTCTACATACAAGACTCATGGGATTCCAGGTGGAAGCCAGGAGTTGTTGGTAAGCTGTACCATAAGAATCAAACCAGCTCCCCAGTAAGTACCATCCATATCCAGAGAAAATATGTCTCAATTGCCCAACCTCTAGACATTAGAAAAGTAGGGATAGTAATTAAGCACTCCTCCAAGGTCCTTACCTCTTTGACACCACTCCTCATAAATGGCACTAACTTGTCATTTCGCCTTTTGCTTCAGACATTGACCTTGGTGTACCAACTCCTTAATGTCACCAGGCCTGGTCACTTTAAAGACTACTGGCTATGCGTACCTCCTGGAATTAACTCACAATTGCCACTTACAGCCTCTCTGTGATACTGCCAAGTAACTGTATCTCACCTTTTGTCAGCTGCTCCAACTCCGATGTCGCCATGACTCCATACCTTACCTCTATTCCTCTCTTTGGCATGGCAAATTATCTTAAGACCTCCAGGACACGTTATATAGAAAGCTAAGTGCCCTAGACTGCAATAAAACCATAACCCTTGATATACCATCTCTGTCACAATGCCCTGCAGTCCAGAACACGTGAAATCTTTGTGGCACCCAGGTATATCATCACCTACCCGCCAGCTGGTCAAGAGTTTGCACGTTGGTACTCCTTTTCCCTGAACTGGGAGTAATCCAGGGAAATGAGCCCCTGCCAATCCCAGTCATAGATATGATAGCTGTCCAACATAAGAGGGCAGTTCAGATTGTGCCACTCTTGGTTGCCATGGGAGTAGCTATAGGTGTTGGTACTGGAGTTGCATGGATAACGACTTCCATGACCAAATATAATGAATTCACTTCCCAGTTTGAAAGCGATTTTCAAGAAATGACTGAAACTGTGCTTTCTATCCAGAAACAGGTCGATTCTTTGGCAGCTGTGGTGCTTCAGAACTGATGGGGGCTAGATGTCCTGACAGCTAAAGAAGGTGGTCTTTGCCTGTTCCTCCAAGAAGAATGCTGTTTCTACATCAACCAATCCAGGATAGTGAGAAACAAAATCCAGAAGCTACAGTCAGATATATGGAATTTCAGGGAACATGAGACCTCCAGTTCTGGGATTTTCGAAAACTCTATATGGAACTGGATACTCCCTTTCGTAACTCCTCTTCTAGTCATTTTCCTGGTGTTATTATTTGCCCCCTGTCTCATTAATCTTGTTTCTACATTCCTTCAACGACAAATGCAAAAATTTCTAACCAAACTATTAACTGTTAAACCAAACTATTAACTGTTACAGGATTACCAGCTGCTGCCCACAGAAGAGTTGCTGTCCACAGAGAAACCTGATGCAAATGTTTACCAGGTGGACCTCATGGTGAAAGTTAGCCACACCCAAAACTGACAACGCCCCTACACAGCAGGAAGCAGTTTAAGAGAAAAGACACCCTGATTCTCTTTTCACCATCAGCTTCCCCCTCCCTTTTTCTCCTTTTTATAATACTAAGAAGGGAGGTATGTTGGCATCAGGACTGCCAAACCAGTGACATCACACCCAAGCCACCTGTTGCCAAGGCAACAGCCACCATATTCCGAGAATCCACTTGGCCCACAGCCCACCTTTACCTGCGGCTTCATCACTCTCCATATATAAATGGAAGATCCCTCTGGTCTCTCTCTCTCTTTTTCCTCTCTCTTTCCGTTTCACTTCTCACTGCTACCTTGAACCCCCCTTCCAATAAAACCCCTCGTGGAACTGTTTGGCCTGGTGTGCTTTCTGGAGCCACGAGATCCCTGCTGACCATTCTCTCTGACCATTTTTTATTACAATATCAACCACTCCAGGAAGATCCCATGTTCAGGAGTAGCTGACCATCGTGTGTGTGTGTGTGTGTGTGTGTGTGTGTGTGTGTGTGTGTGTGTGTGTTTACAGTTTGGTGATTTTTTTCTTTGTCGTATTGGAGTTTTGTTTGTGTTTTCAGAAGGAACTTAGAGTTGGGTGTTTGGGAAGAAAGGGATGCTCTAGAAGGTCTTGGGAGAGGAGAAGAATACAATAAAGATATGTTTAAGTTTACAAATTGTTTTAAGTAATAAAAATTACAATAATAAACCGTTTTTGTGAATTCCAGATGTTATTATATACTGTCTCTAAATATTAATGTTTCTTACATTATTTACATTTCAGTAAAATGAAATATTAGAAATAAATCTCTTTTTAAAACTTTGAATTTTATTCTTTCACTTATTCACTTTACATCCTGCTCACTGCCCACTTCCAGTCATCCCCAACAATCTCTCCCCCTTCTCCCTTCCTGTCTCCTCTGAGTGAGTGGGGGCCCTCTTGGTATCCCCTTCACCCTGGCACTTCAAGTGTGTGAGGCTAGGTGCTTTTTTCCCATTGAAGCCAGACAAGACAGCCCAGCTAAAAGAAAATATCACACATATAGGCAACAGCTTTTGGGATAGCTCCTGCTCTAGTTGTCTGAGACCCACATGAACACCAAGCTGCACATCTGCTACATATGTGAGGGGAGGCCTAGTTCCAGCCTGTCTATGTTCTTTGGTTGGTCAGTCAGTCTCTGAGAGATCCCAAGGGTCCAGATTGGTTGATTCTGTTGGTCTTCCTGTGGAGTTCCTTGTTCTTCCTATGGAGTTCTTATCAGTACAGGGTCCAGCAATCCTTCCTCTTCCATCAGAGTCTCCAAGCTCCATCCACTGTTTGGTTGTGGGTGTCTGAATCTGTCTGAGTCAGCTCTGGACTATAGGGTTCAGGAGTCTGATGAAGGTGGAGGAGAGGTGGTGGGAGAATCAGAACTAATCTTTTCTACAGGGCAATTTCTCATTTGTTTTTTCTGTTCTGGTCGAGTCACAAGTAGTCTGAATAATTTAGAGGACTGACTAAAAATTGTACCGAATAAGCTTAAATTTGTGGCATCATTAGGCAAAGCCTCAATCTCTTTGAAAAATCAATCATTTAGTCTACATATGGACCGTATCTGTTTTTGTGCCATTACCATGATGCTTTTGTTACTCTCTCTGAAATACATCTTGAAATTGGGCATGATAATCTTTCTAGCATGGTTCTTTTTGCTTAGGGGTGTTTTGGCTTTCTAGACAATTTGAATAATTAATTTTATTGATGTATAATCAAAGTGTAGGTATATCCACTTGAATTATATTATTCAATGCATTTTCCCAAATGCATATATGTAGAATCACCTTCACCAAAATTAAGGCATGAATATTTTCATTGTTCTTCAAAAATTCCTTGGTCTTGTAAAAATCAAGCTATCTTAACTCTCCAACTTCTAGCCATAAACAGCCACTGAATTGTTTTCTGTTGTCACAGATTATTTGGACTATAAACTATAGTTCTAGAAGTCATATAACTTTTCAGTTTTAGACTTATTTTGTCTGTATGATTGTTTGCCTAAATGTATGTCTGTGCCAGAAGATGATATCAGATTCGCTTTGTCATTACATGGTTGGAAGCCACAATGTTGGTACTGAATCTGGGTCCTCTGGAAAAGAAGCCAGTGCTCTTAAACACTGAGCCATTTGGCCCCTAGTAGTCAACATTTATATTGTATATTCTTTTGTTTCTGATTGTCTTCTTTTTCTGATTCTTTGATTCTTTTAAGATTCATGTATGCTCTTGATTTTCTTTATAGTGGTACTAGATTCCATCTTAAGAGCAAATTACATTTTTTAAAAGAGAATAACTGGTATAATTGTTCCTAGATTTAAATTTTTTGCCTTGTTTTACTATTTGCATAAATCTTCTATAAATTTATATATACACATCTGTGTGTGGATACATCATGGATTTTCAGCAAGAAGAAATTTCAAAAAAATATTCAAGTCCTTTTAACTAAAAATATCAGAGGGAAAAGATAGGTGATTAAAATGAATAAAAGCAAATTAAATAAGATAAAACTAAGTTACAACTAGCTTATAAAACTGATGTTAAGATAGCTGGGATAACAATACACCAAAAGACAAAGTACTATGGGACAACTAATTATTCAGACCAAACAGTCCCTTGTAACCATATAAACTAGCAAGTAATTTAAAAATAATAATAAAGAAAAGAATTTTGTTTTAGACAGCCATGGATTTGGATTCATAGTCTATTTTTACTATGTGATCTTCAACATAGTTCTTTAACGTTCTGCAAATTTTTCTTTTTTCTTTTATACTTTTTTTTAAAAATGCAAAGTGAAGACATTTCTCATATTATTCATTTAATACCAAAGAGGTGAAATATACATTAATACAGTTTAAGTTATGTGCAGGCAGCTAAATATTCTCAACCTGCAGTAAAAGAAACCAAACAATAAATTTATTGTATTTATTTTATTTCCATTTTAAGCCTCGTATAAGGACACTATTTCCAAATTACTTCATTTTGTTAAAGTTTTACCTGGTTTATTAGCCAAGAAACTGAAGCCAAGAGAGGTTGAGCTTTTGATAAAAGCAGAAAAAATAAGGCATTAGGTCTGGATCATATTTATGAGGCTTTGTCAAAGCATGAGCTGGCAGCAGCATTAACATTTACTGACTTTAGAGATCTCTTTGCATGTAGAAAAGACCAAGGGCAATGTATGGATTACTCACTTCTTGACAGTCACTTCAGATCCTGCCACTTGTCTGAAATGTTCATAAAAGTTCCAGAGAACAAGATTTTTTGTTTGTTTTTTAAAAAATTATTCTTTTCTCATATATTACATCCCAACAACTTTTCCCTTCTTATTTTTCCCCAGTCCCTCCTCCTCACCTCCTCTCTTCTCCAGATCCACTCCTCTTCTATTTCTTTTCAGAAAAGGTCAGCCTTCCCAGGGATATCCACCAAACATGGCATATCAATTTGTAGTAAGACTAGCCACATCCCGTCATATTAAGGCTAGATGAGGCAATCCACTAGGAGGAAAATGTTCCCAAAGCAGGCAAAAGAGTCAGAGATAGTCCCTACTCCCACTGGTAGGTCTTCTACAAGATCACCAGCTACACATCCATAACATATATGTAGAGGACAGACCTAGGTCAGACTCATACAAGCTTCCTGATTGTTGGCAGTCTCTGTGAGGCCTTATGAGCATTGGTTAGTTGACAGTTGAATCTGTGGGTTTTCTTGTGGTATACTTGACCCCTCTGGCTCCTACAGTCCTTCTTCATCTTCTTCAGGGTCCCCCAAACTTCACTTAATATTTGGCTATGGGTCTCTGTATTGGCTCCCATAAGTTGCTGGATAAAACCACTGTGATGTCAATTATGCTAGGCTCTATTCTATAAAAGCATAGCAGAGTATCATTAAGAATCATTTCATTGACATTATTATTATTATTATTATTATTATTATTATTATTATTTTGCCTGTGGTGTTTGGTTCTATTATAGGTCTCTGGACTATAATATAACCTCTGGTACCTGGCCCTCTAGAAACTCCAGACTGCTTCATTGATTTAACACAGAGGAGGTACTATGGAACTTTAAATTTTACATTTCCCTTACCTCTGTATCCCAATAACATGTCTTTGCTGGCCTCTTTGAAAATTTCTGAATTTAATTTCACTTTCAAAAAAGTGTATGATTTCTTTCCAAAACACAAGAGTCAGTTTACAAGCAAGGGCTATTGTGTAAATCAGGAATCTATAAAAGAACAGTACCAAGTACTATTCATTATGAGGATTTATTAAGTTAGATTACATAATATCATCAATGAATTATAACAATGGCTTTTCCATAGTTTTACAATTATTCATAATTATATATTAAAAGACTAAAAGCCTTGACACATTAGGTTTCTTCTGTGGGAAGAAGAAACCTTTTAAAATGGGACTCCATAAAGCACACAAGGTACGTTTCAGTTCTGGATGCTATCAGGTCCAACAAGCCAACAAGCATTTATCAAATTCTTATTATGTGCCAAAAATTGTATTAATGCTGAGAAAACAACGGATACAATGGCAAACTATAACTTTATAGTGTTCACTAAGCAACAGATACAATCAGTTGTAATAAGTATTATAAAAGCAGTATGTTCATAAAATAGATTCATTTTAATTAAAGGAATAGAAATTTTGTTGGCAAGGACATTTTAAAATAATGGGTTTAAATTTTCACCAGAGAAATAGTTTTAGAAGAGGACAGAGGATCAGATAAAGAAATCAGTTTTAAAGATCCATAGCAAGTAGCTAAAGTTTTGCTGCAAGCTAAAGTCATGAAATAGAACTGGGAACAGTTGACTCCCAATCCTGTTGCCAGTAAGTCCTTAAAGATCTAACCTGCTCACTCTTCCTGGATTTTTATCTATATTTGTTGAGAACTTTGTGGACAATGATTTGTTATTTTCTCCCCTGGGCCTGCTAGAGGCCTACAGTATATGGTATCCTGGCTACTCAAATGTAAAAATTCAAGCTGCTGTCTGGATCTTAGTTCTCTTCTTTGAATGGCAAAGAACAAAGGAAAGGGTATATTGTTAGTTCTGTGTAAGCACAAACAGATCTGTATATCAGCAAAGAGTCGTGGAGGCTAATGGAAAACTTATCTCATCAGAACAGCACTCAGGTGGAGGCAGAAGCACAGGAGTTTCAGTCTCTCACCTGGAAAGCTATCCATCAAAGTCTTTTTCTGTCCTTCCTTCCTTCCAAGGAGAATACAAACTCTGTTCCTCTTATTGAGAAACTCCCATGTGGGTAGACTGCAGGAAATAAGACATATTTCAGGCACTGTAGAAACAGCAGAAGAAATAGGAGTCTGCACTCCCACTTTTTCTGCTTATGGGAGGCCAAGGACTGAGGACTTCTAAGCAAGTGCTAAGAAAAAAAGGAAACAGACTTTTCATACACACATACCCTCTTACACACAGCCATAAGCACATATACATTCACATATACACAGGCATACATACATAAAAACAAATATCTGCACCATAGAACGCTGTACACATATAGCATAGGCTTATACCATATACATTTTTATGTATACAGTTCTACCTACATAAGCATATGATGTACATTCACACCACATTTACATACATACATACAGTTTGTAAAAAGTCATGAATATGCATATCTATCCATAAGAATGTCATATATCCCAGTGTCAATAATTTTTAATCTCATGTCTGTTAATGATGTACTTCATAAGTTCTTATATTTTTTCCTTTAATTAACAGTCGAGTTTTTTTCTCTTTTACTTATTCTTTGAAATTTTCTTTTCTTTCTTTTTTTTTTTTTTTTTTTTTGGTTTTTCGAGACAGGGTTTCTCTGTGTAGCCCTGGCTGTCCTGGAACTTACTCTGTAGACCAGGCTGGCCTTGAACTCAGAAATCCACCTGCCTCTGCCTCCTGAGTGCTGGGATTAAAGGCATGTGCCACCACGCCTGGTTTAAATTTTTTTTAAAATTTTCATATTTTATTCAATGTAGCTTAATAATATATATTTTCACTACCCCCTGCAATGCAGCCCCAGGACTTTCCACCACTTCTCACTCCAATTTCATGTCCTCCTTTTATGATTATTTATTTGAACCTAGTGATTGTAATTAGTGCTGCCCATATGCACATGGTCATATGTTATCTACTAAGGACTGGGGAACTCATCAGTGGTCACACTCCTAATGAAAAATGACTCTCTCCACCTCTCCAACAGTTACCAACTGCCAATAGCTCCTTAGCTAAGGGTGTAAACTCTGGAATCTCTCCAGAGTCGGATTTTTAACTTACTTAATTTTATACATGCCTTGAGTAGGTACTATTACTGCTGTGAGTTCATGTATGCAACAGCCACGTCATGTCCAGAAAACAGATTTCTTCAGCATGCCTTCTCATTCTCCTGTGTGTGGGGTCTCCACAAATGCCACAACCAGAAGGGTAACAATACAAATTGAGGCAAGAAGAAGTCTGGCTAAGCACCACTCAGTGTTGGTTCAAACATCTCGTCTGGTAAACTGCTATACAGGAAAAGGCATCAACTGTCTTAACATTGTTGAACCTTGTATACTACAATACAGATCTGTGGAATCATGAAAGGTAGCCTGGTTCCCGGTTAAGCTAAGGATTGAAACCCCTGAAATCCTGAAGGGATATTTCACCTGTTCCTGGGCCCCAGACCCCTGTCACTAGCTGCAGCCCTCCATAGATTTGTGGCCATCAATCATGTAAGGGCAATGCCCCAAGCTCCTCCACATGTAGAGGGCATGACCTGTGGTCACGTAGGCCCAAGACAGATCTCCATTTTAATGAGGTACCTAATGGCCTG
The DNA here is from genome assembly GCA_028551405.1 of Uromys caudimaculatus. Classification (NCBI taxonomy): domain Eukaryota; kingdom Metazoa; phylum Chordata; class Mammalia; order Rodentia; family Muridae; genus Uromys; species Uromys caudimaculatus. The sequence goes on from CM052701.1 coordinate 140,567,404, forward strand.
GAGGCCAATAAGCTTTCCTTCCCAGACACTCCTCCCTGCAAAAGGTATTTAACTCTGAGAAGTAGGGTATGGTTTTACTCATCCACTTTTTGCGATGACAATAAATGCTTTAAAACCATGGACTGCCTCTTTTCATCTGGATTGACAGTAGGGAGACATGGAGAAGGTTTTCGCCTACAGAGCCACTGTCTAATCACCTGTAGAGGGCCTCTCTGTGCTCCCAGCCATAGCGCCACCAAGCCCAAGCTCAAGCCCACTGATCCAAGGACTATCCCCACAGGACCAGCCAGAGCTCTCCCTCTTTCTCCAAGCCCCAGCTAGATACAGCCTGTGGGCCCCCACTCCATTCTCAGCTCTTCCATGGCTCCCAGAGGGGCTCTCAGCAGACTCTGGGTGTCCAAGAGCCTGAGAACAAGACAGTTTCAGCCTCCTTGCAGGACCATGGTTCCCCAAACCAGCTCTGCTGTCCTGCACCTCAGACTGTGCTTCCTAGACAGGTGTCCTTGGGCTTCCTTACGGCCCAATACCTGCCCAATGACAGCGTGGGGTAAGTGTGGTAAACTCCCTGTGCCCTGCCCTGTGGTGGAGTGGTCTCAGGACTCCAACAATCCTACATAGATCTTCTAGGCAAGATGTGCCACCTGGTGCAACAGTGTCAAGACTAATTATGGGGGTAACTAACTGCTTACTTAATTGAATTTGGGGACTGCTTCATGAGAGGGATTTTATGCCTGAGGTTGTAAACATGCTCAAATCCTTAGATTGGCAAATCACAGACCCTAGGGAAATAACTTACAGATGCTATTTTTCTAAATGGTCATTTGATCAAATTATCTTATGAGCATTTATATTTATATCTAGAGATTTGTGGCCCTCCCAGCTTTGTTCAGAGAAATTTCTTAATGCAATAGTTAGTGGTAAACTCAGAGACACAATATTATTCAAACTGCTGAAAATAAGCAACATTTAATGTCTATCCTTCAATGAGGTATCTGTGTCGACCTTATCCCCTAAGACTCAAGGGAAATTGCAGAAGAAGAGTCAGAAAGAAATTATTCTTAGGGATCTTGGGAGCACAAATTCGTTGCAGCTACAGCACTAGGGAAATCAGAAATGTTAAATACATACGGTTGTCCCTTCAACAAAGAGATGTATAACTTGCTTTATGCTCAAGTACTATGAATTGGGGTGGCTAACAGCCTAGGTAACCCCTTCACTATCTGTAGGTCAGTGCTATACCTGGTTCTCCAACGTCCCCTCAAGAGGAAACAGAGGATAAATTATAGTGAGTCTTACTTAAAGTCAGGAGAGTTCCTGTGCCTATTAGGCACCAGCCTAGCCTGGAAGTCACTATGAACAAAGGTGACTGTAAACCTGGTACCAAGGCAATAAGATTCATAATCTGAAATGAGCTCTTTGTGCCATTCAGAAATCATGCCACTGATCCAATTACTCTATACTACTTTTCTGTTTCTCCCAAATTGCCACTTCCTTTCTAACATTATAGTTACTGATCTTTTGTCATACTTGATTGAGAAAATAAAACAACTGCTGAAAGGGAACCCCCACATCAAGCTTTCATCCTAGTTACAGTGAGTATTAGTGCCTGCATATTCTCAGACACCCTATTCAGTCCAGTGATATTCTACTGGGATCATGCCTACGAGTATCTCCTTAAGCTACTAAGTGCCATTCCTCTCATCAACTCAATCAAATTGTCCCTACAATCTACTGACAATTTCTCTCTTAATGTGGTTCACTTTCATTAGCATATAAGCATACTGATTTTTCCTATTTTAAGAATCATTCTCTTGCTTTAACCTGCCTACACAGCCCAGCATGACTTTGAACCCACTCTTATCACTGTGGCTACAGACTCTCATCCTCTCCTTGTTATTCACCAATCACAAGTCACTTCCTACTCTAGTCCAATTGTGACTGCTTGCACCAGGTCCATCTTCAAGGCAACACCCAGCTACACATCATATGCCATCTTGATGACTCCATTTGACCTTACCCTCTTTGCTGCTTCTGCAATCTCCCTTACTCTTGTTCCCACAACAGATCACTGGAACAGACTGGTGTTATGTTATTACTGTGCCTTTCTCAACCTTCAAGTTCAGGCTTACCTTCTGTTTCCATATCATATACACAATGAAAGAAGTCCATATTGTGATTTCATCATACAAACATAATAAAAAGTCAAGATAGCATATGTTCCTCAATTCCCCAAGTCCACTAGATCTATGGAAATGGTATTCAATGACAATTATTTAGATGTATACCAGAACAGGAAAATAAGATAGGAAGTTCTAGAATTGTTAAAGATGGGTCATGGTTTATTATCTGAATATTTTTCATGCAAATTCACCAAATTCTCATTGTCTATTCATCAGTTGGTGGATATCTAGAGTGTTTCCATTCCTGGGAATGGTTAATACAGAAGCAATGAATATGGACTATCAAGTATGTCTTTAGTAAGGTGCAGAATGCCCAAGAGGATATAGCTGGATCATATGGTAGATTTATATCCACTTTTTGAGGAAATTCTGAAGTGATGTCTAGAGTGGTTTCAACAGTTTACACTCATACTAGCAGTGAATAAGTGTTCCCCTATCTCTATATCTAAGGCTTAAGGAAATTTGTGAAAGAGAGTTGGAATGAGTGTAAGAGCCAGAAAACCAGAAAGTCTTCTGTGAGATTATATTTCCTGGAAATGACAGGGAACCTACACACATGATACCTCAACAACATGGGTGCCTAAACTGTTGGCATTCTGTCTAAACTCCACCCCACAGTTACCTGACAACAGACGGGTATGCTCCTCTCCAGAGTTGCCTGGCAACAGCCAGGTGGGCCTGGCCTACTATAAAAGGGGCTGCTTGCCCCCTCCTCTCTCTCTTATTTCTTTCTCTTGCCTCTCTCTTACTTCTCTTACTTCTCCCCATTCCCCCCCCCCCCCCACGTGGTCATGGCCGGCCTCCACTCCTCTACTTCTCTACTCTCTCCCTCTCTCTGCCTTTCTCTGCCTCTACTACCCTCTTAACTCCCCTTCCCATGCCCTAAATAAACTCTATTTCTATACTATACCTTTGTGTGTGGCTGGTTCCTCAGGGGGAAGGGATGCCTGGACTCGGGCCTACTGAGGCACACCCTTCCCCCACACCTACCTCCCCATAA
>CM052701.1:140570683-140598645 GCA_028551405.1 Uromys caudimaculatus
GGAACTCACTTGGAGTCCCATCCCTAGAAAATAACTACAGGCAACAAATGACTGAACAAAGAAGGAATAAAGGAATGAGCCCCTAATTAGTTATTATATATATATATATATATATGTATGTATGTATATATATATATATATGTATGTATGTATGTATATAATGTGTGTGTGAAACTAAATAAAAGAAGCTATGAATTTGGGAGATGCAGGAGGCAGGAGGGGAAAGGAAATACTATAATTTAATCAAAATATATGTAGCTGTCCAGCAGCCATGGATGAGCTGTGTCTACCTGAAAGGGGAGCTGGAACTGAAAAGGGGACAGGGTGTGAGAGAGGAATCAAGCCAAGAAAAAGTTTCTGATTAAGGTTCGAACTTTATTATTCCATACTGCTTTTAAAGGGAAAGCTCAAAGACACCATCCTTTGTTTCAGCAAGCTCAGCGGGGCAGTCAACTCCTCAAGGCTCCTGTAGGAAATGCAAATACAGTGAGGCCAGACCGGCTCCAGCCAGGTTGTAAAACCATCCTGAGTTTGCTTATTCAACTCAAGACTGGGAAAAGGGCACAATTCACCATTTTTTGTTTTTGTTTTTGTTTTTTTTTATTAAAGATGAGTTGGATGAGGGCACAAGATTTACTTGTTTTCCATAATCCCGGCTAGGGTAAAGAGTGGCTAGGCGACTGTGCCTGTCTTAGGTGGGAGTCTGTATTGCCTCTTCTTACCCGCCACAGAGAACAAACATAGCTTTTGATGTGTGCCTCATGTCTTAGGTCGATAGAAGCTCAAGATCACTCCTTACCCATCGCTGGCTACTGGCCTTCAAAAGCACAATCTTTCCCATTCAGATAAAAGCCAAAGTCATGAAGGACATATGAACTCAATGCATTTCTTCATAGCAATGAATAACTGCCATGGTATATAGCTGAGCTTGCTGAAAACCATCCTGTGTGAAGGCAACCAATCTGTTTAAGATACAAAGTCCAGAAGTTAAAAGCAGCAAAATTATAATTAATGGTCTAAGTAGTGTAGAAATTAAAGTTGTAAGCCATGGGGAAATGGAGAAGCAGCATTCAAACCATCTCTGATTCTGTTCTTTTTCTCTTTTCCTTTTGGTTAGTCCTTCTTAAACTCTAGCTATAGATTCCTTTACTATTCCTGAATGATAGATGTAAAAGTAACACTCTTCATGGAGGGCTGTACCTAGTCCTCCCTGTTGAAGGAATAAAAGATTAGGAGCTTAAACACACGCACTAACACTTGTTCCAAATCCAGATCCTGTCCAATTTTATCCACTGCAATTGAAGTTTATACAGAACTGCAACTAACTTTCAAATATGTCTCTGAGAATGTCCAGAACGAGCTTTCCCAATGAAGACTGTTATTTCCTTTTTTCCAATATTGGATTGATTTCTAGACTAGTACATGATTGAGTCAGAATAACTGGTTACATTAAAGGAAAGAGAAGAGTCATTATAACTTCTCCTTTTGATTAATTTTTCCAAGGTCTTCATGTTCTCTGTCCCACAAGGTCTAAAAACTTGAAGCAAGACAGCTTGTCTAATCTGGGATATAGGCAAGCAAAGGTGGGTCAGGAACATACGTCCAAAACAGCTTTCCTGTCACCATTGTCAGAGCACTCAGCAAGCTTACAATCAGCATCATTCTTTGTCCCAGCATCAGCATGTCTCACCAATCACTCTGGCAGCTAGCACACTCCTGCAGCATCCTGTGGAAAAAACACAAATATGCCCTCTTCCCCATATAAAATACCTAATTGGGATCATGTCATATGCCAGTAAGTGGATCCTTCCATTTCACCTAGGTATAAGTATACCTAGTTGGAGGCTGCCATAGACACTCAGCAGAGAGTTCCTTGGCTCCAAATTTTAAAATTTTAAAAATAAAAAGCATGATTTAAATAATATGTATGGGGATATAATTCCCTCTTTTTTGTTTTTAATGAAGATATTGTTTTAAAGTTCCTTGGGTTTGTTCCACAATACCTTGTCCTTTAGGATAATAAGGAATCCCAGTAATATGGGTAATATTAAATTGTCTACAAATCATCTCAAATGCTTGACTGCAGTAACCAGTTCCATTATCTGTTTTAATCTGACTTGGAACACCAAGCATAGAAAAACAACACAGGCAATGACTAATTACATTTTTAGTTACTTCTCTTGTTAAAGCAGTTGCATCTAGAAAGCCTGAAAAGGTGTCAATAGTCACATGTACATATTTTAATATTCCAAAATCAGAAATACGACTACCATCCATTTGCAATAATTGATTAGATATAAGTCCTCAAGGATTAACACCCTTATGTGGTACATGTAAAAACTGAGGACAGTGAGGACAAGTCTTTACCATTTGACATGCATATTTCCTAAAAATACCAAATTGCTGTCTCAAACTATTACTATTTGGATGCTGTAAAGAATGAGATTGTTTGGCTAATTGCTCCTGTGTAAAGCCTATAATCTGCCTGGTATACAAATATGCTGTGGCATTGCCCTAAGGTGTCTGTCTAGGCAATCCAGTATGAGCTCTTAAATGTCCTATAAGGCAAGGAACAGTACATGCTTTGAAATGAAGCTATATTTGCATAAATAATTGCAAAATTTGAGATTTAGCAATATCTAAAAAAGGAATAATTTCAAGCAATTGTAAACCCTGAGCTATATATATTGGCTATCAATATACAAATTAAAAGCTTAAATTTTCAACATTTCAAAAACAGTGGCTATAACACATAATTCAATTATCTGTACTGAAGTAGGAAAAACTCAAAGAGAATGAGCATGTGATCCAATTACATATGCTGCTTTCCCATTAGATAAGCAGTCTGTAAATACAGTAAGTACATTTTCTATGGGCTGCATGTGTAAATTTACAGGAAATAGAAAAGCATGCATAGAGGAAAACTATAACAACTTGTCTTTTGGATAATGATTATCAATTTTGCCTAAAATGTTTGCCATGCAATAAGTCAAATATCAGTATTTTGCAATAACCAATTTAATTACTGTTTGGAATAAGGAATAAACATTTCATCAGGTTCTTTCCCAAAATACTTTTATGATTCTGTTCTACAACTCTGTATTAACACAGCAACAGTTTCATAATAGTGCTCAAACTTTACTTGGAGATGAAAAAAGATGAATCCACGTTAATGGTCTCTTTTGCCAAAGAACTGCTGTGGGCACATGAGTAGCAATAACACAAACAGCCAGCAATTGATAATGTATCTGTTGTTGACTGATAGCTTCCTCTACTTTCTGCAAAGCTATTTGTCCCGCATCAGTTCATTGTCCAGGGGAATTAGAATTGCATACCTCTTGAGAATATCAAACAGAGTTTTAATTTTTCCTGTGATAAGCTTAAGATGAGGTTTTAGCCAATTAATATCTCCTAACAACCTTTGAAACTAATTTGAAGTAAGTAAATTATCTTTTCTTACTTGAATTTTCTGTGCCACAGTTTGTTTAGGATATAACTGAGACCCCAAATATTGAAAAAGATATTGCCTTTGAATCTTTTCTGGAGCAACAATTACTCCAAAATTTTAAAACTCATTGTATAAGAGCAAAGGCTTGTAGTAAAATTCCTTCAGAGGTATCAACTAGTAAAATCCATCCATATAAAGAATAATATACACTGAAAGATTCAAAGTCCTAACTTCTTGTATTGAAGCAGCAACAAAATTTTTTCACATAATTTAAGGCTATTAGCCATTTCTTGAGCCAAAACTTTTTAATGATATCACTTCATGGGCTCTTCAAAATTTAAAACTCACTAAAAGCAAACCCTTTACAATCATCAGGATGCAAAGGGACAATATAAAAACAATCTTCCAAATTCATAATAATTCTATATGCATTTCCTGGAATAGCAGCTAGAGTAGACAAGCCAGGGTCTAATGCCTTGATAAGTTCCATAGCCTCCTTAACCTTTCATAAATCTTAAGTTTGAACTTTATTTTGGATTAATGGAATAACCAATCCCTTGGTGGTGAGTGAGTACATCAGCTCCAATGTCTATTAATCCTTCAAAACTTTCTTCTTCAATTATTAATTTAAGGTTAGATTTCTATTAGTAATAGATTGAACTCAGTACATATCAGAGGAACAAAGCCATCTTGTCTTCTCTTACTCTTAAGGAAACTAAAACAAGTTGAGCCTTTCTTTTGTTAGCAGGTACAATTATAATGCCACGGGGGGGGGGGGGGGGTGAGGGGGAAGCAGCCACCCATGTTGGGTACCACTTGTTCAGCCTAGCCTGTATCCTTTCAAATGCACCTCTGGCAACGGCAGCCTCCAAAAAATAAATTTTATACCTAGCGCTAGCATTAATGCTGTTTGTTGCTTACCACCGTGCAGGATACTCTTACTTTTCTTCTGTTTTCTGTGGAGCTCCACCCAAGACAGGATTTCTCAGTCGCCTCTCCCGTCCCCCCTCCCATTTTCAGGTCCCTGTTCAGGAGCCACCTGTGGCTGTCTAGCAGCCATGGATGAACTGGGTCTACCTGAAAGGGGAGCTGGAAATGAAAAAGGGACAGGGTGCAAGAGAAGAATGAAACCAAGACAAAGTTTCTGATCAAGGCTTGAACTTTATTATTCCGTACTGTTTTTAAAGGGAAAGCTCAAAGGCCCCATCCTTTGTTTCAGTGAATTCAGCGGGAAGTCAACTCCTCGTGGCTCCTGTAGGAAATGCAAATGCAGAGAGGTCAGACTGGCTCTAGCCAGGTTGTAAAACCATTCTGGGTTTGTTTATCCTACTCAAGGCTGGGGGAAGGGCACAAATATACATGTTAAAAAAGAAAATGTGAGACACATGGGACACTGCTTTCAAGATTATGTCTATTTTTATAATTGTATATTAAAAGAAAAGAAATTTATGAGGAGTTGGGTTGGTCATTTCTCGTTGTAAAGTTGACTAAAGTTAGAATTAACTAAAACCCAAGTGGCTGGGTAAACTTGTGAGAATTTTTTCTTAAATTACTTAAAGTGGGAAGAAAGTGTATCCTGAATCTGGATCTTTTGAGGTGGAAAAATATCCTCCTTAAATCTGGGCCACACCTTCTGGTGGCAGTGTATATAAAAGACATTGAAGATGGAAGTGCTGGCTCTTTGCCTGTGTGCCCTCACTCTCACTGGCAATCATGCAATATTATCCAAAATTAATTAATCACAATAATTAATTAGTAATAGACCAAATAGCCTTAGAAAAAATCCTTTAAATATGCATAGCTGAAAATGTGATGATAACAGAAGTTTTCCGAACTTCAGGATTTCTTTTGTAGTGTTCCTAGAAGTGAGGCTTTAATGTCCTGATCTTTCTTGTCACTTAGATCATCTCTGTTTAGTGCTTTTAGTTTTTAAAGAAAAGGTGTCTCTCTGTATCCCAGGAGGATCTTAACCTTACTGCATATCCCAGGGTGTCCTCTGTTCCTGGTACTCTTCCTATTTCAACAGCCAAAAAGCTAGGATTGGAGGTATGTGCCAACCACCTAGATTCTCTTTTCTACTTTCTACTTCTAAGTAAGCAGAACATTCCATTACAAAACTGAGTACTTCAGCTTCAAGTCAACTGCATAAATGCTTTTCTCCAAGATAGCCATTCTGCTTTGATAGACAGCAGAAATAGAGACATTTTTTACACATGTTTTCTGCTTTGTTGCCTATGGCATACATTTGAAATGGTTCATTTCCTTTGTCAATTTGGAGGATAGGTTTCTTCTTCTTTTAAAGTGCACTTTTCTTCATTTTAAAAAAGAATAGAATGAAAGTTAAAATTTGCCCATAAATCACCCTTTCTTACCAACGTAGACCCATTAGAGGGAGTGTGACTGTGGTCCCAGTTATGTTTTCCTCTTGTGTCAAAGTCTGAGTTGGTCTGGATAAGAGGTCAGCATCACTTCTTACTCCTTTAAGCCAACTTTAACCCAGTGGGACTTGTTAAATTAAAGCAAGTATGTTCACAATTTCAAACCTCATTTCATGCATAATTAGTAATGCACATGAAACTCTATCAGATACAAAAACGAATTGATAAGGTTCAGTTCCTTTACGGTTGTTGTGGATCCACATCAGGACACAAAGCCCTTTAAGGAGAAGAATATGATGTTTTCATTTGCATAAAGACAATTAAGCTCTTTCAGAAGCAATTTTCCCATATACAAAAAGTGAAAATATAGCACCTTGGTGACACAGACATCTGTTACTCAAACAGATGCTGTCCTCTAAACCCACTCAGGCAGCCACCCTCTCAAACTAAAATGTGATGTGTGAATAGAGGAATGTGGTGGGGGGTGGAGAATAAGAAATGATTTATTTTTACATCCTGGCATAACTGTGATTTAGTTAACTTTTGAGCATTTTTACTTTAGTAAAACCTCTTCCTTTATCTCTGAGTACTTATTTTCCTCAAATGTAATTGCTGCAATCTACAAGCCTACTGCTTTCTTCTAACATTCAGCCTAACTTTAGTCTATCAAAGTACTAGATAAACTTGCCTTTTCATTTGTTTGATATCTTTGGGAATTTACAGAGTATGGTTATTGCCCTGTTAACAGAGAAATAAGAATTGGTTTAGCTTTTTTTTTGTAAATAGTGCAAAAAATTATTCCTTGGATGATGTTTTTCACTGATTCATCACTTCTGTCACTAGAGACTGATAAATAGGCTCAAAAGTTAGAATGAGACTTCCAAATCACAAAAGGCATTACCTGACCTATCCTACTGCTTCAATGCACAAACAGCACAGACATATATGTTACACTTTGAAGTAAGCAGTAGGCCTTTCAATCACATGATAATCTTGAAACTGCTAAGGTATCCAACTGCTACCATGAATATTGTACAAGAGGAGAAACATAAAGATGACTTTATGAATAATAATCAGAAAGCTACAATTTTTTTAACCAAGAAAATGGATTTGATGAAGTGCTTACTTAAAAGCTTTCTACCTACCAAGAAGCTAAGGTGATGTTGAAAGTGCATTTGCATTGAATTATACATTAATCTACCATCTAACAGTACATTGGTAAGGTCTAATTGGTTAAAAATAATAACAAATAAAGTGAAAATTTCAAGGGTAAAGAATAAAAAGACTTATTTCAGAGATTAAACACAATGTATAAACATTTTAATTAATATTTCAGTGCCTCAGTGCACTCTGAAATCTTAACTCATTTCCTCAGAGTGTGACAAGAATGGAGTAGGAAGTGTAAATCTGCTGAAGAGCAAGTGAGACAGTTGCAATATGAAGATGTGGTTAATCACAATGCCTCTAAAATGTCAATTCCTGGCTTTCCCCAAGAGTAGAACCAACCTGTGCTAGTTTGTGGCATTTCCAGACCACAGAATCCATTAAACATCCTGAACAGTCATGTGAAAACTCAATGTCTTATGTGATTAATCATTGTCTTATACAGGCCTGCACTTTGTCAAGTGACTGACAGTGGGAGAAACTTGGAAACAGTATAAAGATTCTCTTTCCACTGATAGCATCTTTACTATGATTAAAGAGAAAAGCTTTGAGATGGTGAGAGAATCTTAAGTTTTCTCTCAAAATTAATTTTGATATTTTACTTTTTGTACGTCAAACCTCACCTACTATGCCGTACTCAAAGGTGGCTATTTCATTTAATAGTTTCTTAAGCTTGGTTGTAGAATATGGACACTTTTTTATGCTTAGTGCTTAGGATGAACATTTGATTTCAGTATGAAACCTACTGTGTCTGCCATACACTGGGACACTCCATCCAATGTAAAAAGTGCTATCATTTAACAGAAGGTCACCTGAATTGATTGGCTGTGGCTGATGATAGTTTCAATATGAGTCAAATTAACTTACGATTCTCCTTTTTTAGAGCATAGAATAATTTTTTATTTTCTCTAAGCCTGTGAGTGGCAATAATGTCTGTCAGATGATTGCCCTGGCTGTAAGGACCAGTTTGAGTACTTGTAGCACAGACAAGATTATAGCAAATGGCCAATGAAGTTATTAGGAACATAATTCTAAAATTTCTTGTAATCCTATAGCAAATATTTTGTGGACTTTATCTAATCTCAGGATGTGGAGATCTGTGATACTACCTTAATGACTACCTTAATGTACCAGCTTCAGTTTCTGAAAAAGGTGAAGCCATATACGTAAATTTACGCCCTTAGATCCTGGCCCCAGCTTTCATAGTCACACATCTGGTAGTTAAAAAAATAAAGGAGATTTATGATCACAATGAATAAAAAGCAACCAAATAAAGTGGGATAGAAGACGGTTGCTAAGAGAGTGTTCTGGTTCTCTAAAATAGAGTTTGAAATGCAACCTAGAAAATTCATGTCTCATGATTGTTCTGGTTAATGTTGAGCTGAAGTTGAAAGTTGATGAAGATATTGTTGAAGACAGACTCCACATGTTTGATAATTAGCAGACAGCTGTTGATACTGTGTGTAATATTCTCTATGATAACTCAGAGGGCTTCATCATTCTGATGAGAGTTTGTCCAAAATTCCTACTGGAGCTGTCACCCACTATTTTGCTGATAGGGCCATGTTCTGTGCCTTCAGAGATCTCAAGAGGTTAAGGATGGCAATGTGAAAGCCTTACCAGCAGCTGTGCTGAGATACCATCACAAAGTAAAAAGGTACATATCGGATGCAAGAGGTACAATTTCTCACTTGAAACACAAAATCAAAGTCCTTCGCCCTCCATGGAAGCACTGTCCATTTGGGAGAGTTGGTAATATTCATATCTCTTTTGATTATATAATCTTTATTATGAAGAAGTGGTAATAATTTGCTCTCTCCTCACTGGAAACTGTTTGGCTTTTGTGATGCTGTGGATTGGATGTAGGGCTCCATTCATTGGAGGCAAAGGCTCTACCACCTGAACTATACTTTCTAATCTTCATGATTATTTAAATAAAAGCAGAAAAAAGTATAAATCTGGTCATAGACTATCTCCTTCTCATTTCCAAAACTTCACTGTTTTCAGGGTAAAGCAACACATATTTTCAAACATATTAGAGAGTATTTACATATCTCATTCATCTTCTACTGTGTGGTCCTCAGCAAGTGATACAAACTCACCAGCTTACTGGTGATTCTTTCTCCAGATTTCTATGTCTTGTCACTATAATTCTCTTCTTTATCCTTTTATACTTACTTAAAATCTCTCCATTCCCCATAGTAAAATTCAAGGACACTAGAAAGATGTTGAATCTCTCTTGTAAAATAAACTATATACTTCTTCCAGTTTATTTCCTTTGTTAAAATTATTATTATTATTATTATCATCATTATTATTTTGTTAGTGTGATGACTAATCTTGATTGTTGATTATATCTAGGAACAACTGAAAGCTAAAGTGTTGGGCATGCCTTGATGCCTTGGAGGGATTTTCTTTTTTTTTTTTTTTTTACAACCATAACAGAATTATAATATATTAATAGCAATATAATATAATAAAGGCTTGTGGGAAGAGCCAATCTTCCAGAAACGGAAGGTTGGCATTCATCATTTACGAAGTTGGTTGAAGGCTATCAGAATCTGGTTAAATTGCAGTGAGTAAGCCCAGGGTTAGTTGCAGAGAATCATGTTCCAAGCAGAACTGTTTCACATGCTGAAACTGGCCAGTGAGGTTGTGTAGAACCTCCTCTTCAATAAGATCTGTGGAAATGAGTCCGGTGAAGCAGTACGGTGCCTCAGCAGCCTATGCTAACTTCCTCACTGGTGCTGTGAACCTTCCAGCCGCAGCCTGGCGGATGCTGTTTGGAGGAATCCTCATGAAGCGTTTTGTTTTCCCTCTGCAAACCATCCCCCGAGTAGCTGCCACCATCAGCACCATCTCCATGATCTTGTGTTCCTCTCCTCTTTATGAGATATTCCACGCCAGCCATGGCTGAGGTCTACCCTCCCAGCACATCAAGTTCTATATATCCGCAGCCTCCTGCTTGCTGCTTGTGCCCTGATTTCATCTTCTACCCTTTCTGCAGAGACAAGGGAGTCGAGTACCTCTCCCCCCTGCCATGCCAGCTGTAGCAGCATCAACATAAGCTCAGCAGCTTTAAGCAACCGATCTATTTGAACTGCAGCTGTGTGACTGGAGGGTCCACATTGGCCAAGACAGGCTCATGCCCTGCGTCCTGCGCACAGCTGCTGCTCCTGTCCATTTTCCTTGTCTCCTCTGTGGTCCTCATCGCCTGCATCTCCCACAACCCACTCTACATGATGGTCCTTCGCGTAGTGAACCAGGATAAAAAGTCATTGCTATTGGGATACACTTCTTGATGTGCTTGCTGGCCTGGCTGCCGTCTCCATCCCTTTATGGCCTCCTCATCGATTCCTCCTGTATCCAGTATCCTACCTATGCTCAGGGAGGTGAGGGGCCTGTGCATATTATGACAATGATGCTCTCCGAAACAGGTACCTGGGCCTACAGATGGTCTACAAGGCCTTCACACTGCTACTCTTCTTCATCAGCTGAAGGGTGACGAAGAACAGGGATTTTCTTTACTGTGTCATTTGTGACCAGAAGCCTCACCATAAATCTATGCCACACCTTTCTAGTGGCAGTTCACATTAGAAGACATGGAGAAAGGAGCCTTTTGCTTATTGCCCGTTTGCCTCACTCTCACTGACAAGTTCCTTCCCTGGTTTGAAAGGCTACATATTCAGAATATCAATGTAGCCTAAAGACTCGGCTTTCCAGGAATCATCTGAGACTCCAGAACAGAAGTGGGGCTGCTGTTCTCCTGAACTGAGCAGCTATGTCTTTGTGTTAGGAGACAGCTCTTGAACTAGACGGATCACAGCCTATAAGTCACTCTAATAACTGCCACCCACGCCCATTTTTTATTTATTTATTTTTTGATTTTTATTTTTTTGTGAGACAGGGATTCCTTGTGTAGTCTTGACTATCCTGGAACTAGCTCTATAGATGAGGCTGCCCTCAAACCCACAGAGGTCCACCTGCCTCTGCTTCTTGAGTGCTGGGATTAAAGGTGTGCGCCATCACCACCCAGCAACAAACCCTCCTTCAATTCAGTTCCTTTAAAGAACCCTCCTCAGTATAGCCAAATTTATATTATGTGTATATATGTGTGTATATGTTACAGACTGAACAGGATTTGCATCAAAACAATGTAATGGGGTGTGTGTGTGTGTGTGTGTGTGTGTGTGTGTGTGTGTGTGTGTGTGTATGTATGTGTGTGTAAAATAGAGACAGGGTATTACTTTGTAGCCCTACCTCAAACTCTACAGTTACTTACTTTGTATCCAAAGTTCTGAGATTAAGTCATGTGCTTCCACTGTATAAGGTTAATATATATTTTAATTAAAATAAAATTATTTCACCAAATGGTGATGGTGCATACCTTTAATCCCAGCATGCAGGAGACAGAGGCAAGTAGATTTCTGAGTTTGAGGCCAGTCTGATCTACAGAGTGAGTTTCAAGGTAGCCAGGGATATACAGGGAAAACTTGCCTTGAAAAAAAAGAACAAAACAAACAAACAAACATTACTTTATTTTCTCTCTTCCTCCCTCTAAACCTTCCCACACAATCCCCAACTGTCAAATGAATGGCCTCTTTTACTTTGATTAGAAACACACACACACACACACACACACACACACACCCTCCTGAATCAGTTTTTGTTGTTTATATGCATATTATTTCAGGGATACCAATAATTAGTTAAGAGGCTCATTAACTGGTAAAGGCTAATTCTTTCCCAAAAGTCATTAGTTGCCTGTAGTTCTTTGTCATGGAGTTGGAACCTTTGAGACTTCCCTCCCCCTTTGAAGTGTACATGCTCCTTGAAATTGTCATTGTTCAAGTCTTACTTAAGCAGCATTACTGTTGAGGTATCATAGGTGTATCTTTCTTAGCATTTTGAAAAGATGTAATCTCACAGCAGTTTTCCTGCTACTCTGAAACTAAAATATTCATTTTTTAAAAAATTTTACTTTCATACAATAGATTTATTTTAAATTTTATTTTAACGAAGACATTAAAAATATAGAAACTATTCACAGTGGTACATTGTTTTGGCACACATATAAGTTGTGTTTTGTGTAATTAATCTTTGGTATTTATCTCTCCAAGCATTTATCATTCATTTATGCCAAAAATTTTAAAAAATTTTCTAAATATTTTTACATTTTTAATAATTTTGAGACTATAATATGAATACAACATCTCTTCTTTCCATTCCTACCCTGAAGCACTCACATATACCCCCTAGCTCTCTTTAAAGCTCATGGTCTAGCTTTCATTACTTGTCATCACATGAGTATAGGAATATACATATATATTACTACATATAACTTGCTTGACCTGCAAACTGTTACTTATATGTTACTTATATATGCTCAGAGGGCTGACAATTTGGTATTAGATAACTAAGTGATGTGCTCTTCCCTGGAGAAGACTATTTTTCCAACTCTCAGCATTTTTTATTTGCTTGCAGATGTTGTATATGGTTGAGGGCCCATGAGCTTTCTTTTACACTTTGGCAGGTCTTTTGGCTTGCTTATTTATTTATTTATTTATTTATTTATTTATTTATTTATTTATTTATAGAACATTTGTGTGTGAAAGCAGGCACAGACCTACAATGATACAAATAAGAGGTCAGAGTATTACTTTTGGCAGTCACTTCTCTCCTGCCAAATTGGAGGATCTTCATACTGAACTTAAATATCCAGCCTGTGTACACATGCCTTTATCTACTGAAGCATCTCCCTGACCTAATATTTAGTTCTTTCTTTGCAACTGAAGGATGAGCAAGATTGATTTTACTTTCTAAAGAAAGTATCGATGTTCAGAGTAGTGCTTAGTTAAATGTACACTGATGATCATGGATCCAGCTAAAATTTTGGTCTTATGAGTCTAACTTTGATACTAATTAAACAAGAGCAGTGTTGAGTCATCAAGTAAAAATACAAATTGCTTCTATCTACCCATAAAAAGTATATATATTCTTACAAAAGGTGCTTCTCAATGGCCAAGGAGAAAGCTTGAATTAGGAAAAAAAATACGAGAAAAATCACTTTAGCATTTTCTGAAGACCATTCTAAGTAAATTCAAGGCCAAGTGCCAATTAAAATTATTATTAAGATTTTGTAAAAATGAATCCAAGATTTGAATTAGCCATCATTTCTGCCAGAGAGCTGACTATGAACTCTGAACTCTGAGTCAAAGTGACCAAGATCCAAAACCATAACATCTATTGTTGAAGCTTTTGTGGATAGGAAAAGAGTATATACCTTATAGAATATTTCAAAATGGCCTTTAGCCTTGGGCCACAGCATCCTTCCATGTGGAATAGTTGAGGTGAGCTCCTTTGAACTAAAACATATTCAATCTGCTTGAGTTTTTTTAAATTTTTGCTGAAATTAATAGGTTTATTACAGTGATCAGGAAGAATTTATATCATAAATTTCTCCAAATAAAACCCCAAACTCATTTTAATTGGTTTATAACCTGAAAAGTCAAGATAACAAGAAAGAGAGATCCAACTACAGAAATCCTACTTCAGAAAGAGAAGATGATATTTCTATTCTAAGGAACACTATTAATGATATAACTCCAAATTCCTAGATTTTCATGCAAAACCACAAATATAAGTAGCAAGATAATAGGTCTCTGGCAAAAATTAGTACATCCACAATTATTTTCTCCCTCAAATGTGACTTTTTTCTATTAATTTCTAAGTATATATGATCTAATAAAGTTGGACCAAGATGAAGTAAATAGTTTTAAAATGCCCATATTATCCAGTGAAATAGAAGCAATAATTAAAAATCTCAAAGCTGAAAGTCTATCTGAGCAAGGGCCAGATAGACTAAGTGCTGAATTCTATCATACTTTCAAAACGTAATTAAATGAATATTCTTCCAACTAGTCTGTAAAGCAGAAAGAGAAGGAATACCTGAAGACTCCTCTTACAAAGTCAGTAGTATACTGATATCAAAACCAGACCAAAAAAAATTAAAATTATCTGCTATTAATTCTGACAAATGCAGTGCAAACATTTCCAATAAAACATTTGTAAGCCAAATTTAAGAGCACAGCAAAAAGTTTATCTACCATCACTAAATCAGATTTATCCAGAGAAGCAGATTGAAATATATACATTGATAAATATAATACATCTGTTGTAAAAAAGGACAAATGGATGCAGGATAGTCGACTGTAAGCTCCGTCCAATACAGAGTAAGCTAGTCCTTCATAATTCCTGTATCACTTAAGGTCTGTCAGATGTTCTGAGCTGCAAACGCTGAGATAGATGCTCAAACGTTTTAAGGAACATTAGGGACCATGTAGCCAGTCAGCTATCTCTGCCAATTGTTTAAATTTTGGAAGCAAGCTGCATTCCTGCACTTCCTTCATACTCAAATATTTATTCCTTCTGAAATATCTGATGGGGTTGAAGACTAGATATAGTCTCACAATTAAACTTAAATTGTTTAGCATTAGCGAAAGTGGTCTAGATTTAAAAAAGACAGTTTTCAGATGGTAATACAGGTTAAAATCAAAGATGATTGAGGTACAAAATTGCAAACTCATTAAATTAGAATATATGATAAAATTATCTAAATTTCCAAATAGAATGGACTGGCTGTTATAAATGTATGTCATACCTTATAATTTTCATAATTGTTATAACTGTATTCAATTATATCTGAGATAAAAGGAGCCTTTTATTGGACTAAAAAGGGGGATTGTTGAGGTTTTGTGATGTTGTCTATTTTAATGCTAAGTGAGGGTCCCCAAGACTTGGAGTCTGCACCTAGACCCAAGTGTCCCTGCTCCCAAGTAATATCTGACTGGTAAATAAAGATACCAATAGCCAGTATCCAAGCAGCAGAGACATTGGTGGGGTCTAGGTTTCCTAGGCTTTGGGCTTGGAGGAGAACCATGAGAGAGAAGGTGGAGGAGGAAGGAGAAGCTGCCATGAGTTAGGTGAGCCATAAAAATATGACCCTGAGGGCTGGCCAATTGGAGTTAGTTAGCAGCCCAGATGAAACATAGTAAGTAATAATTTAGGGTGATTGATAGGAAAGTAAATTCTAATAGCTTAGAGGGTAGGTAGATTTCTGCCTAGTTTTTGGCTGTTGACTGACCACTGTTTCATCCAACACAGGGTTCAGCAGAATAGCAGCAAGTCAAGTTTTCATGCTTCTTTAATAAAGCATAAGCCAAGAAACTTGTTGAAGAGGAGGAAGTTTATAGGTTAGCCACTGATTGAGAAGGTCACTACAGTCTCCTGCTAGTTCAGTTTGAAGGAGTCTTGGTACCATTATTGTCTTAGGACCAGGAGTGGTCTTGGTGGCATTGGTGGATCTTACCTGCTTCTGTTGGAGCCATTTGTTCTTCCAGTTTCCTAGTTCTTTGCAGTAGGCACATTGATCTCTTTGCAGGAGTTTACTTTTCTTTTCATAAGTCCAGTGTATAGATTTTAAGGTGCTGGGACTTGGAGTGCCACCACAGTGGCTTGACTAATTTTCCTTGCCACTGTCCTCTTTGTTGTCACTATTGTCAAACACCTTTGGGGCTATTTCTACCATTTCCGATCTATTACTTCCTGCGAAATCATCCATTTCCTGGAATTTCTTTACATATATCTGAGGCTAACTGAACAACAAAGGCTAGGTGTTGAGGTTTTATATACTATTGATGTATATAAATCATAGGCTTCCAGGAGGCATTTGAGAATTGCTGAAGGCAATTTGTCTGAACCCTATTTTTTTTTTTTGTTGCCTTGGATAAATAAATGAGTAGGCTTCTAAGACATCCATTCTAATCCCTCCAATAAGCTCTGTGGTACTCACCAAATTACCTTCTAACTTCTTTTGTCCTTTAGTCTCATTCAGGTCTTCATTTATCCAGTACACAATTAATACTGTCTACCATTTGGTCCTTAGTTATGGTATCACTTCAGAAAGCTCTTTTGCTGCTTCAGCCAGGATTAATTCCCTCTCCTCTGTGGTAAAGGGGGTTCAGAGAATCAGCTGGCAATTATCCCAAGTTGGGAGATTCTTGAAGAAAGCAGTCAATTAGAGAAATTAAGGAGCCCAGGTCTGCACTGAAATGGGGATTCTGATTCTTATAGTTGTATAAGTCAGTTGTAAAACAATGGGACATAGTCATTATTGGTTATTTGGGGGAAATTGGCATAAGGAAAGGACTTAGGCTTGTGTTGCCTCCAAGGAAGTTTTGGAGGGACCATAAGAGAGTCCCTGGTGATGTGGGGATAAGGGCAGACAGGGGTGGATAGGATGAACAGGCAGGTGGAGTGGGGGTAGAGGAAGTAGTAGAGTATGGTAGCTGAGGTTAGGGTTGAGATTGCAGTTGGGTCTGAGGAGGAGGTAAGGGGGAAGCAAGGGATAGAGGTGAGTATATGGGGGAAGAAGTGAGTGTTCTGGCTGCTCCTGTTAAATGAGGAACATCTGATGACTCCTGAGGGGTTCTTCTCTTGACAACCAAAACTTGTCTAGTTTGTCCATTTTGGAAAATACAGACCTTCATCAATGAATGCAGATTTGAGGTTGTTTTTGCCTATGGCAGCCTATAGTACCTAGAGTTGAACATACTCTCTGAGGGCCATTCTGACTTACAGAAAGTGTGAAGATTGTCTTTTGTATTCAAATAGTCATTATCCTGCTTGACTATTTAGGGTAAAATTGAACAAAATTATTCAAAACACATTTTAAGGGCATATCAGGCTTCCTAGTCTTATTGCCCAGTCTGTCAGTTTGTTCTGTTGCTCCAAGTCCAGACTAAGGAAGACTTTTTACAGTAGAAATATGGTGCATGAACACTTCTTCTAAGCATAAATGTAGCTTAAATATGGTGTAACTTCAATGGCTATCACTAGATTAAGGCTTAGGTTTCAGTAGGCACAATATTTCAGTTTTAGGGAAAACTAACAAAAAGGATTTGTTTTTAAAATGTGTTAGTTAGCTTTCTTCAACTATGACCAAAATATCAGAGAGACAACTTAACAGGAGGAATAACTTTATATTTGCTTATGTTTTCAGAGATATCAATCCATAGTCTTTGGGATGGTCAGAACATTATGGTGGCAAGAATATATGGCAAAGACAGGAAGCAGACTGGTGACTATGTATAGCATTCAAAGTCATTTTCCCTAGATAGGCATCATCTCCTAAAGTCTCCTTTGTCTCCCCAATAATGGAAGGAAACCAACCCTTCCATATATAAACCTATGTGGAACAGTTGTATTATAATTTTATATTTTTGAATATTATAATATAATTGTATCATTTCAGCCCTTCCTTTTCTTCCCTTCAGCCCATCTCCCTGATCCTTTTCCTTTTCTTGGCCCTCACAGGGTCGTACCATCTTATAATAAAACATGTATTCAATCTACCTCCAAGAGTCCCTGAAATCTTAAAATCCAACATCACCCAAAGTCCAAGCCCAAAGTATATTCTGAGAATTAAACTAAGCTCGCATCTGTGAATCCCTGCAATATTGAAAAGCATATTACATGCTTACAAGACACAATGGCATGAAATAAGCATTACTATTATAAAAGGGATGAATGGGGCCTAGAAAGGAGAACAGGATCAAGACAAGACCAAAATTCACCAGGTTAACATATAATCTTGTGGCTCCATATTTAGAATCTAAGATACATAGTAACATGATGTGGGTGCCCAAGGGATTGTGCATTTTATTCCTAAACCTTGCTATTTGCAACATTAACCTCTCTTTGAGGCTGTCTTAGATCATCACCTATAGCTTTCCTTGTAGATATTCTGAATGCCTATTCTACATTCCTATATTTTGGCGTCATGGTTTGTTTTCACAGCTTTCTGCTTCACATACTTCATTAACTGTTATTGGCTGCTGGAAAGGATGCCTATCATGGCACATATTGTCTAGTTTTCCAATGCTGCTGCTGAAATATGGGTGGAGACTATATTGTCCTATAACTTGAGTTTTTTGTGATCATAAAGTCAGCATCATATGGACACACCAGAGTCTTCTACAAGCTCATGCAGGAGCTCCCAGGAACTGTGGTTGTAGTAGGTTCTGAGTATCTGGATGATGAACATAGGAAACTACTTCCCTAGGATAATTTAATGCAAGCAGGATACTCTAGAGCTCCCTTCTCAAAATAATATCTGTAACTAAGGTAGCATTGCTCTATCATTATCCTCATCTGAAGGAGATCTAATATTCAAAATATATAAAAACTCACAAAATTAGATAAATTATCCAATTAAAAATAGGATACAGATTTAAACAGCATTCCCAACAAAGGAAACCCAAATGGCTGAGAAATATTAAAGAAATGTTCACCATCAACATTTAAAACATTTAAAAAATGTTTAGCTATCAGGAAATGTAAATCAAAACTAACTACTTTAAGATTCCATCTTACACCTGTCAGAATGTTTTAGATCAAAATGACAAGTGATAGCTCATGTTGTCAAGGCTGGTGGGAGTGCAAACTTGTACAGCTACTGTGTAAATCAAATGGAGGTTTCTCAGGAACTGGGACTCGATCTACCTAAAGACCCAACTATACCATTCTTGGGCATATCTCCAAAGGATGGTCCATACAAGGGTACTAATCTTAACCCTAAACCTAACTATGTTCATTGTGGCTTTCTAATAATTTTCTGAAACTAACAACAACTTAATTGTTCCTCAACTGAATAATGGATAAAGAAAATGTGGGACATTGACATAATGGAGCATTTAACTCAGTTGTTTAAAAAAAAAAAAAAAAGACATCCTGAAATTTGCATGCAAATGGATACAACTAGAAAAAAATCATCCTGAGTGAGGTATCCCAGACCATACAAATATGGTATGCATTCACTTACATATAAGTGGTATTTGTTGTTAAATAAGTGATAATCAGTATACAACTCACAAAGTCAGAGAGGTTAGGTAAAGAGGAGTACTCTAGGGGGAATACATGGATCTTCCTGGGAAAAAGAAATAGAATAAATTTTGCAGGTAATCTAGGGGAAGATTGGGGTGAAAGTGGGAAGGATCGGGTGTGTGTGTATGTGGGAGGGAAAGGGATATATAGGGGAAGAGTTTGGGGAGAGACAGCTGGAACATGGTAGGGTAGTGCAGGGACAATGCATGGGAACTTGCTAGAATCTATAAGGATGACTCTAGTGAGGACTCAGTATGAAGGATATAGAGTCTGAACTGGCCATCTTTTGTAGCCTGGCAAGGCCTCCAGTGTTGGGACTGGGTACATTCATTTGAGTTGTTGGCCCAGGGATCCAATGGAGATACTGAAATAATCAGTTCTGATGCTAGGTTTCTCTCAAAACTGACAGTATACCCTCATAACCCAGGGCAATATTCACACGGCCCATTGAAAGGGGCTGAGCTGGTACCTGCATGGAACTCGTCTCTTTGACATGAGAAGGCACTCTGCAGACTCTTTGGGTTTGTGTATTGTAGAACAGATATCTTGTACTTTATGGTTAATATCCACTTATTAGTGGATACCACATTTGTCTTTTTGTGTCTGGGTTACCTCCTCAGGATGATCTTTTCTAGTTCCATCTATTTGCATACAAATTTCATGATATCATTGTTTTTAATAGCCAAATAGCATTCTATTGTGTAAATTTATCATATTTTCTTTATGCATTCCTTTATCAGATTTAGTATATCAGGCATTATGTTAAGGTCTTTGATCTACTTGGACTGGCACTTTTTGCAGGGTGATAGATATGAATCTATTTGCATTCTTCTACAAACAGACATCCATTTAGTCCAGCACCATTTATTGAAGATATTCTTAATTTTCCCATTGGATGTTTTTGGCTGCTTTGTCAAAAATCAAGTGTCCAAAGGTATGTGGGTTTACTTCCGGGTTTTCACTTTGATTCCATGTCTGATTTTATGCCAATAGCATGTGTTTTCATTATTATGGCTCTGTAGTACAGCTTAAATCAGTGGTATTAAACATGTGGAAGTTCTTTTATTGTTCAGGATTGTTTTAGCTATCTTAGGATTTTTTTTTTCCCATATGAAGTTGAGAATTGTTCTTTCAAGTCAGTGAAAATTTGTATTGAAATTTTGATGGGAATTATATCGAATCTGTAGATTACTTTTGGTAAGTGGTCATTTTACTATGTTAATTCTACTCATCCATGAGCATGGGAGGTCTTTCCATCTTCTGATCTCTTCTTTAATTTCTTTTTTGAGAGATTTGAAGTTCTTGTTATACAGGTCTTTCAATTTCTTGGTTGGAGATACACCAAGATATTTTATGGCTTTATGAAGGGTGTTGTTTCCCTTATTTCTTTCTCAGTCCATTTATTATTTATGTATAGGAAAGCTACTGATTTTTTTAAAGTTAATTTTATATCCATCCACTTTGCTGAAGGTGTTTCTGAGCTGTAGGAGTTCCCTGGTAGACTTTTGGGGGTCACTTATATATACTATCATATCATCTCCAAATTTGATACTTTGACTTCTTCCTTTCCAGTGTGTATCCCTGTGATCTCCTATAGTTGTCTTATTGCCCCAGCTAAAACTTCAAGTAATATATTGAATAGATACAGAAAGAATAGACAGTCTTGTCTTGTCCATGATTTTAGTAGAATTGCTTTAACTTTCTCTCTGTTTAATTTGATGTTAGCTATGGGTTTGCTATATATTGCCTTTTTTTGTGTTTAGGTATATGTCGTGAATTCATGATCTCTCCAAGACATTTAACATGAAGGGGTACTGGATTTTGTCAATTTGTTTGGAATGTTTTATTGGGTATTTTTGCATCAATGTTCATAAGGGAGATTGTTCTGAAATTCGATTCCTTGTTGAGTGTTTCTGTGGTTTAGGTATCAGGCTGACTGTGGCCTCATAAAATGAATTTGGTAGTCTTCCATCTGTTTTTCTTTTGTGGAATGATTTCTGGAGTACTGGTATTAGTTCTTCCTTAAAGTTTGGTAGAATTCTGTACTAAATTCATCTGGCCCTGGGCTTTTTTTTTTTTGGTTGGGCAACTTTAATGACTCCTTCTATTTCCTTAGAAGTTATAGACATATTGAAATTGTTTTCTTGATTGTGATTTAATTTTGGTAAGTGGTATTTGTCAAGAAAATCATCCATTTCATTTAGATTTTCCAATTTTGTGGAGTACAAAGACTTGAAGATTCCTTGGGCTTCTTTGGTGTCTGGTGTTATGTTCCCTTTTTATTTCTGATTTATTAATTTGGAAATTCTCTCTGCCTTTTAGTTAGTTAGGCTAAGGATTTTTCTGTCTTATTAGTTTTCTCATAGAACCAATTCTTGGTTTCATTGATTCTTTGTATTGTTCTGTTTGTTGCTAATTTATTGATTTCAGCCCTGAGCTTATTTCTTGCCATCTACTCTTCTTGGTGTATTGCATTTTTCTTTTTTTCTTTTCTTGAGTTTTCAGGTGTGCTGTTAGGTTGCTAGTGAAAGTACTTATGGGAATGAAATTTGCTATGAACACTGCTTCATTGTTTCCCATAGGTTGTGCTTTCATTTTTATAGAATTCTAGAAAGTGTATTATTATTATTATTATTATTATTATTATTATTATTATATTTCTTTCCTGACCCTGTGATTACTGAATAGAGTTGTTAAGTTTTGATGAGTTTGTAGTCTTTCTGTTGTTTCTGTTGTTGTTGAAGTCCAGCTTTAAACCATGATAGTTTAATAAAACACAGAGAGTTATTTTAATTTTCTTATGTCTGTTGAGACTAGCTTTGTGACTGAGTATATGGTCAATTTTGGAGAAGGTTCCATGAGGTGCTGAGAAGAAGGTATATTCTTTTGTGTTTGGGTGAAATGTTCTATAGATATTTGTTAGGTTCATTTGATTCATAGCATCTGTTAGCTTCATTATTTTCATGGGGATCCATGTATGATATAAGTTTTATTAATGTTTCTTTTATGAATGTGGTTGCCCTTATATGTGGCACATACATGTTCAGCATTTACACAGCATTTTAATGAATTTTTCATTGGATGAATATGAAGTGTCTCTCTTGATTAATTTTGGTTGAAAGTCTATTTTAGTAGAATGGCTACTCCAGCTTGCCTTTAGCTGATAAATTTCTTTTTTAGCCCTTTAATCTGAGGTAATGTCTATCTTGTTGCTGAAGTGTGCTTCTTTATGCAGTAGAATGATGCATACTGTTTTTGCATTCATTCTGTAATCCTATGTGTTTTTATTAGGGAATTGAGTCCATTGGTGTTGTGTGATATTAAAGACCAGTGACTGTTATTTCCTACTATATTGATATTGGTGGTGGTGGTGGTGGTGTGTGTGTAAGTGTGTGTTCTTTTGGTTTTGCTGCTGTGGAATTATATATTTACTGTGTTTTCTTAGAGTTTGAGTTTTGTTTTGTTTTGTTTCTTTCTAGAGTTTTTGTTAGGGTTGGCTTTATGCATAGATACTGTTTAAATTTCATTTTGTCATGCAATATCTTGTTTTCTCTCTTTATGGTCATTGAACATTTTGCTGGGTATAGTTTTCTGGAGTGGCATCTGGGGTCTCTTAGAGACTACAAGACATTTTGCACAGGCTTTCTAAGCTTTTAGATTCTCTGTTGAAAAGTCATGTATTCTTTACATTTAGTGTTTTGATTATTATGTATGAGGAAAATTTTTATTTGGTGTCCTGTAATATTTTTCTATGTTTATAGGCATCTCTTTAGATTAGGAAAATTTTCTCCTATAATTTTGTTGAAAATATTTTTTGGACATTTGAACTAGAATTCTTGTACTTCTGCTCTTACTGTTATGTTTGGACTTTTTATAGTGACCTAGATCTCCTGGAGGTTTTGTTCATGAGCTTTTTATATTTAACATTTTCTTTGACCAATGAATTGAATTCTTTTTTTTTTTTTTTTTTGGATTGGATATTTTCTGTATTTACATTTCAAATGTTTTCACATTTCCAGGTCTCCCCATTGGAAACCACCTATCCCATCCCCCCCCCCCCCATTTCTATGAGGATGCTCCCCCACCCACTCACTCCTGTCCTACTGCACTGGCATTCCCCTACACCTGGGCATCGAACATCCTCAGGCCCAAGAGCCTCTCCACCCACTGATGTCCAATAAGGCCATTCTCTACCACATATGTGGCCAGCACCATGGGTCACTCCATGTGTATTCTTTCGTTGATGGTCAAGTTCCTAGGAGCACCAGGGGTCTGGCTTGTTGATACTGCTGCTCCTTCCTGGGGCTACACACACCCTCAGCTCCTTCAGCCCCTTCTCCAACTCCTCCCTTGGTGACCCCTGGGCTCAGCCCAATGATTGGCTGTGAGCATCTGCCTCTGTATTTTTCAGGCTCTGTCAGAGCCTGTCAGGAGACAGCCATATTAGGCTTCCATCGCTTTCCACAATAACTTCCAGGTTTGGTGGATGTATATGGGATAGGTCCCCAGGTGGCGCAGTCTCTGGATGGGCTTTCCTTCAGTCTGTGCTCCAAACTTTATCTCCATATTTCCTCCTGTGAGTATTTCGTTCATCCTTCTAAAAATGACTGAAGCATTCATATTTTGGTCTTTCTTCTTCTTAGGCTTCATATGGTCTGTGAATTGAATCTTGGGTATTCCAAACTTTTGGACTAATATCCACTTATCAGTGAGTACATAACATGTGCGTTCTTTTGTGACTGAATTACCTCACTCAGGATGATGTTTTCATGTTCCATCCATTTGCCTGCGAATTTCAGGAAGTCAATGTTTTTATTTATTTATTTATTTAATTTAATAATTATTTGCATTTCCGATGTTTTCCCCTTTCCAGGTCTCCCCTTTGAAAACCCCCTATACCATCCCCCCTCCCCTGCCTCACCCAGTGGGTATTGCCCCACCCACACACACACCCACTCCCCTCTTCCCTTTCTGACATTCCCCTATACTGGGGGTATCTAAAGTTCTCAGGTCCAAGGGCCTCTACTCCGACTGACGGTCAACAAGGCCTTCCTTAGCCACATATGTGACCAGCATCGTGGGCCCCTCCATATGCATTCTTTGGTTGGTGGTTCAGTCTCTGGGAGCACTGGGATGCCTGACCAGTTGACACTGTTGCTCCCTCCCCATGGGGTTGCAAACTCCCTCAGTTCCTTCAGTCTCTCCTCCAACTCCTCCATCTGGGACCTCACTCTCAGTCCAGCAGTTACTGTAAAATGAAACTTGGGTATTCCGAACTTTTGGGCTATTATCCACTTATCAGTGAGTACATACCATGTTCGTTCTTTTGTGACTGAGTTACCACACTCAGGATGATATTTTCAAGTTCCATCCATTTGCCTGCGAATTTCATGAAGTCATTGTTTTTAATAGCTGAGTAGTATTCCATTGTGTAAATGTATCACATTTTCTGCATCCATTCCTCTGTTGAGGGACATGTGGGTTGTTTGCAGCTTCTGGCTATTATAAATATGGCTGCTATGAACATAGTGGAGCATGTATCTTTGTTACATGTTGGGGCATCTTCTGGGTATATACCCAGGAGAGGTATAGCTGGGTCCTCAGGTAGTATTATGTCCATTTTTCTGAGGGTCCACCAAACTGATTTCCAGAGTGATTGTACCAGCTTGCAAACCCACCAGCAATGGAGGAGTGTTCCTCTTTTCCACATCTTTGCCAGCATCTGCTGTCACCTGAGTTTTTGATCTTAGCCATTCTGACCAGTGTGAGGTGGAATCTCAGAGTTGTTTTGATTTGCATTTCCCTGATGACTAAGGATGTTGAACATTTCTTTAGGTGCTTCTCAGCCCTTCGGAGTTTCCTCAGTTGAGAATTCTTTGTTTAGCTCTGTTCCCAATTTTTAAATAGGATTATTTGGATCTCTGGAGTCTAACTTCTTGAGTTCTTTGTACATATTAGATTTAGCCCTCTATCGGACATAGAATTAGTAAAGATCTTTTCCCAATCTATTGGTTGCCATTTTGTCCTTTGACAGCCTTACAGAAGCTTTGAAATTTTATGAGGTCCCATTTGTCAATTCTTGATCTTAGAGTATAAGCCACTGGTTCAGTAACTTTCCCCTTGTGCCCATGTGTTCGAGATTTTTCCTCACATTCTCTTCTATTAGATTCAGTGTATCTGGTTTTATGTGGAGGTCCTTTATCCACTTGAACTTGAGTTTGTGCAAGGAGATAAGAATGGATCAATTTGCATTCTTCTATATGTTGACCGCCAGTACCATAATCAGCATTTGTTGAAAATGCTGCCTTTTTTCCACTGTATGATTTTAGCTCCTTTGTCAAAGATTAAGTGGTCTTCAATTCTATTCCATTGATTTACTTACTTGTGACTGTACCAACACCATGTAGGTTTTTTTTTTTTTTTTTTTTTTTTTTTTTTTTTTTTTATCACTATTGCTCTGTAGTACAGATTGAGGTCAGGGATGCTGATTCCCCCAGAAGTTCTGTTATTTTTGAGAACAGTTTACGCTATCCTGGGTTTTTTATTATTCCAAATGAATTTGAGAATTGCTCTTTTTAACTCTATGAAGAATACAGTTGGAGGTTTGATGGGGATTGCATTGAATCTGTAGATTGCTTTTGGCAAGATGGCTATTTCTATTATATTAAGCCTACCAATCCACGAGCATGGGAGAACTTTCCATCTTCTGAGGTCTTCTTCGATTTCTTTCTTTAGAGACTTGAAGTTCTTGTCACAGAGATCTTTCACTTGTTTGGTTAGAATCACACCAATATACTTTATATTGTTTGTGACAATTGTGAAGGGTGTCATATCCCTAATTTCTTTCTCAGCCTGTTTATCCTTTGAGTATAGGAAGGGTACTGATTTGTTTGAGTTAATTTTATATCCGGCCACTTTGCTAAAGTTGTTTATCAGCTGTTAGCAGTTCTCAGGTGGAGTTTTTCTGGTCACTTAAGTATACGATCATATCATATGCAAATAGTAATACTCTGATTTCTTCCTTTCCAATTTGTATCCCTTTGACCTCCTTTTGTTGTCTAATTGCTCTAGCTAGAAATTCAGTTACTATATTGAATAGATAGGGGAGAGAGAGGGCAGCCTTGTCTAGTCACTGATTTTAGTGGGATTGCTTCGAGTTTCTCTCCATTTAGTTGGATGTTGGCTACTGGTTTGCTGTATATTGCTTTTACTGTGTTTAGGTATGGGCCTTGAATTCCTGATCTTTCCAGGACTTTTATCGTGAAAGGATGTGGAATTTTGTCAAATGCTTTTTCAGCATCTAAGGAAATGACCATGTGGTTTTTTTCTTTGAGTTTGTTTATGTCGTGGATTACATTGATGGATTTCTGGGTATTGAACCATCCCTGCATCCTTGGGATGAAGCCTACTTGATCATGATGAATGATCGTTTTGATGTGTTCTTGGATTCGGTTTGCAAGAATTTTGTTGCGTATTTTTGCATTGATATTCATAAGGGAAATTGGTCTGAAATTTTCTTTCTTTGTTGAGTCTTTGTGAGGTTTTGGTATCAGTGTAACTATGGTCTCATAGAAGGAATTGGGTAGTGTCCCTTCTGTTTCTATTTTGTGGAATAGATTGAAGAGTATTGGTATTAGGTCTTTTTTGAAGGTCTGATAGAATTTTGGAGTGAACCCATCTGATCCTGGGCACTTTTTGGCTGGGAGATTTTTAATGAATTCTTCTATGTCTTAAGGCATTATGAGACTGTTTAGATGGTTTATCTGATCTTGACTTAACTTTGTTATTTAGTATTTGTCTAGAAAATTGTCCATTTCATCCAGATTTTGCAGTTTTGTTGAGTATAGGCTTTTGTAGTAGGATCTGATGATTTTTTGAATTTCCTCAGAATTGGTTGTTATGTCTCCCTTTTCATTTCTAATTTTGTTAATTTGGATACTGTCTCTGTGCCCTCCAGTTAGTCTGGCTAAGGGTTTATCTATCTTGTTGATTTTCTCAAAGAACCAACTCCTGGTTTTGTTGATTCTTTGTATAGTTCTTTTTGTTTCTACTTGGTTGATTTCAGCCCTGAGTTTGATTATTTCCTGCCTTCTACTCCTCTTGGGTGCATTAGCTTCTTTTGGTTCTAGAGCTTTCAGGTGTGCTGTTAAGCTGCTAGTGTATGCTCTCTCCAATTTCTTTTTGGAGGCACTCAAAGATATGAGTTTTCCTCTTAACTCTGCTTTCATTGTATCCCATAAGTTTGGGTATGTTGTGCTTTCGTTTTCATTAAATTCTAGGAAGTCTTTAATTTCTTTATTTCTTCTTTGACCAAGGTATCATTGAGTAGAGCATTATTCAGCTTCCATGTGTATGTGGGCTTTTTGTTGTTATTGTTGCTATTGAAGGCCAGCCTTAAACTGTAGTGATTTGACAGGAGGCATGGAATTATTTCAGTCTACTTGTATCTGTTGTGGTTTGTTTTGTGAGCAATTGTATGGTCAATTTTGGAGAAGGTACCATGAGGTGCTGAGAAGAAGGTATATTCTTTTGATTTAGGATGAAATGGTCTATAGATATATGATCTGTTAAATCCATTTGGTTCATAACATGTTAGTTTCACTGTATCTCTGTTTAGTTTGTGTTTCCAAGATCTGTCCATTGATGATAATGGGGTGTTGAAGTTGCCTACTATTATTTTGTGAGGCTCAATGTGTGCTTTGAGCTTTAGTAGTTTCTTTTATGAATGTGGGTGCCCTTGCATTTGGAGCATAGATGTTCAGAATTGAGAGTTCTTCTTGGTAGATTTTTCCTTTGATGAGTATGTGTCCTTCCTTATCTTTTTTGAGGATTTTTTGGGTGAAAGTCAATTTTATCCGATATTAGAATGGCTACTGCAGCCTGTTTCTTGGGACCATTTTCCTGGAAAATTGTTTTCCAGCCCTTTACTCTGAGGTAGTGTTTGTCTTTATCGTGGAGATGTGTTTCATGGAGGTGTGTTTCCTGAATGCAGCAAAATGCTGGTTCCTCTTTATGGATCCAGTCTGTCA